>CM033397.1:7678007-7778445 GCA_019426215.1 Buddleja alternifolia | reverse complement strand
CCCGGGGCTCTACCGTTAACCGCATTAGAAAGTTGCCCCACTTGTGTTCGCAAATCCTTCATCCATACACATATCCCTTATCATACCCTGAAGTTCGTTGTTGAAGATGATATCGGACTTTTTCATGTGAGCATCTAGTTTCTCATCGATTGTGGGAGGTCGCATTTGCACTGACCTTGACCTTGTCCATTGAAATTGCCTTGCCTCGGGGGTGGGTTATTGAAGAGGTGGCGTGGAGCTTGATAGATCCCCGGTTGATAGATCCCCGTTGTGCGTTCTGTGCGGGGTTGGCCTTTTCGGAAAATTCTGGGGTATATGAAAGTTCACCCGAGGTTGATTTTGATTCCCAACATAATTAACGTGGCCAACCTCCGGTTCCAAGACTACTACTCCCTCAACTACTTCCTCAATACAAGCAACCTTTTTGGAGGATGAGGCCTCTTCATCGTCGGGGTAAAGCTCGTCTTCTCGGGCCAACTGTTCGACTTTGTCCCATACACTTTGACAGTCTAACCCAAGGAGATCTCCTCCCGCACCCCGCGTTGAGTCTATGCCAAATACGTGACCTAACCCCATCATAGAAATGGAGTACTTGTTCATTCAACCCAAAATTATGATCGGACATTTACGGAGCATGCCCTATATCTAGCCCAAGCCTCGGCTAAAGACTCATTGCTCCTTTGCCTAAACCCTTTTATATTACTCCGTAGCTCATTGATTTTGGAGGGTGGAAAGAATTTATTTAAAAAGGCATCGACCAACTCATCCCATGTTGTAATAGATTGTGGAGGTAAGGATTTGTACCATGTTGTCGCCCTATCCTTCAATGAGAAATGGAAGACTCTTAGACGAATCGCATCAAGATCTCGTGGGTGATATTTAATGGTCACAAGAGCCTCATCTATGGTTTCCAAATGAGCGTGTGGTGATTCGTGCGGTTCTCCATAGAAAGGATCTCCTTGCACCATATTAAAAATGTGAGCCGGAATGTGGTAGTTTGGTGTGAAGAAATTAGGCACGACTACGGGCCCCGGAATGGTATGGACCCTAGGTGGTAAGCTACCCCGAACCGACGGGAGTTGTGGAGGAGGTACCGCTTGCATGGCTTGTAGAACACCTTGTAACCACTCCCTAGTTTCCGGTGAGTTCATGTCCGGGAAATTTCCATTCGGGTTTTGGTTGAGATTATTGGCCATTTCTCTTGCTCGCCTACTAGTCCGAAGAACTCGTTCAATTTCGGGCTCCAACTCGTACAGAGGTCATGCACCTCAAGAACCTAACTATTAAATACAAGAACAAAATTAGACTAAACACGAAAATAAAAGAAAATCAAGAAATAAACGAAAACTAAGAATTATGAAAAAAAGTAAACGAAAATCAAGAACTAAAATAAACAAGTCCCTGGCAACGGCGCCAAAAACTTGACACGCTAAAAGCTAACGTGCTATGATAGCAAGTGCACTAGACGTGTGTAGTAATAAGTGGACAAAAAGTCCAGGTTGTCGAACCACAAGGACTTGAATTCTAGTTAATGATTTTCGATAAAAGAAAAGACAATTAAAGTAAAGTGCAAGAAAAAGAGTAAACAAACGAAGAACCAAAGAGAAACGTACTATAGATTAAATCTCACGTATGATAAAATGACTAAGGCACATGCTACAACCGAATCTACTCGTCAATATATATGAGCTCCTCTCGAATTATTAGACTCTATTGCTTTGGTGGAAATTCCTTAAATAATTATTACCCGATGTCTCGGCACATAATAATCCTATGATTAATTGATGGTTCTCTAAATATGTCTATCCGAGAATCTAATCAATAACACGCATTAACGTTCTAGAGTTTCCCGGATAAATCCGGCTAACTGCACCCAGAAATCTTTACCTATGTCTAGGGGCAATTCCACATTAGTTTCGGATGATGAGTTGATTCCATTGAACCTAATCTATCTTCTCTCGAATGACTAGAATAGGCAAGATAGCAAGCAGATGGTGATCAAGCACATGATTGTAATAAAAGCTCAAAATCAACACACAAAGCAATATGAGAATTAATACGAAAATTCACTTCACATATATTGATTCATAAATTGGCCTTCACATGGCCTTAGTTCTACAATATTAGCCTCTCATCAAGGCCTTAAGAAAATCTAATACAAACATATACATACTCATGGAAATAAACATGTAAATGCAAGTAATTAAAACTCCCTCAATTGATTGATGATGGATCCTTGCTTTTGAACTTCAATCCTTAACTCCTCTCTCTTTGTTCCCCTCCAAAAGTGATGAAGAATGGTGATGAATGATGATAGGTGAAGAGTAATGGCCAGCTCCTCCTCCTCTTCTTCTCTCTCCAAAGTGATCGGTCAAGTGTGAAGAAGATGCCTTAAGAAGACCAGAATTTCTGGGCTCCCTAGTGTGTGTCTCCCCTAGTGTGTCCTCCACTACTCTAAAGTGAGCAGTATAAAATTCCATAAAGTAGATCTACTAAGAAACATACTTATGACATCCCCTCCATACATGTGATGACCTCTTGGCTTTAAATGTTCCATTCCCCCATCAAATGATGATCTTTTGGCTGAAAGGAATCAAACTCGGGTGTGGTCACGCCTAGGCGTGGGCATTACGGCGCTTGGGCGCCGCTGACAGAATGCTGAAATTAAATGCAATGTGTCCTGTGCAGCAATCGTATTTCATTCATAACTTTCTCCACGAAACTCCGATTTGGATTATTTAAGTCCTCATTTGAAGCTAACACATAGTTCTACAACATTTTAGAAGGGAACTTCACTCAATTCGGTCTCTAAACATACGGAAATAGCGCTCGAACGTGGAAAGTGGTGCAGATATGGCGCCCGGGCGTGGACAGGATGGCGCCTAGGCGTGGTAAACAGAATGTTGACGTTATTTGCATCTTGTCCGGCGCCTGGGCGTGGGTTTTTAGGCGCTTGGGCATAGGGGTGCGTAGCAATTTGGCCTAAACTTGTTTTATACGTCGTTTTTCATCCCGTTCTTTGATTGTATCCATTTAAGACCTGAAATCACTTAATGCACGAATTAAACGCACATGTGGCAAGAATCAAGCGATAAATGAACCTAAGACATAAACGCAAAGGGGCTTAAAAACACGTAAAAATGCCTCTTATCAATATCTCTGATAGATTCAAAACGATATCTATCAGTCTGATAGTTGGCATGCCAGACGCTGTCAAAGTAT
Organism: Buddleja alternifolia; assembly: GCA_019426215.1. Classification (NCBI taxonomy): domain Eukaryota; kingdom Viridiplantae; phylum Streptophyta; class Magnoliopsida; order Lamiales; family Scrophulariaceae; genus Buddleja; species Buddleja alternifolia. Next base: position 7,775,223 of record CM033397.1, on the reverse strand, counting down.
GCATCAGATTCAGTCTGGAGCAAATCCGTTAGAGATTCGAGACGCTCATCGGCATGAACCCCTTTATTCTTCCATAGTTGAAGAGGATTGGCAGACTTCTTGTTCTCAGCACTGTTTGCTATAAGAGGAAAGTGTGTGTAACCTTCTCTGTTTAAGACTTTCTCAGAAGGGTTGAGAAACTCTGGGCGAAAAGGATCATATACTCTGATGTTGCAGTCTCTCAGAGTAAAACCAGTTGACTTACTGTGCCCATATTCTAGGTAGTAGGCCAAATCCACATTGTACCTAGAAGTTCTACCTCCTTGCCTAGTGGTTAACACTATATCCCTAATTTTATTGTCAGTGTCAATCAGCTAGGCAATCTCATTCTCAACAGCAATGTATCTTTCTTCATTATAGCCAGCAGGAATGAAATCTTCTTCGAGCGCTGGGGGCATATAGTTGATTGAGTGATCAATCGTCTTTAGTGTGTCCAACTTGAAGTAGTGCCTTGGCTTTGGAATGTCTTCAGCAACGCTCTGACCTTCTGAGCGTGCCTCTGTTATAGCCGAAACAGGAATTGATGTTTGAACCTCTTTTGGAGCAGGTTCCTCAGTTGCAATTGCAGCTGCTGCTGTGGCAACGTCTTTGGCAACAGCCACAACTTCTGTCATCTCAACATCTAAGTGGACGTCTGTTGATGCTTCAGCAGCAGCTGGAACTAAAGCTGTAATACATGAACTATCCTCTATAAGAGCAGGATCTTCTACAGATGTAGGAATAGAAATGATGTGGGAAGAAATAAACTTAACCTGATAACTTGTCTCAACAGCAATTTGAGCGCTTGGCTCATCCACAATTTGAGCGCTTAGCTCAATAGTAGCAGCTCGAGAGCTTGGCTCAACCGTCTCAGGCTTCTCAGGAATAGATGCAGCTTGATGCTTGCTTGTCCTGGGACGCTTAAAGATCCTCTTTACATTGATTCCTTCAATAAGCGTGAGCTTTTGAGCGGGAGGAGCAACAACTGGTTCCTCAAAGTCTATTTGTTTAATGATGCCTTCCAGCTTTCTCTGCTTGAGGGATAACTTATCCCCTGCAGCCTCATCGGTTTCCTCATCACTCTTTTGGGAAGAGGGAACAACTTGAGCCTTGGGCTTTCTGGGAGCCCTCTTCTTTGTTACAGCCGGACGCTTCATGGCTTCTTCCAGAACTGGATGCTCAACTTCCTCATCGGACGCTTGACGTGCTTCCAGACGCTCAGATAGTGGCCTAGCAGCACCACCAACTTTGGGAGGATTAAAGAGATTACTCAGAATCCTTTTTCCCAGCAACTTGGTCTTATTCAGCGGTTGACCAAACGAGTATATACAATCTGAGTTGTATAGCAGGTCACTCAGAACAAGCCCATAAGGTTTATTCGGGGTGCTTAAACAGTCCTGAAACCTTCCAAAAATATACTCACTCCAACTGATCTTGATGTTGAGGAGTATCGCCGTCATCATCTGAAATTGTACTGGGTTTACCTTATCAAAGGTACCCACTCTGCATTCTATGATCTTGCTGCAGAAATCAGCCAACAGTCGGTATTTGGATACCAGTTCTTTCTTTTCGAAATACTGTGTGTAGGGTACACCGTCGTAAGCACTCATGGTTGTTCATGCTTCCTTGATTTGTTCCAAAGTAACGCAATCCAATGCCTCACCCTCATTTGGGAGTTTGAAGTTCTTGGCAATGGAGGCAGCAGACAAAATGAATTCCTTGGAAGGCTTCTTCTTGGATAGAGGAATTAGACAAGAGATAGACTTCTTGTCCTCTGAGAGTTTAGTAGTTTTCCAGAAGGTGTCAACTTCCATCAGAAATAAACAGGAATATTGAGTCAAGAAAGTTTTAAGCCCAGCCTTGACTACCATGTCCATCATATCTGTCAGGTTGATTTGAGGATGTTCATAAAGAAATTTCCAATCGACAACAAGGCCTTCAGGAACCTTGATGGTAGGCTCGGCGGAAGTAGCAGAAGATTTCTTTGGGGCCATTTGTAGTGAAAGAGATGAACTGAGATTTTTTTTGCTTTGAGAGAGAGAAAGTAAGTTTCACAGAAAGCTTTGAGTGAAGGTGAATGATTTTTTTTGCAGAAATTGTGTTTTAAATGACACAGTAATGAATTTTTGAAACTTGTGTTCTCTAGTCTCTGTAGGATTTAAACATGTGGAAAGAGTTTTAATCTCAGCCATGAATTCATTAACTACGGATGCGAGTTTTGTGTATGAGAGAGAAGTTACATTTGGTAATTCCCATATATAAAGATTTGACATCCGAGTTAAAATTTTAAAAATGTTTGGCATTTTCAGAGTATAACACACGCGCCTGATGGTACACTGACAAGTACACAAACACGTGCTATCTCTAAACTGTCATTTTGAAAAAATTTTGATTACCCGCCAGTTTGATGTAATAGAAGTGTGTGAATAGAGTACACAATAGACTGTTGAGTCTATCCACTACTTTAAGAAGCTTGTAAAATTTATGCATGATTTTTTTAAAAAAAATTTTTATATTAAGTGTTGAATGGAATTGGTTCAACGCTTAACTGATACCACTATTTGGTATGGCATCCCTTGGTATTTATTATAACTGTTGTAATATCGACGCTTGAGATCAAAGTACTTTTTATGTTTAAGCGTCCAATATTTTATGCATAAATAATACTGAGCGTCGATGATCATGCATCTGAAAATTTTGATCATTGACGCTTACAATTATATTCAAGTATAATTTTAAAGTTCCCCCTAAATTTGATAACTTGTACAAATTTTTAAGAAAATCTTTTAGACATAAATCAAGTGGATTCCCCCTAAATTATATGTCTAATAAAGTATGATGCAAAATGATTAAGCATTTAAATCAATCATACCTAATTCACTTCTCAAAGTGAGAAAACGTTGTTCGTTGAGCGCTTTGGTGAAGATATCTGCCAATTGTTTGTCAGTTCCAATAAAGTGCATGGAGATATCTTTCTTTTGAACATGGTCACGAAGGAAATGGTATCTAATGTCAATATGTTTAGTTCTGGAATGGAGAACGGGGTTTTGAGTCATGGCGAGAGCGCTTTGGTTATCACAATGAATGGGGGTTGGACCTAGGATTATACCATAATCTCTAAGTTGTTGCCTCATCCATAACACTTGTGCACAACAACTTCCTGCAGCTACATACTCAGCTTCGGCTGTGGAGGTAGCTATGGATTGTTGTTTCTTACTATGCCATGAAACTAACCTATCACCTAGAAATTGACATGTACCACTAGTACTCTTACGATCTATTTTGCAACCTGCAAAATCTGCATCTGAGTAACCAATTAGTTCAAAAGGATAATCCCTCAGATACCATAAGCCCACATTTTGTGTGCCTTTTAGGTATTTAAGGATCTTCTTGGCAGCAATTAAGTGTGACTCTTTAGGATCAGCTTGAAATCGTGCACACATGCATACCGAAAATATAATATCAGGTCTACTGGCAGTAAGGTAAAGAAGTGATCCAATGATACCTCTATAATTAGTGATATCAACTTTCTCTCCACTTTCATCTTTATCTAACTTAAGCGTTTGGCTCATTGGAATTTTTGAATATGATGCATTCTCCATACCAAATTTCTTAATCATATCTCTTGTATATTTAGCTTGGTTAATAAATATGTCATTAGGGAGTTGTTTAACTTGTAATCCTAAGAAGAAAGTTAATTCACCCATCATGCTCATTTCAAATTGTTCTTGCATCATTTTCGAAAATTTCTCATACTGACGCTTGTTAGTAGAGCCACATATAATATCATCAACATAAATTTGGACTAAGAGAATATCTTCGTCGTTGGTAATTTTAAATAACGTTGTATCAACGCTGCCTTTTGAAAAGCCTTTACCAATAAGAAAGATAGAGAGAGTGTCATACCATGCTTGGGGTGCTTGCTTAAGCCCATAAGGTGCTTTGTCTAGCTTGCAAACCATACCCTTACCATGGTTGTTGATGAATCCCGGTGGTTGCTTCATATATACTTCTTCTTGGAGTTTACCATTCAGGAAGGCAATCTTCACGTCCATCTGATATACCGTAAACTTGTTGAATGCTGCATACGCTAGAAACATGCGGATTGCTTCAAGACGGGCGACAGGAGCATATGTCTCGTCAAAGTCAATACCCTCTTCTTGGCAATATCCTTGAGCTACGAGTCTGACCTTGTTTCTTATTACAATGTCATTCTCATCCATCTTGTTTCTATAAACCTCTCTAGTTCCAATGACTCCTTGGTGAGTTGGTCTTGGTACTAGCGTCCAAACCTTACTACGCTCAAATTGATTAAGCTCTTCTTGCATGGCTTCAATCCAACTTCGATCACTTAGCGCTTCATCCACTTTCTTAGGTTCCATTTGAGATAGAAAGCTTGCGATCATGGCTTCATTGAATGTAGCGGCTCTAGTCCTAACAGGCGCTCCAATATCTCCAATAATCTGCTCAGGTGGATGATCACGCAGCCATAGTCTATCTGGTTGGAAAGGGTTAAGAGGTTGAACAGGCGCTTGACGATCAAACGCTTGACTACCTTCTTACGTAGGCACTTCAAGTTCACAAATCTTTATTTGCTCTTGATGATCACTCTCTTCATGATTATCAGCATTTCTTACATTGTTATCCAGAGTATCCTCACGAGTAGTCTTAGGAGGTGGCACTGAGATCTTATCATCGTCGTCACTGTCATCATCAATGGTGATCTTAGACGCTTGATGACATAGATCTTCAACTCCTACATCATTTATATCAACCTTACTCGGTTCTTGGTTAGCATCATCAAAAACAACATGAATAGATTCCTCAACCTTCGATTTGATCTTATTTAGGATGCGAAAATTCTTTCCATTCTTGGAGTAGCCTAGAAAAATTCCCTCATCCACTTTAGGATCAAATGTCTTTAGGCTTTGGGATCCATTATCATGGATAAAGCATTTAGAACCAAAGACGTGAAAATATGAAACATTTGGCTTACGTCCCTTCCATAGTTCATATGAAGTTTTCCCATGTTGTTTGTTGATCATGCAACGGTTTTGAGTATAACATGCAGTATTGATTGCTTCGGCCCAAAACCTAGGAGCAAGTTTGGACTCTGCTAACATAGTCCTAGCGGCTTCCTTGAGCGTTTTGTTCCGGCGCTCAGCAACACCATTCTGTTGGGGAGTTCTGGGAGTTGAATACTCATGATGTATTCCATTCTATGCACAAAACTTCTCAACAATCTTGTTAGTAAACTCAGTACCGTGATCGCTTCTTATTCTTGCAACCTTAAGATTTTTCAATGTTTGAAGTTGCCGAATAAGCGTTGTTAACTTGTCACATGTTTCATCTTTGGATGAAAGAAATTTCACCCAAGTAAATCGAGAGAAATCATCTACTATCACCAAAGTACTTTTTACCGCTTACACTGATCGTTTGAACAAGTCCAAACAAATCCATGTGAAATAGTTCAAGTATTCTAGAGGTAGATAGATGAGGTTTTCTCTTGAACAATGACTTGACTTGTTTCCCATTTGACAAGCATCACAAAGGCGATCCTTGTGAAATGGTCCTTTCGGTAATCCCTTTACGAGATTTAGATTTATAAGCTGAGAGATTGTCTTAAAGTTGAAGTGATTCATTTTTCTATGCCATAACCAACCCCTTTTAGATTCATTTTTAGCAACAAAACATGTTAGGTTGTTATCAAGTGTTGAACTCCAATCTACCAAATATACGTTGTTAGTTCTTTTTCCTTTCAATTTAGTAGACTTAGTCTTAGCGTCATTTATATAGCAACAGTCGCTTGAGAATATGACTTCAAAGTCTTTATCACAAAATTGACTTATGCTTAATAAATTGTGCTTTAGACCCTCAACATAATAAACATCACTTATCATGATGTTCCCCCTATGCACAGTACCTATACCTTTGGTTTTACCTTTGGAATTGTCACCAAATACAACCTGAGGACGATTGGCTGCTCGATAGTTGATCAGAAGATCCTTGGAACCAGTCATGTGCCTTGATGATCCACTATCGAAGTACCACACAGATGTATCGGCTCTAGCTCTAGGTACCTGCACTCAAAAAGGAAAGTTCTATTTCTGTTTAGGTACCCATTGTTGCTTGGGTCCTTCAACATTAGTAACATTGTTAGTTTGAATTAGAACTTTAGGAACCCATATTTGCCTAGTCTTCATTGTAGGAATATTGGCCTTTTCGGGTTTCACATTGTGTAGTGTGTGTCTTTTGTTCACCTTGTGTTGTGTGTGCTTTTTGGGTGTATAATAATATCCTCGATTATAATAGTAATCATAATCATAGTCATAATCATAATCATCATTGTAGCGATAATATGATCTAGACCTCTGTGGATATTGACGCTGGTATTTCCTGGGCGCTGGCTTGGGGTGCACTTTTGATGCTGGACGCTTAGCGCTTGACTCACAGTGATTAGGTTTGTCCTTATCCTTTGGAGCGTTCGGATGGACCTTTCTTTGTGAATCATTTGTTTTCGCCTTTCCCTTGCTTGAGTCAGCTTTGGCCTTCTCATTTGTCCTCGTACCATTTTCACTTGGTTCAACATGTGTTTGACTTTGTGAACCTTCTTCAACAAAGAAAACACCCTTTCCTTTGTTGTTTGCCGTAACATTAGGTTTGTTTGGTTGTTTAACGAATTTATTGCATCCTAAACCAGTCTTTTCACCAAACATTCTTGTTACCTCAGTCACATTATCCAACTTTCTTGAAGCTTTTAATAATGATGAGATGAGCTGCTCTGATTTGGTAAGTCTAGCGATCAGATCAGCTTCTCTCTTGACTATTATATCCAGATGGCCTTTTAATTGAATAATCTCACTCTCAAGTGATTGGTTCTTTTCATTGCATTGTTGCTGAACTTTCAACTCTGCTTTGAGCGTTACTTTATCTCTTATGAGTGATGAGATAATAGCGAGATCATTTTGATATATTTTGGCGGCATCTTGACAATTTTTATAATATTCATTAACTTTGTCAAGTAATTCTTCATAAGAGAGAGGGTAAGATATCTCAGTGTTTACCTCAGGAGACGCTTCATCATCTCTGGCCATGAGATAAATAAGCGCTGAGTCATCCACTGGCTCATCATCATCACTACTCTCCTCTGAAGACTCCAAATCTTCAGGTGCGGACGCTGGTTCTGATTCTGCTAGCAAACCTTGTTGACGAAGGTTGCTCCTGAATTGATTTCTATCCACATAATCCTGCCTTGAGGGGTTGGATACATTTGGATAAGGGCAATTTACCTGGTAGTGCCCTGGTTTGCTGCAATTGTAACAAAGTTTAGTTTTCATCTTTTGTTCAGTAGTTAACCTTGCAGTGTGTGGTTTTGAGACCACGGGCGCTGAGAGATTTTGAGTAGACGCTTAGTATTGAGCAGGCGTTTGGAGTGAAGGAACAGAATAATGAGGTGCTTGATACTATTGTTGTACTAGAGCGGGCGCTTGATATGAACTCTGTCCTTGATGCTTATGACTATTTCCTTTCTTTTCATATCTCAAGAACTTTCTGAATCTATTCAGCAAGGCCAACTCCTCTTCCTCACTAATATCTAAAACTTTTCCTTTAGTACCCGATTTACCCTTGATTGATGCTACGAGCGCTCCAAACTCAATTACTGTACTGCTCATTGCATCACTAGCCGAATTTAACTCAAACTCAAATGCTTTGAGGTCTGAAAAAGCATCTTCTGAAGTTAGGCGATCCAACATATTTGATTCTCTCATAGCTGTTGTCTTCATCAAGAATCTACTAGGTAGACTTCTAAAGATTTTAACCACCATTTCTCGATTCTGTAAATTCATACCCAAGGATGTGAGTTCCGTAACAAGAGCTGTGAATCTTTTGACCAGTTGCTCTAGAGTCTCATTCGTCAACATCTTAAAGTTGTTAAACCTTTCCTTAGCAATGGAAAGTTTGTTCTCTTTAATCTGAGCTGAACCACCACAGATCATGGCTAACTTATCCCAGATTTCCTTAGTTGTGTTGCATGACTTAATCTTATTGAATAGATTGTCATTATCACCAATAGCTGTATACAGAGCATTCCAACCAACATTGTCCAAATTTGCTCTTCGACGCTCATCTGGAGATCATTATTGTTTCGGTTTTTCAACGTGATCATCCGGAGTGTCTTCCGTGGCTCCAGGCGCTCTTGTGATAACTTTATATATTTTGATTGGCCCATCTGAAATAATATCGCACATGTCATCATCACATGAACAGAGATATGTAAATGCTTTGACTTTCCATGTGTCATAATTCGACTCAGTCAGTTTGGGAACTTTAGCAAATGCCATAGAGAAAGAATTTTAAAAAGCAACTAGATTCTGAAGAAGGATCTAAACAAGCAGTTATGCTTGGAAAATTTTTAAATTTCAATTTTAACAACTCTTATACCAATTTTTAGTCCCAAGTGGCATACGAAAGGGTCTAAAAGGGGGGGAGTTGAATAGACCCTGAAGTCTTTTTTCGACTTCAAAAAATTTCGTATTAAAAAGGTTTTGGACTCTTGAAATGTGGATGCTTGACTGAGCATTTACTTGAAATATAGACGCTTAGGCTAAGCGTCTGATGAAGACTGTTTTTAGAAAGTTAACTTAGACTTCAAGATTTGAATACTTTAACCAAGTAGGTTTAAGCGTTCAGTTCTTTAATTAGTGTTAGCACAGCGGAATAATTTTAGAGTCTTCTCTTTTGGAAATCTTTAGCGTCACGAGTTGTTTCTTAGTTGCTTAGCGTTTGATTGTGTTTTACTTAATCAATTTATGCAATGATATGATAGATAAGAGAATTGACTGTAAAGTAAAAGACACAATATTTGTAAGGTTCGTTGGGTGGTGTAATCTCAACTACGTCCTTCTTCTCCTTGAACACTCTGAGGCAATCCACTAAAATGATTCTCAAAGAATCACACAGAATCTTCTACAAAGTAGGGAGAGATAGATGTCGATGACTTGAGCTCCTTGATCACACAGATTTCTGCTCCAAATCACTTCAATCCCCTTGCTTCTTTCACCAAGAAATAATGCAAGTATCCAACTTCGACTTCACACAGATCGCGAGGCTTGGATGGGGTTTTCTAAACGGTTTGTTTGATTTTGATGAAGTTCAAACAACTGGAAGTATCTCAATAGTAATGTGGTTTCTTCGAAAAGAATGTTTGAGATATTGGTTGACTGTCTCAGGAATTGAAGAAAAGCAAAGAGAATGTTTTCTTGAATATTCTGGCTTTTCTGAAAGTTTAAGGAATGAGACTTCAATGCAACAGCAATTTGGCTTAGAAATTGATTGTGTATTTGGCTTGTTGTTGAAGTCCTATTTATAGGCATTCTTGGAGAAAGTGTCCATTTGACACATGCACAACAGTGTTTTCAAAACCGGACCGGACAGGCCGGTCCGACCGGTTAAAACGGGAACCGGCCTTCATTCCGGTCCGATTTTGTGAAGAAACCGTTTTTCGATCAAAATCGGTCAAAACCGTTCAAACCGGCGGTTCGACCACTGAACTGGAAAAACCGTTCCTAAATCCATCTAACCGGGCGGTTCTGACAAATAAAAAAATAAACTCAAATCTGAAATATTTTTCAACCCAAATCTGAAATGAAGAAGACCCAGAAATTAGCCCCAAATCTGAATGAAGAAGAGGAATAAGAAGAAGAAGAAGAAGAAGAAGAAGAAGAAGAAGAAGAAGAAGACGAAGAGAAAGAAGAAGAATAGGCCCAAATCTGAAATGAAGAGGAAGAAGAAGAATAGGAAGAAGAAGAATAGGAAGAAGAAGAAGAGGAAGAAGAAGAATAGGAAGAAGAAAAAGATGAAGAAGAAGATTCGGAAGAAGAAAAAGACGAAGAAGAAGATTAGGAAGAAGAAAAAGAAGAAGAAGATTAGCAGAAGAAGAAGAGTAGTCTGAGTTTTGAGATTTGAGAAGTGAAAAGTGAAAACAAGTTTTGACTTATATTTTACATATATCTATATATATATATTTTATTGTTTTGTAATATTTATATATATATATATATATATATATATATTATTGTTTTATAATATCAATTTTATATTAATTATTATTTATTGCGTAATTATGACGTCACCGGTTCGACCGCGGTTGACCCGACGGTTGAACAGGTGACCCGTGACCCGGTCACTTTTCCAGTTCGTTATTCGGTCAAGTTTTCAAAACATTGATGCACAGGCACGTGTCTCTCACTTCCGCGAGTGAACAACTTTAGTCCTTTTTCCTGAAAATCTGCTGCACAAAAGTTGGTGCTGCAGTCTATGAATAATTGACAGTCTAATAGGGTGGCTTCTCCGTACGTCTGAAAGTGCTTATCACATTTAATGCTCTTATCAGCATTTAATGCATTTGAATAAAATGCCCGTTGGCACTTAATGTAACACCCTTACACACAAAACCCATAGATGATCATAGCATACATTTATATGTTACTAAAATGTAACACCATAACACGAAACCCAAAGATAGCATAGCACATATTTATATGTTATCCATTTAACCAACATATACAAACGAACATATCAACACTACTAGTTTCACCACCCTCACACATGGATATAGGGAAAAATATACACACATGACCAGAAAGAAACCCTATATGATATGCAAATGATGAGCTGAGGGAGAAGGACTTGAAAACCCGTCAGCCGACCTTTGATCCCTGCTTTAGCTTTATGTACACAACTTCACGGATTGATGCAATCTACAACACTAAAAAAAAACATTTGCGTTTGGTGAGTCGCAACCTCAGCAAGTATAAACAAGTAACGAGATAATTAACATTCCATAAGCACACACAAAATCATCATCCAATCAATCATTTGAAGCTATATACTAACATCATCTACACTTATTTCACATTCAATTCATATCATTCATAAACAAATGATGCACGTGCTTAGTCATTTTCTTTTACTGTTAATGGCCTGCTATAACCAAGAGTAGTTCGTGATCACGATAATGGCCATGGCACTCTGTAATTCATATAACACATGGGAGTTCAGTGAACTCGGGTGGCCGTACGGTACTCTGTGGTCCAGTTATACTGGAAATTCTTTTAATACATGGTTCAAGGTTAATAGCAGCCATAACAGAGCCCCTTATCTCGAATGAATGCATTTCTCATATCATATATCTCATTTTCATCATCAAATCATCAACAACATTTCCACCATGTTCAAGTTTATTACACAATGAATTTTATTCACCATATGCATTTCCATCATTCAATCATCATATAACCATGTTAATAACACCATAAGCTTTCCAAATAACACAAGTAGACTCATCATATAACCACGTTCACAACGCCATAAACTTTCCAATTCAACACAAGTGAACAAATAAAGGATTCATATAGACGTATTAATGAACACAATGGATACGTCAAATATCAAGTCACCCAATTATACTCACAAAAAGTGGCTTATCGAGATGCCTTCGTCTAGTTGGCGTTCTCGGCTTCTCTTTTGGAATCTCGACCTATTAAACACATAAAAATGCATAACTATCCTTAATATAATACATTGAATAACATGGCATAATATTTTCAGATTTAATTTCCGATTCGATTTACGAAACAGGCTGTTCCAAACAGATTTTTCCAGAACCGGCACCCTATATTCAACTATTTTTATAAAATCCCCTGTTAACTAAAAATTTCTGAAATGTTGATGAATTCTCTAAACCATGTCTATATATCTACTATAAAAGTTTTAGAGTGAACAAAAATGTCTAAGTTAACTAAATAACCTCAAAACAGAAGCAGTTCTCAATTCAACCAAACATGGATATATACATACCAAAAAAAATGGATATATACATAGCAAAAAAATTAGAGTACTTTACCTTAGTGGTTGTCTAAGAAGAACACTAAAATGACACAACTCCAAAACAGAGGACAGGATTTCGGTTCTAGGACTGAAGCGCACTGTTTGAGGGATTCTGAAATTTTCAGTAAGATCTATGAAAATTTTGCTTCCATATAATTATTACTTGATGTCTTAGAAAGATTTTGAGCTAAAAATATCTGGATGTGGACCTACTTTGATAGCCAAAATCGTGGTTGCACAGAAACTGCCAGACAGACTTTGTTTTGAAGGAGAAGAAAGGGTTTTGAAGTGATTTTTACCTTTATTTCTTCTCTAATTCGACCCCTAAGCCTCTAGAAGTATCCTTGGCTGACTTAAGACATAAAAATCAGGTTTATTTGCACTTTGGTCCTTAAGAATTGGGGTAATTGGTTTAGTCACATTATTTGCCAAGGTTGAAAGGTGTACCACTTCCAAGATGACACCTAAGCTCTTATGAAAAATATCTTACCTATACATAATTATATAACTTATCTATATATATAAGAATTAAACTTTGTACCCATATAATATAGGAATTAACATTACTCTACATACAAAAGAGCATAATTTTAGTTATATGACCAAAGAGTATAATATTTAGGGTCGAGCACGAATCGTGGAAATTGAATAAATTATAAAATCTCATGAACGAAAATCATTATTCTACCAAAATGCATGTATTTATACTAATGTATGATTTAATGAAAAATGAGGTTTTGGGTTATGACACTTAATGCATTGAGAATATTCGCATTAAACTCCTTCCGGACTTAGAAACAGATTCATGTGAAATCAGTCATTGATGGACGCTTATCCATCCTTGAATCACTTCTGTCCTATAAGGTAACGCTTGATATAGCTGGTCATTTGGACGCTTGGAGACTTTATCTTCATTCAGACTTCAGACGCTTGAGTCTTCAAACTTTACCACTGATAAAATCACTCAGAAATTATCAGACGCTCAGCCTAAGACTACTTAGCCTAACAATCTAGAATAAAAACAAAACAAAGCCTATTACAAATCTAATGCTTCAAAGCTTATACATGATTTCTACTAAAATCAAGCTTACATGGGGTCTAACATAAAGTCCTAATTGTCATCATCAAAACATCTAACATGAAATTCCTAACAGGAGCAATATTAAAATGTAAACCTCATAAATTTTCTCCAAAAAGTGAAGAAAAAATATCAGCTTATTCCAGTGGTAATTTTAATAAAACAGGAAGTAATTTGACCAGTCTAGATTATGAAATAGCAGGAATAGTTAAAGCAATAGACCATTTTAGACTATATTTAAATAAACCTTTTACCATTAGAACATATTGTGAAGCTGTAGTTAGATTCATAAAAAATGAAAATTCTAGAAAACAAAATAATAAAAGATGGTTAAATTTTAGAAATGCAATAGAAGGTAACGAATATAAAATAGAATTTGAACATATTAAAGGATCAAACAATAGCATAGCAGATTTTTTAAGCAGACAATTAACTCTAATTTTGGGTAACAGATCATGGCTTCCAACGACCAAAACAACCAACAAACACGACCTTCCTCTGCAGCTATAATACCATTTAACCAAATAGCCTGAAGACCAGCTTTCAGATCTAACTTTCAGCAAAATTTTCCAAATAGACCAGCCTTTGCAATTGAAACACAGTTCTTTAATCCAGCCACTCAGAATGTTTTTAAAACATTTAGCAAAATAGCACTTCCAATGAGACATGCTTTCAGACCCCGAAAAGATACTCCCTATATTACAGAAGATCAGAGCATTCTACTAAATGCATTATGGGAAGTCAATTCACCATCTAGCAAATTATTAGCCTTAAACGCCCTCTGCTACTTTTCCGAGAAAGAAAACAAAAATTTTCCAGCAGAAAAAGTTGCAGTATATCTAGTTAATAGAGGACAGCCCGTAGGAATTTTTACTGACAATCAAATGGCATTACAGAGCATTCAAAAGGTAGCAAAAGGACACTTGGAGCCATTTAAACAGTTTCATGAGGCAATAGCAACAGCAAAGACACTTTTAGGCCCAAACTTTTACATTCAGCCCAATGCCGAAAACGCAAAGCCCAAAATACTTTCAAAAGGAAAGCAGCCTATAAGCCCAAATGTAGAATCACTTGAAGAAGATCTTGAAACCATAACCAATCGGTTTAACAACCTAGAAATTTTTTATCAAAACCTATTAGTCCAGCATCAAAATTTATCAGCCCATTTAACAAACCCAAGACAAATAGATGTCTCCAAAACAATCAAGGATAAATGCTACCAATTCTTTTCAGTCCGAACCTTTCATTATCCTTGTCACACAGTTTTAACCTTTTCAGAAGAAATACAACCCATAATTTGGCAGAAAGCAGAAGATAGTTTTTATGCAATGATGTTAAAAGTAGCCCAAATCCTCATCACTCAGCAAATAGAAGAAATAAAGTCCTTAACTCATTTATTGCAATGGAAAGAGAGCCTATTCGCCATGAAGGAACGTTAAAATTTTATACAGTCAAATACTTTTAATGACCTAATGTCCACATAGATGCTTCACTCTTCAAAGAAGGATGAATAGATGATACTTTTATCAACATTCAACGGTTATTAGACTATGGTTTTGTATCAAAAATATTTATATCTGATCCAGATCAAGTAAAACATTTAGGCAGACAAATTTTAGAGACAGTCGATTTTTCTTTCAGCCAAAGAGCTTTCAATCTTCGTTTGGACGTATCATCATTACCTCCAATTTGGAACACTACAGGAGGAGAATTGGGTCATTCTATTATAACGATAAATGAAAATTATGAAAGTTGGGAACCAGCCAAATCAGAAATGTTTAGACTATGCCATGTAATATCAAACCCCTTAGCAGACGCAGAAGAACTCAAGCTAGCTCTGGAAATAAAAAGAAAGACACAGCGACCATATATGAGACCAAATATGGACTTATCACCAGATTATCAGCTAATTTTTCAAGCATCTCATCAAAGTATTTTTATTCCAGTAAGCTCCAGATGCAGATTCCATATTACAATATTAGGAAAGAAAGTAACACCTAGCTTGGATTATCAGCCCAAGTATAATCCAGATTTAGAAGGAATAGAAGGATCCAGTAGAGCCACATACTACAAGACAAAGTTTCAGCAAAATAATTCATCTCCCAGACAAAAGCCATAAATGTACCAGCAGCAAGGACAATAATTTGCAGCAATAATCCAACTATCAAACAAGGCATTAAAATCGAAGCAGCAGCCTTTAATATTTTCAGCAACTTTTGTACCATATTTACTATTCACTGTTGCCACCTATGTACTTTTTGTTTGAGTACTGTTTGTACTACAATAATAGCCAGGTACTGTAGAAATAACTTGCAACCTGTTGTGGACGTCAAATTTTCCTTCATTTTATTGTAATGTTTTTCAATTCCGGAGCCTATATAAGAACTCCACCCCTCAGTTGTAATTGCACCTTAACATTCTCCAACCCACACTTCTTGGTTGCTAGAGAATCTCTCTTCCTTTCTTGTAATAAAATATCTACTTTGTGTGAAAAAATCTCTTGTAAGTTTTTATGCTTTATTAATATGCATAATGAGTAGTTTACCCCTAGGGACGGGATTCTCCTACTATCTAAAAATGTTATAGCTCTCTCATGGTCAAAAAATACAAAAACATTAAAAAACTGAAAATCCAAAAACATTATATATGCTCAAAAACCAAATAAAAAATGAAAAATAAAAAAATGATGATGAACAATAGTAACATTCTACACTTTCATCATCCCAAAAATATGTTTCCGCTGTACAAATTATTGTTTTCAATAATCTCTGATGCTGCTTTGGGAAGATTTTGTTTACCATCTCGGTGTTACTGGTCGGGAGGCAAAATATGCGGGATAATTCCCCCCATCTTGCAAGCAATTTGGTATCAGAGCTTGAGTATTCTGAGTATGCTATGTGGTCGCAGTTTAATCTGATCTTCCACATCAGAAAGGTTTTCTCAAGCTATTTATCATAACAGTGTTCCTGAGTTAAATTATTAAATAAGTTAAGAATATATTTTGAAATTCAAAAGGGTAAGATAGGTACTTTACTCCAGATCCAACATAAGTCTTCGTTAATGAAGCAACCGGATTTACGAAGCAACTCTCTTACATGAGAATTTTGGAATAGAATGCTTAACTAGTTCATTTTTAATTAATTTCGTATGCTTTTGTAAACTTTTATTTTATAAGGATCAAAGTTAAATGTTTTCAGAAATAACTGGACCCATGTGCAATTATAAGAAATTGGTACAATACGAGGCTACAGTAGAAGTGCTATTACCTTAAAAGATTTTCAAAAGAGGGCTATTTGGCTAAATGTCCCGCCACGTAACTGGCTGGGTGTTACCCACTTCCCTTGGTTTTCTCTCATTGCCAAACGAAAAGAACCTAAAGAGTCGCGCTAAAGGATTGATAAAGAAAAATGAAAAAGGAATTCTAGGAGTTTTAATTTATTGGATAAATTAAATAATTAATTATTCATTAGATGAAATAATTAATTATATGGATACGATTAATTATTAATAAATTTTCTAGGGAAATATATTAATGAATTAATTTATCTAATTAATCTGGTTATTGAATTAATTTATTTATTTATTGGATATAATAAATTATTAATCGAAATAAGAAATTAATTAAACAAAACAAATCCTGGGCTTCTTGGACGCCTACTTGGCCATGTTGGGCGTCCAAGAGGAGTCCAATATACTAGGGCTATTTTGTTTTGACTTGTTCAGTAAGTCATGAGGTATATAAGGACTCTTTTACTTTGAACAAGAACATAACTTTCACAACTCTCCTTGAAAGAAAGAAAAGAAAATATTCCTCCCCTTCTCTAAAACCCTAGCTACGCCCTTAGAGATTCAAGTGGAAATTTTTTTGCTTGTTCATCCATGCGTGACAATTTAGAAACAATGTATTTTCGTTGTTCGGATCAAGATCAAAACAAAGGATTGAAAATTTGGAAGCTTCAAGTTTTCGAATTGGAGGAAGAAGAAAGATTCTCCTACAACTTCGTTCTAACGAGTAAGTATTATTCGTTAAGTTTATCGTGAAATTTGAATATAAGATCATTGAATTCAACTTTGGGTTTTAAAATAATTTTTTTTTAAATCCTTCCGCTGTGTTTATGTTATTTTTCGCGAAAACAAACAGTTTAGGAATTGTGTTTTATAAATTTTAAATATCGGAATCTGCAGTGTACACAATCTCGGGGATTAGCCACCATATCCCAATAGTCCTTTGGACTGTCTGTACACCCAAAACACCAATGGACATTGGTTCAAGTTCAGTGGGTGCGTGATGCACCTGTTGGCGCTGGAACGCCACCGTTTAGCGGTGTAATTGCAATACTTTTAGTCCCCAAGAGTCCCCCCGATTCATTTCAATCATCCCATCAATGATTTCTTTCTTCCTTTCTGCTTTTAAGTTCAAAATTGTGAATTTGAAAGAATTCTTCACATATGGCACTGTTGTTCAAAATCGAGATTTCAAACTAAGTCTTTTGTTTAATATGCTCGAGAATTTGTAGTGACACTATTCTCAAGACGAAGTCGTTATATCTTGGGACACAAATTGACTTATTATGTCACCACCAAGAGTGGGTCAATATTGTGTTAAGAAAACTCTTGCCTCGACTAAACCCAATTATTACTTTGATATTTTTGCCAACGAAAGGAGAATTTTCACTTATGATCCCGTAAGATTTCGTCCATTTCAGATTTAGTCCCATTAGAATTTTAGTTGTACTTTTGGTCCCAACCATAAAAAAAAATGATGAAAAAAGACGAGTATCATAAACACGTTATTATCTAAGAAAATACAGAAAATAGTGGGTGTATAACACTTGTCTTTTTTCATCTATTTTTTTACGGTTGAAACCAAAAGTACAATTTTTTCAATCTTATGGGAACAAAAATGCAACTAAAATTCCAATTGAATTAAATCTGAATTGGCGAAGTCCCGTGGGACAAAAGTAAACCACCACCCCGCCCCCCCAACCCCGCCAAAATAATAAAGAAATTAAACAAATGGGAGTATGAAAGCTAGTACTACTGTTGTGTTGTAGAGTTTGAGCATTTTCTCAAAACTTTTCTACCGTGCTTCATCTTCCTCTGAGAAAAATGAAGAAATTAATATTAAATTTTCTCAAGCTTCACACATATGTTCTTTATGATTTCTTGAGAAAAACTTATGTTTCCAATTTAGATGATGTTCTCCACTAATTTTCTTTTCCTAGTAAAACAACTAAAATCACTTTCTCCAACACTTTACCTCACAAAACCTTTGAAAGGGTAAAAGAAATCTAAAATAAGCATTATGGCAAGGAAAGTTGATCTTGTATGATTAAGGCAAAAATTCAAATGTATGAAAAGTACAGTAAGTTGTCCTTTGAGTTGGCCAAAATGGTAAGGTAGATATTTCCTATCAAATCATCTCAGATTCAGGGACATGAGCCCGTCGCACAGAGCTTGCCTAATGCGGCTTAACCCGTCGTGTGGTTTGCGGGCTATTGCATGAGAACGTAATTTACTCAGTACACACCTTCAGATAGTAGCTACAGATTTCCTCGTAAAAAACAAAAAAAAAGGTACAGTAAGTTAAAGTATGTGTCACTTCAATATGCACAGATATATAGTCAACGACTCATAAAGGTTTTAGATTACTATTTGAGTACTATAGAGAAGATAAACTAGACTTTAGTCCTATCAAATTGTCTACATGAATGATAGTACAACAAATTAAATTAAGGGTGTTAGATAAAGCAATAGGAAGTGAATTAACATTAATGATAGGATTAAGGAAGTTCCATAGACAATATTACATTGCATAAAAATAAAAAAAGAGATAATTCTACATGTTACATGCACTAGAGAATATATAGTGAACACGAATACATGATATATGGACATGAATTACAGGACAAACAGAGAAAACAAATATGAACTTCCAACAGCCTAGAAGTGTGTGTATGGAGAGAGAGAGAGAGAGAGAGTAACTCTACACCATCACCAAAGCATACATCAAGATCCTTGGAAACAACTAGCTAGTAAACAGTACTAGTTAGTCTGACCTCCTCTCCCTCCACTTATGGGCGGCCTCGGAGGTGTTCTTCCAGTCCTTGCCATCACCGTCTCCGAAGGTGGATCAGCCGGAGGGTCTGCGGCGGATGACGGCGGATCTGCAGCCGGGGAAGAAGATCCTTGGTCACTTGCTTCATCACCACCCTTGTTGTCTTTAACATTTGAAGATGAATTTTGAGGCCCAGATTCAAAACCTAAACACTTGAGTACAGCCCTAATGATTTCTTGAAAATAATTGCATGGACTGTGAAGAATAAAGGGTTCTGTAAGAGAATTTGGTGTCACCTTAGCTTTCTCTGCTGTAGTTTCCTCCATTTCTTTTTGCTTCATCTTTGTGTCTCTGTAATTCAATGCTTGGTAGGTGGTAGATGGTGGCAGCTTAAATGAACTGCGTTACCTTCAGACTTATTTATATTTTAGTCTATGTAAGAGGAAATATATATATATATATATATATATATATATATATATATATATATATATATACTTGTTTCTCGAAGTTTATCTCCTGTTACTGCACCCTGGTGACTTGACGGTGGCAACATGTGGGGTAATTCTATGCCCGAGCAAGAAAATGGTATAAGGATCGATGTAGTTTGGATCTCCTATTATAAATTGTGTTAGCCATTTTTTGTTGCATTTTATTAAGGAAAAATTATACAATGACCCCCTCATTTATTGTGTAATTATAAAAAATTTCTCACTTATTGAAAATTATTGATCCCAAGTGGCATACGAAAGGGTCTAAAAGGAGGGGTTGAATAGACTCTGAACTTTTTTTTTACTTCAAAAAGTTTCGTACTAAAAGATTTTTAGACGCTTGAAAAGATAGACGCTTGAAGTGTAACGCTTGACTTAGGCGTTCACTTAAAAATATTGGCGCTTTGGCGAAGCGTCTGATGAAGACTGTTTTTAGGAAGTTAACTCAGATTTCAAGATTTGAATACTTTGACAAAGTAGGTTAAGTGTTCAGTTCTTTAATCAGTGTTAGCACAGCGGAATGATTTTTGGAGTCTTCTTTTTGAAAGTTTTAGCGTCACAAGAGGTTTCTTAGTTGCTTAGCTTTTGATTGTGTTTTACTTAATCAATTTATGCAATGATATGATAGATAAAAGAATTGACTAAAAAGTAAATGACACAATATTTGTAAGGTTCGTTGGGTGGTGTAATCTCAACTACGTCCTTCTTCTCCTCGAACACTTGGAGGCAATCCACTAAAATGATTCTCAAAGAATCACACAGAATCTTCTACAAATTAGGGAGAGATGGATGTCGATGACTTGAGCTCCTTGATCATACAGATTTCTGCTCCAAATCACTTCAATCCTCTTGCTTCTTTCACCCAAAAATATGGCAAGTATCCAACTTCGACTTCACACAGATCGCGAGGCTTGGATAGGGTTTTTCTAAACGGGTTTGTTTGATTTTGATGAAGTTCAAACAACTGGAATATCTCAGTAGTAGTGTAGTTTCTTCAAAAAGAATGTTTGAGATATTGGGTTGACTGTCTCACGATTTGATGAAAAGCAAACAGAATATTTTCTTGAGTATTCTGGCTTTTCTGAGAGTTTAAGGAATGAGACTTCAATGCAACAGCAATTTGGCTTGATAATTGTTCTATGTTTGACTTGTTGTTGAAGTTTTATTTATAGGCATTCTTGGAGAAAGTGTCCATTTGACACATGCAAGGACGCGTGTCTCTCACTTTCGCGAGTGAACAACCTTTGTCCTTTTTCCTGAAAATCTGCTGCACAAAAGTTGGTGCTGCAGTCTTTGAATAGTTAACAGTTCAATAGGGTGGCTTCTCCGTACGTCTGAAAGTGCTTATCACATTTAATGCTCTTATCAGCATTTAATGCATTTGAATTAAATGCCCGTTGGCATTTAATGCACTGAGAATATTTGCATTAAACTCCTTTCGATCTGACGCTTCAGGAGAATGTTTGTCATTTGATAGACGCTTCATTCATGAACTGAAAGTTCCATTTAATCTGGAGGACTATTTAATGTTTAGACGCTTGGAAAAGTCTTCAGACTTTATTTAGAAGTGTAGACTATTGAAACTTCAGTCTTCGTTACTTGACACCGCACTCAGAACATGTCAGGCGCTTAGAGTGAACTTCTTCAAACTTCATTCACTATTGATTTCTTGGACGGTTGGAGTATTTAGATTTTGCAGTCTTGATAAGCTCACTCAGAAAGTATCAAACGCTTAATCTAACCTACTTCTTGATTTAAGAATGTCAAAAGTAAAAGATAAAATAAAGCCTATACATTTCTAATGTTCAAATGCTTATACAAGTATCTATGAAATTTAAGCATACAAAACTTTGGGGTCTAACAAGATTCCTAATTGTCATCATCAAAACATCTAACATGAAATTCCTAACAATTTCCCCCTTTTTGATGATGGCAATACTTACTCTTTTATAGTTCAAGAGTTAGACAACCAAACAATAAAGTTAGCTTTGATTAGATAACGTTAGTTAAAGTTAGTTACGCTTCAACGAGATGTTTCAGCAAAAATGCATTTATATATATCAGTGATTACAAGCATTTTTACAACTGAACAAATAAAGATATAAGAGACAAGAATATAGATAATGCAAATCAAAAGCTTTAACGTCTTGGTCTAACTTTGTATCGCTTGGGCATTTCAGCTCGGATAGCTTCAGTCAGATTGTCTTCCAAGGTCATCATTGCTTCATGATCTTTGTTGATTATAAGCTTATTTTCTTCTTTCTGTCTCTTCTTGAACGCAGTAAAATAATTATCCCAATCAGTTGGGCCAATACCCATATACCTTAGGCAAATTCGAAAAGCTTGGATAAAGTCAGTCATCTTCCTCTCTTCAGCTAAGATTCTTGGATCTGTAGGTTCTGGAATAGGTGGTCTTTGAAGAGGGATGTCAAACTGTTCAAGCAGTGCTCTTGTAGGTATTGGTAGATTTGGATATAATACTCTTGGAGGTTCCTTTAGAATACTACTAGGCGCTCCAAAGGTGCTGACTTTCAAAGCAGTTATCCAAGATGGGAGACTAAGCGCAGAAGGAAAAACTTGACGCTTAGGAGACGGAAGCTCTTCTCTTGAACTAGACGCTTTCCTCTTTTCTCCTTTCTTCTTCTCTTCCCCTTTATTGCCATCATCAGTCTTTAGGAAATGATCTGTGAGTAACCTGACTTGATGAGCAATCTGAGACATAGAATCTGTGATGTCGTCTAGACGCTTGTCGAAGCGTTCCTGCAAGGCGAGAAGCTTGGCGCTGGTAGCATCATTCAGAGAAGTCTCAAGGGTTTCTATGCGCTTTTCAAGCTCTTCTTTCATGGCAAGTTGGTTTGCTTGAGTGGCATCATGCATTTCTTGAAAGTCTTGTTTGCGCTCACCAACAGCCGCTTGAGCTGAACTACGCATATGAGCAATTTGAGCGCTCATAACGTGAGTCTCAATCTTTGCCAAATCGTCTTTAATCCAGTGAAAAGATTCTTCGTTCTGAGTAGCATGAGCACTGATACTCTCCAAAACGGATTTGAGCAAAGGACCAAAAGATTGACTCTCATCGAGATGAACCGCTTGAGGAGCCGGTCGCTTGAACCTAGATGAGTGCTTGAGAGAGTAAATGGGAACTTGATATGCGGGATCAAAGACAGTACCTAGAGTGTCAAGAGAAATATCCTCAACAATATCATCAGTAACGGGTTCAGGAGCGTTAGGAATATCCTCTGGTTGAGACGCTTGAACGAGTTCTTCAGTAGATGCTGGAATACTTGTAACTGCAGACGTGAACGCTTCAGCTAACTTAGCAGGCGCTTCCTCAAGCGCTGACTCAGGTTGACGAAAGTCATCGAATTGGAAGTTCCAGTTTGCTAAATCGGCATAAGAGGTGGACGAAGCTTCCAAAAGTTCAGTGAGTCTGGTTCGAGATATACAAATACCGGAAATGAATGTGCGAAGGGGACTATCAATGGCCCTGATGTGCATTGGACCAATGATATCTAGCACATAATTCGGAAAGACTTTCGACGGCGCTTGACAGATGGAAAAGATTGAATCTGGGCAGTAATGTCTGGAAAATCCAATCAAGCAGTCTGAGGGAAGAGACGCAAGACACTGATTCTCAGGTACACAATTAGCATAGTATGCTTCTAAGTATGGATATATCGCTTGAGCCAGCTCTTGATTCCTTTCAAGCAGGGAGAGGACAAACTCATAATGACCGGGTACCTCGCTGCGGATAGAAGGGAGCAGTGGATATCCTTTAAATGAATTGATTACTGAGCCGTTCCAAGATCTGAGATTGGCAGTGAAGATTTTATCGAACAGAGATACGGGAGTCAAAATCTTCACCATCAGATTGAAATTCTCCTCGCAGTGGCTTGGAGCAAAATTTAAGCACGATACAGAAGAGGTACCACTGGAAGATGCTTGAGCGTTGAACAGAAGAGGAGAAGTGGATAATCTGTGAAGCTCTTGACGCAGACACTGCTCAATTTGATGTCTAACGATTGGGAGCTTTAGAACAGGTCCAACTATTTGTTGACGCTTCTTGAGGCAATACTTGGCGAACTGACACTTCTTGTCATGCATGCCTATGCCAAAAAGATGGGGAGCTTGGACTAACTCTGAGAAAGTGTATTTGTTGCCCATATACGCTTCAACCCAGTTAACTTCATTCATGCGGTAGTCTGTTCCCGCATTGACCATAGCACGAATACCTTCATGATGAATATCTCTGATAGATTCAAAGCGATATCTCAGCAGCAATGTATCGTTCTTCAGTGTATCCTGCAGGAATGAAATCTTCTTCGTGCGCTGGGGGCATATAGTTGATTGAATGATCAATCGTCTTCAGCATGTCGAGTTTGAAGAAGTGTCTAGGTGCTGGAACGTCTTCAGCAACATTCTAACCTTCTGAGCGTGCCTCGGTTATAGCCTGAACAGGGATGGAAGTCTAAACCTCTGTAGTAGCAGATTCCTCAGCTTCAATTGCAGCAACTTCTGCGGCAACATTTTTAGTGATAGTGACAACTTCTGTCCTATCAACATCCAGGAGGACATCTGGTGACGCTTCAGCAGCGGCTGGAACTATAGCTGTAATACAAGAACTATCCTCTATAAGAGCAGGATCTTCTACAGATGTAGGGATAGAAATGCTGTGGGAAGAAATAAACTTACTCTGAGAACTTGTCTCAACAGCAACACTTTGAGCGCTTGGCTCAATAGCAACTTGAGCGCTTGGCTCAACAGAAACTTGAGCGCTTGGCTCATCAGCAACTTGAGCGCTTGGCTCATCATTCTCAGGCTCTTCAGGAACAGGAGCAACTCGACGCTTGCTAGTCCTGGAACGCTTGAAGATTTTATTCACGTTGACTCCTTCAACGAGCTTAAGCGTTGGAGCGGGGAGATCAGCAGCTGGTTCTTCAAAGTCTATTTGTTTGATGATCCCTTCCAGCTTCCTCCTCTTGAGAGGTAACTTGTCCTTGGCATCCTCATCGGTTTCCTCATCGTCTTTTTGAGAAGAAGGGACAAATTGAGTCTTAGGCTTTCTGGGAGCCCTCTTCTTTGTTGTAGCCGGACGCTTCACGGCTTCTTCTGGAATTGGACGCTTCGCTTCCTCATCGGACGCTTGACGTACTTCCAGACGTTCAGAAAGTGGTTTGGCAGCATCACCAATTTTTGGAGGATTGAACAGATTATTCAGAATCCTTTTTCCAAACAACTTGGACTTATTTAACAGAAGTCCAGACGAGTATACACACTGTGATTTGTACAACATGTCACTTAGAACAAGTCCATAAGGTTTATTCGAGGCACTTAGACTGTCCCGAAACCTTCCAAAAATGTACTCACTCCAATTGATTTTGATGTTCAGGAGTATAGCGGTCATCATCTGAAAATGTACTGGGTTCACCTTATCAAAAGTTCCCACTCGGCATTCGATGATCTTGCTGCAGAAATCAGCCAAGAGTCGGTATTTGGACACCAGGTCTTTCTTTTCAAAGTACTGAGTGTAGGGTACATCGTCGTACGCACTCATGGTTGTCGATGCTTCCTTGATTTGTTTTAGAGTAACACAATCCAATGCCTCACCTTCATTTGGAAGATTGAAGTTCTCAGCAATGGAGGCGGCAGACAAGATAAATTCCTTGGGAGGCTCCTTCTTGGATAGAGGAATTAGACAGGAGATAGACTTCTTGTCCTCTGAAAGTTTAGCAGTCTTCCAAAAGGTATAGACTTCAGTTGGAAACATATATGAGTATTGGGTCAAGAACGATTTGAGCCCAGCTTTGACGACCATGTCCATCATGTCTGTTAGGTTGATCTGAGGTTGTTCATAGAGAAATTTCCATTCGACAACAAAGCCTTCAGTCACCTTGATGGTAAGTTCAGCAGAAGTAGACGAAGATTTCTTTGTTGCCATTTTTAGTGAAAGAGATGAACTGAGATTTTTCGTTTGCTTTGAGAGAGAGAGAATAAGTTTTGCAGATATGTTTAAGTAAAAGTGAATTGTCTTTCTGCAGAATTTGTGTTTTAAATGACACAGTAAAGAATTTTTGAAACTTGTGTTCTCTAGTCTCTGTAGGATTTAGACACGTGTAACGATTGTTGAATCTCAGCCATAAATTCATTAACCGCGGACGCGAGTTTTGTGTAATAGAGAGAAGTTACATTTGGTAATTCTCATATATAAAGATTTGACATCCGAGTTAAAATTAAAAAAAAAACGTTTGGCATTTTCAGAGTGTAACGCACGCGCCCGTTTGTACACTGACACGTACACAAACACGTGTGATCTCTGAACCGTCATTTTGAAAAGAAACTTTTGATTACCCGCCAGTTTGATGTGATAGAAGCGTGCGAGTAGTGTAAAAAATAAACTTTTGAGTCTACCCACTACTTCGAAAGAAGTTTGGAAACTTTATGCATGGCTTGTAAAGAAAATATTTTTATATTAAGAGTTTATTGGACTTGATTCAACGCTTAACTGATACCATTGGTTGGTATTCATTTTAACGGTTGTAATATAGACGCTTAAAGTCAAAGTCCTTTTTATGTTTGAGCGTCCAATATTTTATGCAAAAATAATATTGAGCGTTGATGATCATGCATTTGAAAATTTTGATCATTGACGCTTACAGTTATGTTCAAGTACAATTTTAAGGTTCCTCCTAAAGTAGATAACTTGTACCATTTGTTTTGTTTTTCAAAGAAGGCTTTTAGACATAAATCAAGTGAATTTCCCCTAAATTATATGTCTAATAAAGTATGGTGCTTGATGATTAAGCGTTTAAATCAATCATATCTAGTTCACTTCTCAAAGTGAGAAAACGTTGTTCATTGAGTGCTTTGGTGAAGATATCTGCCAATTGTTTGTCAATTCCAATGAAGTGCATGGAGCTATCTTTCTTTTGAACGTGGTCACGAAGGAAATGGTATCTAATGTCAATGTGTTTGGTTCTGGAATGAAGAACAGGGTTTTAAGTCATGGCTAGAGCGCTTTGGTTATCACAATGAATGGGGGTTGGACCTAGGATTATTCCATAATCTCTAAGTTGTTGCCTCATCCATAATACTTGTGCACAACAACTTCCTGAAGCTACATACTCAGCTTCGGCTGTGGAGGTAGCTATGGATTGTTGTTTCTTGCTATGCCATGAAACTAACCTATCACCTAGAATTTGACAAGTACCACTAGTGCTTTTACGATCTATTTTGCAACCTGCAAAATTTGCATCTGAGTAACCAATTAGTTCAAAAGGAGAATCCCTAGGATACCATAAGCCCACATTCTGTGTGCCTTTTAGGTATTTAAGGATCGTCTTGGCAGCACTTAAGGGTGACTCTTTAGGATCAGCTTGAAATCGTGCACACATGCATACTGAAAGCATAATATCAGGTCTACTGGAAGTAAGATAAAGAAGTGATCCAATGATACCTCTATAAT
Source organism: Buddleja alternifolia (assembly GCA_019426215.1). NCBI lineage: Eukaryota > Viridiplantae > Streptophyta > Magnoliopsida > Lamiales > Scrophulariaceae > Buddleja > Buddleja alternifolia. Next base: position 7,748,227 of record CM033397.1, on the reverse strand, counting down.
TAGTGATATCAATTTTCTTTCCACTTTCATCTTTATTTAACTTAAGCGTTTAGCTCATTGGAATTTTTGAAAATGATGCATTTTTCATACCAAATTTCTTAATCATATCTCGTGTATATTTAGCTTGGTTAATAAATATGCCATTAGGGAGTTGTTTAACTTGTAGTCTTAAGAAGAAAGTTAATTCACCCATCATGCTCATTTCAAATTATTCTTGCATCATTTTTGAAAATTTCTCACACAGACGCTTGTTAGTAGAACTAAATATAATATCATCAACGTAAATTTGGACTAAGAGAATGTCTTCGTTATTGGTAATTTTAAATAACGTTGTATCAACGCTGCCTTTTGAAAAGCCTTTACCAATAAGAAAGATAGAGAGAGTGTCATACCATGCTCGGGGTGCTTGCTTAAACCCATAAAGTGCTTTTTCTAGCTTGTAAACCATACCCTTACCATGATTGTTGATGAATCCTGGTGGTTGCTCCACATACACTTCTTCTTGGAGTTTACCATTTAGGAAGGCACTCTTCACGTCCATTTGATACACCATGAACTTGTTGAATGCTGCATACGCTAGAAACATGCGGATTGCTTCAAGGCGAGTGATAGGAGCGTAAGTCTCATCAAAGTCAATACCCTCCTCTTGGCAATATCCTTGAACTACGAGTCTGGCCTTGTTTCTTATAACAATGCCGTTCTCATCCATTTGTTTCTATATACCCATCTAGTTCCAATAACTCCTTGGGGAGTTGGTCTTGGTACTAGCATCCAAACCTTATTTCGTTCGAACTTATTAAGCTCTTCTTGCATAGCTTCAATCCAACTTGGGTCGCTTAGCGCTTCATCCACTTTCTTAGGTTCCATTTGAGATAGAAAGCTTGCGAACATAGCCTCATTGAACGTAGCGGCTCTAGTCCTAACAGGTGCTTCAATATCTCCAATAATCTGCTCAGGTGGATGATCACGCAGCCATAATCTGTCTGGTTGGAAGGGGTTAAGAGGTTGAACAGGCGCTTGAGGAACAGACGCTTGACCACCTTCTTGGGTAGGCGCTTCAAGTTCACAATTCCTTGTGTGCTCTTGATGATCATTCTCTTCATGATCATCAGCATTTCTTACATGATAATTTAGAGTAATCTCACGAGTATTCTTAGGAGGTGGCACTGAGATCTCATCATCGTCGTCAGTATCTTCATCAATAGTAATCTTAGAATCTTGATGACATAGATCTTCAACTCCTACATCATTTAAATTAACCTTACTCGGCTGTTGGTTAGCATCATCAAAAAAAACATGAATAGATTCCTCAACCTTTGATTTGATCTTATTGAGAATGCAAAAATTCTTTCCATTTTTGGCGTAGCCTAGAAAGATTCCCTCATCCGCTTTAGGATTAAAAGTCTTTAAGCTTTGGGATTTATTATTCTGGATAAAACATTTAGAACCAAAGACGTGAAAATATGAAACATTTGGCTTACGTCCCTTCCATAGTTCATATGGAGTTTTCCCATGCTGTTTGTTGATCATGCAGCGGTTTTGAGTGTTAACAAAGTCCTAGCGGCTTCCTTAAGCGTTCGGTTCCGGCGCTCAGCAACACCATTTTGTTGGGGAGTTCTGGGAGCTGAATACTCATGATGTATTCCATTTTCTGCACAAAACTTCTCAACAATCTTGTTAGTAAACTCAGTACCGTGATCGCTTCTTATTCTTGCAACCTTAAGATTTTTCAATATTTGAAGTTGCCGAATAAGCGTTGTTAACTTGTCACATGTTTCATCTTTGGATGAAAGAAATTCCACCCAAGTAAATCTAGAGAAATCATCTACTATCACCAAAGTATACCTTTTACCGCTTACACTGACCATTTGAACAGGTCCAAACAAATCCATGTGAAGTAGTTCAAGTATTCAAGAGGTAGATAGATGAGGTTTTCTCTTAAACGATGATTTAACTTGTTTACCCATTTGACAAGCGTCACAAAGATGATCCTTATGAAATGGTCCATTTGGTAATCCCTCTACAAGATTTTGACTTATTAGCTGAGAGATTGTCTTAAAGTTGAGGTGATTCATTTTTCTATGCCATAACCAACCCATTTTAGATTCACTTTTAGAAACAAAACATGTTGGGTTGTTATCAAGTGTTGAACCCCAATCTACCAAATATACGTTGTTAGTTCATTTCCCTTTCAATTTAGTAGACTTAGTCTTAGCGTCGTTTATATAGAAATAGTCACTTGAGAATATGACTTCAAAGCTTTTATCACAGAATTGACTTATGCTTAATAAATTGTGCTTCAGACCCTCAACAAAACAAACATCACTTATCATGATGTTCCCCCTATGCATAGTACCTATACCTTTGGTTTTACCTTTGGAGTTGTCACCAAATACAACCTGAGGACCATTGGCAGCTTGATAGTTGATCAGAAGATCTTTGGAACCAGTCATGTGCCTTGACGATCCACTATCAAAGTACCATACAGATGTTAGAATAGTGTCCTGCGAGCCAATCCTAGATAGGCTTTCTTTATCTATTCTTGTAATAAACAATTTCGTTTTACATTATATTAATAAAAGGCATTTCTTCATCTTATGTTTATATTGTTATAACTGTATGATGAAGTCCCTAGAATTCATACATAGCTATGGGGCTTGATATCTCATTGGATGGATATCATAAAACAAGTTTCTAAGGCTGTGATTTCTAAATACTATCCAAGTCATAGAATTATCAAGATGGGACATTGATAATTCGGATAGACTTGCGCCTATGATGCACACTCTTAATTAGAGAATGTCTCGTTTTATAGACATTAGTGTAGTTGACACAAATGCACATACGCGGGTGCTTGTTGAGAACAAGTTCACTGATTACCCTAACTGAAACTTCCTAAATTGGAATTATTTCTATATATGTCGAATTAGGAGTTTCTTAATCACGATAGTGCAAGATTAATTCTTTGACTTGAGTCATCACAGTAATCTTGTATATTGACTTACTGCACTTTGACTCCTGTGCCAGTTCTTTTACAAGGACACATATGGACTGGTGATTGGGTGTAGTGACTCGTATATGGAGGTTGGTGTTGACAACAAAGGATCCATCACTTGTCTAGATGAACAAGTGAATTTCCTATAATATTCTAAGTGGTTTGACTGAGTCAGTCCTTGGCCAAGGCAAGTAAGTAATTAATTGAGAAATGAGTTTCTTGAATTAATTAATCACTAGTCAAACACACTCGAATTATTAAGATTGAATTTATTAGGATCTCGACCAATAAGATTCCTCGATCCTTAATTCAATTGGGAAATTAGTTGATGGAAGAATCTCACTTGCATGGAATGCGCGATTGGAAAGGTTCACATTGAATCGCCTACATCTAGGTCTTCAAGATAAGTAGCTAGAAACTTTTCTTTGATTTATGGGTATCTTATATTTAATGGAGATTAAATAATAAGATGGTTAATTAAAAATTAGTTTAATTAATCGAGACAATTTAATTGTCCAAATTAAATCATAAAGGTTATGAACCCATTACTAGTATGTTGGTGAACCTAAAGGGTCACACACAATACTCGGACAAATCCATTTCTTAGCTAAGGAAATTTAATTCAAAGTAGTTGAGTTAATATATTAATTAATTAGATTAATTAATTAAGACTTTTATTTATTCAAGTATTGGATAAATAAATTAGTTAAGTTGATAAGATCAATTTAATTAAGCTTAAGTCAAGAAAGCATTTATTTAATTGGAAGTGACTTTTAATTAATCTAGTATGGTGGATTAATTATTAAAAGACTATTTTATTAAGCCTTGGTCGAAAATTTGGTGGAGGAAAATAATTAAAGAGTTTAATTAATTTTCTTCTAGAAGGAAATAAGATTTCTTGGAGAGAAAGGAAACTAATTAAAATAGAAGAGTTCTATTTAGAAATTAATTAGTCTTCTATTCCTACATGGAAAAGGATTAATGTATAAGAGTTCTACATGGAAAAGAATTGCAAGAACCTAGTCCTATATATAGGACATGTAGAGAACGAAAATAGGATGATGACTTTTGAAGCCAAAATTTTTGTTCCTCTTGCATAGAAAAATCGTTTCTTTTTCCTCTCTCTCATATAGTGTTCTTGAGTTCTTGATTATTCATCAAGATCTTGAATTCAAGAATTCTTCCAAAATACTTAGAGAAGTAATTTTTGCTTTCACTTTAATCCCATACACTATTCCTTAGAGTTAGAATAAACGTTTATAGATCAACCTAGCTAAAGATTATAAACGAGTGGGTATCCGGGGTGTGGATCAACTTTAGAGGAGAAACACTTGGGTCTCTGAAGTGAATCAAGAATCCGATCAAAGACGTTTTTGGTGGAGGAATTCGAAATCTACATCAAAGGGAAAAACGAAGGAGTTGATTCAAGGAACGAGAAGCAAGCTAGGGAGCTTACGTTAAGGAAGAAGAAACTCTTCGATTTTTACGAAAAATCGAATAAGGTAAGATCTTCTTTATTTAAGTTTTAAATAACAAATCAAAGATGCGCAAGCCTATGATACGTGATAAGCCCGTAGGATTAATAAACTCACATGTTTAAATCCTAAAAACTAAAATTTTAATTTTCCGCTGTGCTTAGTCGGGCTATATGTATATTTCCCAACAGTGGTATCAGAGCCTAAGGCTCGCGCATCGTTATGCATGATCCGTTTAATTTTAATCGTTACATGTGATGCACGTTTAAAATTATTAAATTCGTAAATTTTATTTATTTGGGGATTATCAATAAGGTTGTTTAATTTGAAAATTAATTTTTGTAATTTGATTACATGAGAAATCGAGTAAGTGTTAATCGTTGTTGCGCGGGTATTACATGGACTTGTAATCCATCCATGCAAACCAATCACATGTTTGTAAGAAGAACATCCGTGAGTATGCATGTGTATTAGATTTGGAATCTAATTCCTCTAAGTCAACCGTTGACCGCTTATGTGATTGGTGATTTATGCATATGGTAAGAAATTAAAATTGAAAGGACTTTATGCAATTTGGAATTGCAGGGAATAAAAGATGCCTTGTTTTTCTTTTTATTAACAGCCCACTCACGGAAATAATAAAAAAAAAAAAAAAAAAAAAAAAAGGAAAAGGGTATGTGCAATTTGTATGAGCATGGAGCAACGTGCTTTGGAATTTTACTTGAAGGAAAATTTCATAGTAAGAAACAATCGCAGACCCGTTTATGGGTATTTGATTTTTCTATAAATTTAAATTCTATTTAAAAGGTGTTTTAAATTGTTTATTTTTGGAAAAATCAAGTTTTATTGAGAAACCCCAAATTGATATAATTTATGAGGAATATTTGGTAAATTAAGAATTTACATATGCTTTCATGAGTTGATATGCATGATGGAATTTTGAGGCCATTAGGATTGTAAAAGCATGTTTATTTTCCGTTATTTATTTATTCGCCTTGCCGGCATTCGATCCTTGATGGCTCTAGATAGGATCGATTTAGATATGGCCCAAAATATCCATGTTATATTTTATGTATGAGATGCATGATTTATGTATGAGATGCATGATTCTATGTATAAGATGCATTTTTGTATAAGATACATGTTTTTTAAGATTATGCTTATCTTTTATATTTCCTTTCATGTGTTGTTGGGCATGTTTAGGATAGAGACTTAGATAAGATAATCGAAGCGATGAGACCTTTTCATAATATACTAAAATCCCTTACTTATTAGATAAGTTTATAAAATCTTAATGATTTTAATTTTAAGTTAATATGGGATAAAATTAAACGTGGTTTAATATTCCATGCCTACCATCAAAAGTAATAGCATGTCGGTGCTACTTATGTAGATTAGTCGACCATTGCAAGTGGGACTTTCTATAATGAGAAAGCCGTGATTATTACTAAGCATAGAGATGCACATGGGTAATTTATCCTCTAAGTTGACCATTGCAAGTGGAACTTTTTGGGTAGGTTATTTACATGTAGGTTTGATGGGTCTAACTTAACATAGGAGTAACATGGGGGCGCATAAAATTGAGGTCCATGCGAAACATGAGGTAAAATAATTGAGGGTTACATGGGGATGTAATTGATAAGTGTTGTCTACCTTTTTAATTATTATGTATGTGTCCATAAAATTGGGGTATGTAATAATTAAATCGGACTTCAAACTCACTAGGAAAAATTGTTTTTCTCGAATTCTTTAATGAGGGTTATTGAATTTGAATTAAATAGTGGGAGGTAATTTATGATTAAAAGACCTTAAAATCATATCTACACATAATGTATTAAACATCTTCTTAATCTCCGTTTCGCTTTAATTTGTAGATAACTAGATATCTAAGATGGCTAAGAACCCGCTTTCCACAATTCTCGACACAAACAAACTCACTGGACCCAACTATTCTGATTGGCTTAGAAACCTTAAGATAGTGCTCAACTCTGAGAATAGAGCCTATGTCTTGACTGATGCACCCCTCTCGACTCTACCCGAGGATGCTGAGGAGGAGGAAATCGAAACCCATAAGAGATGGTTAAACGATGACCTCCAAGCAAGGTGCACGATGCTTGCATCAATGTCGAATGAGTTGCAAAAGCAACACGAAAATATGGCAAGTGCTGCTGATATTTTCAAACACTTACAAGAGTTGTATGGTGAAAAGTCTAGGAGGGAAAGGTACTTAGTGTCTAAAGAGCTTTTTAGAGCTCGTATGACTGAGGGGTCAAATGTCCAAGAACATGTGCTTAAGATGATTGGGCTCATTGAGAAGCTCGCAAGTCTTGACATTTTTCTAGACAATGAACTCTCAGTGGACTTAGTACTTCAATCCTTGCCTAGCACATTCGATCAATTTGTGGTCAACTTTAACATGAACAGTCTGGAGGCGACCTTGCCTGACTTGTTAAGCATGTTAAGGACTGCAGAAGCCACCATCAAGAAGGACAAGCCAGTCCTACTTGTGAGTTCTGCCCATTCTAAGGCTAAAAGGCCAAAGAAAGGGAAAGGGAAAAGTTCCCAAAAGAACAAGAAGCTAAAAGCTAAAGGTGGGGTCAAGAAGGTTAAAGCTGATAAAGATAAGGGTGATTGTTTCCATTGCGGTAAACCAGGGCATTGGAAGAGGAACTGCAAGGAGTACCTTGCGACCCTAGGTGAGACCAAGGGTATGTTTTATGTTGAAGTTAACTTATCTGTTAACGATACTTCTTGGGTATTAGATACCGGTTGTGCATCACATCTTTGCAATAATTTGCAGGCAATGACAAGAAGTAGGATGCTAGGAAAGGATGAGATCGTTCTGAGACTTGGCAATGGAGCAAAAGTTGCTGCCACAGCGATAGGAACGGTCAACCTGGCATTAGGCGACGGCATTAGAATAGTTTTAAATAATTGTCTTTATGTTTCTAGTATAATAAAGAACATTATCTCCATCCCTGTTTTAGATGGAGAGGGTTTTGAGTTTTTAATAAAAGATGGAAAGTGTTCCATTATTAAAAATTGTTCTTTACTTTTTACTAGTACTTTGACGAATTGTTTATACACTGTTCAACCAATTAATTCCGTCTTTCACATTCAACATAGTAACAAAAGAAAACAAGATAACTTAAACAGTACACTAATGTGGCATGCTAGACTAGGACATATTTCCAAAGAAAGAATGCACAAATTGGCAAAGGAAGGTGTACTCGACCTTAAGGAAGAGGAAACCATGCCTGCTTGTGAATCTTGTCTTAAAGGAAAAATGACCAAGTCACCATTTGTAGGACAAGTGGAACGTGCCACCCATCTTTTGGATTTGATCCATTCGGATGTTTGTGGTCCTTTTAGTATAAGTACTAAAGGAAGGTGTACTTACTTCATTACTTTTACCGATGATTATTCACGGTACGGATATGTGTACCTTATGAAGCACAAATCTGAAGCTTTTGAAAAGTTCAAAGAGTTTAGGAATGAAGTAGAAAAACAACTAAGTCATAGTATTAAGACTCTTCGATCTGATCGGGGAGGAGAATACTTAAGTGACGAATTCCTTAGTTATCTTAAAGAGAATGGGATTCTCTCTCAGTGGACTCCGCCTGGAACACCACAATTGAATGGGGTGTCTGAGCGAAGGAATAGGACTTTATTGGATATGGTCCGTTCCATGATGAGTTTCACTGAAGTTCCTCCATCTTTCTGGGGTTATGCCTTAGAAACTGCGGCTATCTATTAAATAGATTGCCTTCCAAATCAGTGCCCAAAACGCCTTATGAGTTATGGCGTGGTAAACCGGCCTCATACAAATATCTTCGAGTATGGGGATGTTCAGCCTATGTGAAAAGGCTAGTGGGAGATAAGTTAGAGTCTAAGTCTAGCTTATGTAAATTTGTGGGGTACCCTAAAGAAACTGCGGGGTACTACTTCTATGATCCATCGGAACAAAAGGTGTTTGTTTCAAGGAATGCCATTTCTTAGAGAAGGAGTTTCTATTAGATAGAAAGGGCGAGATCATAGAACTTGAAGAAGTTCAAGAACCACAAATTATCTCACAAACTTTGGAAACACAAACACAAGAAAACACTGAAATATCTAACACACAACCTCCGAGAAGATCCGAAAGGATCCGAGGGCCACCTGAGAGGTATGGTCTATTACTAGAAAGTAATAAGGAGGAGCTTCAAGTGGATGAAGATCCAAGAAGCTACAACGAAGCAATATGTGATATTGATTCTGGGAAGTGGCAAAGTGCCATGGAATCTGAAATGGACTCCATGTACTCCAACAAGGTATGGACCTTGGTAGATCCACCAGAGGGTATAGTACCCATTGGTTGTAAGTGGATCTATAAGCGAAAGCTTGGAGCAAATGGAGAGGTAGTGACCTATAAAGCTAGGCTAGTGGCAAAAGGTTACACTCAAAGAGAGGGTATCGACTATGAAGAAACCTTTTCGCCAGTAGCAATGCTTAAATCCATTAGGATTTTGCTTGCAATAGCTGCTCATTATGATTATGAAATATGGCAGATGGATGTGAAAACCGCCTTCCTCAATGGAAACATAGAGGAAGAGATTTACATGAAACAACCAGAAGGTTTCATATCTAGTGGGAGTGAGCAAAAAGTTTGCAAACTCCAAAAGTCCATTTATGGACTAAAGCAAGCATCCCGAAGTTGGAACATCTGTTTTGATGAAACTATAAGGATGTATGGTTTTATTAAAAACGAAGATGAACCATGTGTGTACAAGAAAGTCAGTGGGAGTGCAGTGACATTCTTAGTACTTTATGTTGATGATATTCTACTCATTGGGAATGATGTAGGAATGATGCAATCGACTAAAGTATGGTTATCCACCAAATTCTCCATGAAAGACTTAGGAGATGCATCCTACATCTTAGGAATCAAAATCTATAGAGATAGATCAAGAAAGATGATAGGATTGTCTCAGTCAATGTACATAGACAAAATGCTAAAAAGGTTTAGTATGGAGGAATCAAAGAAAGGATTCTTGCCTATGAGTCATGGGATCCGGTATTCTCGATCCATGTGTCCTTCGACATCCCAGGAACGAGATAGGATGGCTCGCGTACCATATGCTTCTGCCATAGGAAGTATTATGTATGCAATGTTATGTACAAGGCCTGATGTGGCTCATGCATTAAGTGTAGTGAGTCGTTTTCAGTCCAACCCAGGTGAGTTGCACTGGGTAGCCGTGAAAACAATCCTCAAGTACTTGAGAAGGACTAAGGACTTGTTTTTGATATACGGCGGTGGAGAATTGAAACTAGAAGGGTTCACTGACTCTAGTTTCCAATCTGAGGTGGATGATTTGAAATCAATGTCGGGATTTGTATTCACCCTCAATGGTGGAGCAGTAAGTTGGAAGAGTTCCAAACAGAAAACTACTGCGGATTCCACAACCGAGGCTGAATACATAGCTGCATCTGATGCAGCAAAGGAAGCTGTTTGGATTAGGAACTTCATCCAAGGGTTGGGTGCAGTCCCTAGCATTGTCGATCCAGTACCTCTGTACTGTGACAATAATGGCGCCATTGCTCAAGCAAAGGAGCCGAGGTCTCATCAAAGATCCAAACACATAGAAAGGCGATACCATCTGATCCGAGAGATTGTTGGTAGAGGCGACGTACGTGTGGAAAGAGTCGACACAACGGAGAACATAGCGGATCCACTAACTAAGCCCTTGTCTCGTAATGTATTAGAAGGACATCTTGAGAAGATGGGTCTAAAATACCAAGGAGATTGGCTCTAGTGCAAGTGGGAGATTGTTAGAATAGTGTCCTGCGAGCCAATCCTAGATAGGCTTTCTTTATCTATTCTTGTAATAAACAATTTCGTTTTACATTATATTAATAAAAGGCATTTCTTCATCTTATGTTTATATTGTTATAACTGTATGATGAAGTCCCTAGAATTCATACATAGCTATGGGGCTTGATATCTCATTGGATGGATATCATAAAACAAGTTTCTAAGGCTGTGATTTCTAAATACTATCCAAGTCATAGAATTATCAAGATGGGACATTGATAATTCGGATAGACTTGCGCCTATGATGCACACTCTTAATTAGAGAATGTCTCGTTTTATAGACATTAGTGTAGTTGACACAAATGCACATACGCGGGTGCTTGTTGAGAACAAGTTCACTGATTACCCTAACTGAAACTTCCTAAATTGGAATTATTTCTATATATGTCGAATTAGGAGTTTCTTAATCACGATAGTGCAAGATTAATTCTTTGACTTGAGTCATCACAGTAATCTTGTATATTGACTTACTGCACTTTGACTCCTGTGCCAGTTCTTTTACAAGGACACATATGGACTGGTGATTGGGTGTAGTGACTCGTATATGGAGGTTGGTGTTGACAACAAAGGATCCATCACTTGTCTAGATGAACAAGTGAATTTCCTATAATATTCTAAGTGGTTTGACTGAGTCAGTCCTTGGCCAAGGCAAGTAAGTAATTAATTGAGAAATGAGTTTCTTGAATTAATTAATCACTAGTCAAACACACTCGAATTATTAAGATTGAATTTATAAGGATCTCGACCAATAAGATTCCTCGATCCTTAATTCAATTGGGAAATTAGTTGATGGAAGAATCTCACTTGCATGGAATGCGCGATTGGAAAGGTTCACTTTGAATCGCCTACATCTAGGTCTTCAAGATAAGTAGCTAGAAACTTTTCTTTGATTTATGGGTATCTTATATTTAATGGAGATTAAATAATAAGATGGTTAATTAAAATTGTTTAATTAATCGAGACAATTTAATTGTCCAAATTAAATCATAAAGGTTATGAACCCATTACTAGTATGTTGGTGAACCTAAAGGGTCACACACAATACTCGGACAAATCCATTTCTTAGCTAAGGAAATTTAATTCAAAGTAGTTGAGTTAATATATTAATTAATTAGATTAATTAATTAAGACTTTTATTTATTCAAGTATTGGATAAATAAATTAGTTAAGTTGATAAGATCAATTTAATTAAGCTTAAGTCAAGAAAGCATTTATTTAATTGGAAGTGACTTTTAATTAATCTAGTATGGTGGATTAATTATTAAAAGACTATTTTATTAAGCCTTGGTCGAAAATTTGGTGGAGGAAAATAATTAAAGAGTTTAATTAATTTTCTTCTAGAAGGAAATAAGATTTCTTGGAGAGAAAGGAAACTAATTAAAATAGAAGAGTTCTATTTAGAAATTAATTAGTCTTCTATTCCTACATGGAAAAGGATTAATGTATAAGAGTTCTACATGGAAAAGAATTGCAAGAACCTAGTCCTATTATAGGACATGTAGAGAACGAAAATAGGATGATGACTTTTGAAGCCAAAATTTTTGTTCCTCTTGCATAGAAAAATCGTTTCTTTTTCCTCTCTCTCATATAGTGTTCTTGAGTTCTTGATTATTCATCAAGATCTTGAATTCAAGAATTCTTCCAAAATACTTAGAGAAGTAATTTTTGCTTTCACCTTAATCCCATACACTATTCCTTAGAGTTAGAATAAACGTTTATAGATCAACCTAGCTAAAGATTATAAACGAGTGGGTATCCGGGGTGTGGATCAACTTTAGAGGAGAAACACTTGGGTCTCTGAAGTGAATCAAGAATCCGATCAAAGACGTTTTTGGTGGAGGAATTCGAAATCTACATCAAAGGGAAAAACGAAGGAGTTGATTCAAGGAACGAGAAGCAAGCTAGGGAGCTTACGTTAAGGAAGAAGAAACTCTTCGATTTTTACGAAAAATCGAATAATGTAAGATCTTCTTTATTTAAGTTTTAAATAACAAATCAAAGATGCGCATGCCTATGATACGTGATAAGCCCGTAGGATTAATAAACTCACATGTTTAAATCCTAAAAACTAAAATTTTAATTTTCCGCTGTGCTTAGTCGGGCTATATGTATATTTCCCAACAACAGATATATCGGCTCTAGCTCTAGGTACCTGCAATCAAAAAGGGAAGTTCTATTTCTGTTTAGGTACCCATTGTTGCTTAGGTCCTTCAACATTAGTAACATTGTTAGTTTGAATTAGAACTTTAGGAACCCATATTTGCCTCGTCTTCATTGTAGGAATATTGGCCTTTTTGGGTTTCACAACGTGTTGTGTGTGCTTTTTGGGTGTATAATAATATCCTCGATTATAATAATAGTCATAATCATAGTCATAATCATAATCATCATAGTATCGATAATATGATCTTGACTGTCTTGGATATTGACGCTGGCTTGGGTTGCACGTTTGGTGTTGGACGCTTAGCGCTTGATTCACAGTGGTCAGTCTTATCTTTAGCCTTTTGAGCATTTGTATAAACCCATCTTTGTGAATCATTTGCCTTAGCCTTACCCTTGCCTGAGTTAGCTTTGACTTTCTCATTTGACCTCTTACCATTGTCACTTGGTTCATTTTGAGTTTGACCTTGTGAACCTTTTTCAACAAAGATAACACCCTTTCCTTTGTTGTTTGTCGTAACATTAGATTGATTAGATTGTTTACCGAGTTTATCGCATCCTAAATCGGTCTTCTCACCAAATAATCTGGTTACTTCAGTCACATTATCCAACTGTCTAGAAGCTTTTGATAATGATGAGATGAGCTACTCTGATTTAGCAAGTCTAACGATCAAATCAGCTTCTCTCTTGACTATTATATCAAGATCACCTTTTAACTGAATAATTTCACTCTCAAGCGATTGGTTCTTCTCAATGCACTGTTGCTGAACTCGCAACTCTGCTCTGAGCGTCACTTTATCTCTTGTGAGTGATGAGATAATAGCGAGATCATTTTGATATATTTTGGCAGCTTCTTGACATTCATTGTAGTATTCTTTGACTTTGTCAAGTAATTCGTCATAAGAAAGAGGAATTGATAATTCATTGATTACCTCAGGAGACGCTTCATCATCTCTAGCCATGAGACATATGAGCGTTGAATCATCTAATGGCTCATCATCATCACTGCTTTCTTCTGATGATTCTAAATCTCCAGGTGCGGATGCTGGTTCTGATTCCGCTAGCAAACCTTGTTGACGATGGTTGCTCCTGGAGGGCTTGGATACGTTTGGATAAGGGCAATTTACCTGGTAGTGCCTTGGTTTCCTGCAATTATAACAAAGATTAGTTTTCATCTTTTGTTCATTTGTTAACCTTGTAATGTGTGGTTTTGAGACCACTGGAGCTGGGAGACTTTGAGTAGATGCTTGGTATTGAGCAGGCGCTTGGGGTGAAGGAACAGAATACTGAGGCGCTTGAAACTGTTGTTGCACAGGAGAAGGCGCTTGATATGAACTTTGTCCTTGATTATTAAGACCTTTTCCTTTCTTTTCATATCTTAAGAACTTCCTGAATCTATTTAGCAAAGCCAACTCCTCTTCCTCATTGATATCTGAATTCTTTCCTTTATTACCCGATTTACCCTTGATTGATGCAATAAGCGCTCCAGATTCAATCACTGGACTACTCACAATATCACTAGCAGAATTCAACTCGAACTCAAATGCTTTTAGCTCTGAAAAGGCGTCTTCTGGAGTTAGGAGATCCAACTTATTTTATTCTCTCATAGCGGTTGTCTTCATCAAGAATTTACTTGGTAAGCTTCTAAAGATTTTAACCACCATTTCTCGGTTCTGTAAATCCATTCCTAACGATGTAAGTTCTGTAACTAAAGTTGTAAATCTTATATCCAATTGCTCTAAAGTTTCATTGGGTAGCATCTTAAATCCGTTAAACTTTTCCTTGGCAATGGAAAGTTTGTTTTCTTTGATTTGAGCTGAACCACCACAAATCGTAGCCAACTTATCCCATATTTCTTTAGTATTTTTGCAAGACTTGATCTTGTTAAATAAGTTGTCATTATCACCAATAGCCGTATATAGAGCGTTACGACCAACATTGTCCAAATTAGCTCTTCGACGCTCATCTGGAGTCCATTCTTGTTTTGGTTTCTCAACGTAACCATCGTGAGTTTCTTCCGTGGCTCCAGGCGCTCTTGTGATAACTTTGTATATTTTGATTGGCTCATCTGAAATAATATCACACATGTCATCATCACATGAACAGAGATATGTAAATGCTTTGACTTTCCATGTGTCAAAATTTGATTCAGTCAGTCTGGGAACTTTAGCAAATGCCATATCGAAAATTTTAAACGCAACTAGATTTTGAAAGAAAAGGATCTAAACAAGCAGTTATGCTTGGAAATTTTAAAATTTCAATTTTAACCGCTCTGATACCACTTGTTGGTCCCAAGTGGCATACGAAAGGGTCTAGAAAGGGGGGAGGGTTGAATAGACCCTGAAGTCTTTTTTTACTTCAAAAAGTTTCGTACTAAAAGATTTTTGGACGCTTGAAGTGTCTAACGCTTGACTTAGGCGTTCACTTAAAAAATATTGGCGCTTTGGCGAAGCGTCTGATGAAGACTGTTTTTAGGAAGTTAACTCAGATTTCAAGATTTGAATACTTTGACCAAGTAGGTTAAGCGTTCAGTTATTTAATCAGTGTTAGCACAGCGGAATGATTTTTGGAGTCTTCTCTTTGAAAGCTTTAGCGTCACAAGAGGTTTCTTAGTTGCTTAGCTTTTGATTGTGTTTTACTTAATCAATTTATGCAATGATATGATAGATAAAAGAATTGACTAAAAAGTAAATGACACAATATTTGTAAGGTTCGTTGGGTGGTGTAATCCCAACTACGTCCTTCTTCTCCTCGAACACTTGGAGGCAATCCACTAAAATGGTTCTCAAAGAATCACACAGAATCTTCTACAAATTAGGGAGAGACGGATGTCGATGACTTGAGCTCCTTGATCACACAGATTTCTGCTCCAAATCACTTCAATCCCCTTGCTTCTTTCACCCAGAAATATGGAAAGTATCCAACTTCGACTTCACACAGATCGCGAGGCTTGGATAAGGTTTTTCTAAACGGGTTTGTTTGATTTTGATGAAGTTCAAACAACTGAAATATCTCAGTAGTAGTGTAGTTTCTTCAAAAAGAATGTTTGAGATATTGGGTTGACTGTCTCACGATTTGATGAAAAGCAAACAGAATATTTTCTTGAGTATTCTGGCTTTTCTGAGAGTTTAAGGAATGAGACTTCAATGCAACAGCAATTTGGCTTGATAATTGTTCTATGTTTGGCTTGTTGTTGAAGTTCTATTTATAGGCATTCTTGGAGAAAGTGTCCGTTTGACACATGCAAGGGCGCGTGTCTCTCACTTTCGCGAGTGAACAACTTTTGTCCTTTTTCCTGAAAATCTGCTGCACAAAAGTTGGTGCTGCAGTCTTTGAATAGTTGACAGTTCAATAGGGTGGCTTCTCCGTACGTCTGAAAGTGCTTATCACATTTAATGCTCTTATCAGCATTTAATGCATTTGAATTAAATGCCCGTTGGCATTAGTTCCATTTAATCTGGAGGACTATTTAATGTTTAGACGCTTGGAAAAGTCTTCAGACTTTATTTAGAAGTGTAGACGCTTGAAACTTCAGTCTTCGTTACTTTACACCTCACTCAGAACATGTCAGGCGCTTAGAGTGAACTTCTTCAAACTTCATTCACTATTGATTTCTTGGACGCTTGGAGTCTTCAGATTTCGCAGTCTTGATAAGCTCACTCAGAAAGTATCAAACGCTTAATCTAACCGACTTCTTGATCTAAGAATGTCAAAAGTAAAAGATAAAATAAAGCCTATACATTTCTAATGTTCAAATGCTTATACAAGTATCTATGAAATTTAAGCATACAAAACTTTGGGGTCTAACAAGATTCCTAATTGTCATCATCAAAACATCTAACATGAAATTCCTAGCAAAATTATCAACACATACCTTCAGGGGGTCTATTTGTAAAATTTACAAGGGTGAAATTATAAAAATTGTTACACAGAGGTGTGATTGTAAGAATCTTTAACATAAGGGGGTGTATTGGTAATTTTCAATAAGTAATGAGGAGTTTTTGTAATTACACAATAAATGAGGGGATCTGTGTATACTTTTTCCTATTATTAATGAACGTCACTAGTATAAAATAGTTCATTGTATATAAATTCAATATAAGTTATATACACTCGTGTATGATATTAGATAAAACATGCAACACCATTTTACAATAAAATATCTCATATGCTCAGTATGAGTTTTAATTCTATCAATCTTTTGAACCGGAGCAGATCTTTTATCACATTTTGGTGTATACTTTGGTGTCACGCTAATGAATAACAGACATGTGTCTGTAAAAACTGAAACGGAAGTTAAAAATTATAACTTACAAACATGTGTCTTAATGTGACACCATAGTGGTACACCAAAATGTGATAGAAAATTGTGTGTGAGAACCATACGTAATACAACTTACAATGTAACAGAGATAGACATTAAAACTATTGAACTTGATCTAGCATAAAATTTCTCGACACATGTATGTTGGGAAAGTGCCCTCGATACCAACGAGGAGATTAGAATATAAGGCACTAGTTTATATTGCACAATCCTTAACTAATAGAAAGGCATTTAATATATTGTTCGTATAAGTCTTAATGACATCTATAAGACTTGAATGAATAATAAGTCAATGTGAATCAAGGCAGACCTTCCACTCCTTATAGTAGTTAAGGAGATAGGCACTGGAAAGTTTGGTACTTGATCACTTAAATGGTTCGTAAGTCAGAGAATCTCAATTGGGCATTGAAATTTGTTTGGACTTTTATGACACATGCTCTAACAGGAAGTGCCAATCGAACACTATAGGATAGTGGGAGTTTGTGTCATAGATACATTGATGGGATTAATGTATTCGAACACGGCTCGTAACAATCCAATCACATGGATTTTTACTCATTGACTGTCAATCATTGGATTACTGATTAATACGACTTGATGGGCAAATAGCAGTCTTAACTGATTAGCAAGAAAAAATTCACTGTCTCGAAAGTAAACGAGAAGTATCCTATGCGATCATGAGTAAATGAGATTGAAGTCTTTGATCAGAGCTCATGAACTAACTCATGTTTGACACGGAGGGTAGTTTTGTAATCTCATGTTACTATGATTCTTAGCATAGCATCGAGTCCTGTGAGTTTCACATTCCATGACTTTCACTTGATTGGGATACATTAGTAAAGAACTTATACTCATACAATATTCATAATCTAGAGGTTCGTAATGACATAGTTATTTCGTACTCGATTGGGCTACGATGTGGGATCACAGTGCTGGCTAGGTGACACCTACGTCCTTCGGACGGGATCTTCTGTTACTTATTTGTGTTCCATCTTCTGTTGCAGCCCAAAGATTGATGACGCGTGGACATTTAACGGAAGTCACTAACAGGAGAAGTAAAAGACATTTGCTAAAAACTCAAAAGGAAAGTCAAAAAAAATTATGAACCATTTTTTTCTCCAGCATACAGCGAAGGAAAGAAGATGGAGAAGAAAAGTCTCTGATCACTGCAAAATTGTAGAAAAACCCAGAAACTCTGAAATCCCTCGCACCCTATAGGCGAATTGGTTAATATAAAAAATCACATATAATGTTCAAAACAAGTCCAAATTGTACATCCAAGTCAAAAAAATCACATCCATGAGAGAAATTTACAAGAAATTTTACCACACAAAAAAAGTAAATTTTTTTTCATCAAATCATTCGCTGCTGAATTATTTTAATTAATGGATTCAATACTAAATTGAGAATAGGCATGGACATGAGGACAATGCCGTCAGTCCAATCGCTGATGGAAGCTGGAGAATGAAAATTGCAAATCCTAAATTCCAAAAGTGTACCAAGCAGAGCCTCGCCGGCGATTCGAGTTGAGAGAGAGAGAAATGATACCGAAAATTGGCCTTTGGGGTGCGAGGGGGCTTCAGAGTTTTTGGGTATTTTTTTCAATTTGCAGCGATGAGAAAAAAATGGCAGAGAAATTTTACGACTTTCCTTTTTTGAGTTTTCAGCAAACGTCTTTTCCTTCTCCCGTTAATGGCCTCCGTTAAATGTCCACCTGTCGTCAACCCGTGGGCTGCAACAGAAGATGGAACACATAAAGGTAACAGAAAATCCCGTCTACACATCATTTGGTATCCTCCCATTGCCAATTGAGACAGACTTAGACAATCGCGCTATAAAGAAATGGATTGGAAATCGAGTTTTGTATTTGGAGGATATTTTGGTAATTTATCCTATGATAGGACGAATTAATTAATTGGATGAACTAATTTAATTGGTTGTTTAATTGGATTAAACAATGATAAATTAAATTATTTAAGTTGAATAATTAATTAACAGAGTTAATTAAATATTTAAATTGGAATATTAATATAATGTATATTTATTTAATTAGATTAAATGTAATATAATTAAATTAAGTGGACTAAATTGACTGGATCAATTTAGCCCACATGGGGTGTCCAATAGGCCTTTAGGGGCGTGTGATCTGGGTAATCCTTCACCAAAATACAAAACAGAAAAGTTTCATATTATCTCTGCCTAGCCGCCTCGGGAGGTGATGATGAAGATTTCAAAAAGTCCATTCCTGCGTGATGATCTAGAGACATGATGAATGGACTGTTAAAGATTCGCAAGGATTAATACAACTCGAAAAAGGTAAGTTTTTCATGTTTTTCGTTTTATGTTAAAAACAACGAAAATCCACAAATTGATCTTGGCTTTTGGGAATCCGAAAATGTTTATTTCCGCTGCGCACGATACCAGAATTCTCAACAGTAGTATCAGAGCCAAATTTGTTGGCTTTATTGATTTATTTACGTGTTCTTCATGTGTATGTGATTAATATCGTGTTGAATGCCTTGTTGGTAATTTGGAACTATCATATTGATTAGAAAATTTGAATTTTTGTGTGAATTAAAATAGTTTGTTTTTACATGGGGTTGAAAATCGAATTTTCTGAATCTGAAAAAACTTGGAGATCTGAAATCTTTGGAAAATCGAGTTGATAATTGGAATTTGGAATTTGCAATTCTGTCAATTCGATTCAAACAAATCTGAAAAAATCGAGATGTTGATTTTGGAATTTGGAATTTGCAATTTGATTCATACATCTGGGATCTTTGAAGGCTTTGAATCCGTTTTGATTTTGATTGAAGAATCTGGAAACACTGGATCGAATAGTTTCGTGGATCGGGGATTTTAACAGATTTGAAATCTGGAAAATTGCACGTTGGTGTTTGTCGGTCTTGGCAGCGATAATCGTTGATGAAGAATCGCCGAGAATCAGCGCTAAAACCAACATCGACGTGCGCAGTCACGGAAGCCATTGAATTCCGCCTGAAATCGCTAGGAAACGCTGCTTGAATAGCCATGCGAAACTCGGTTTGGTGGCGATTTCAAGCCGATGCCGGGAGCGGGGGTTGACGGAAACTCATCGGACAAAAGCGGCGAAGATAGGCGATGTTATTTTTGGTGATATTGTCATTACATATGGCCGGAATCGTCCCTTGAAGATCAGAGCTGTTCATCGCTAAGAAATCACAATTTTCGCGGTGTTTCGATGGCAGTCTTGGACGGGGATTTGATGGGCAATGTCGGCGGCACAAGGTGACGCCGGCGGCTTAAGGATAAATCGCCTCAATGGCGCCGGCGTCGACGATGGCGCGCGGTTGAAAGAGGAAGGAGATGGCTTATTTGGGCTAGGGCATTTGTTATGTTGGGTCGAGTCCATTACACATTAAATTGTGTGATGGGCTTGGTCCAATGTAATATTAATTAAAAGGGAGTTGGGCTTGGCCCACTCGAATTAATTAAATAAATACCTAATCTGATTTATTAATTAAAAAGGAGTTGGGCTTGGAATAAATGCCCAATCGAATTTATTAATTAAAATGGATATGGTCTTGGCCCACTCGGATTAATTGAATAAAGGGTTAATCTGATATCTAAATAAAAGAAGTGTTGGGCTTTGTATTTAAATAAACATAGGTTGATTTGGGATGACCCAATGATACCCAATTCATTTAAATTGAGTAAATACCCAATATCAATTTTATTGGACCCTTCTTCTAAATTAGAGTCTTCAATTAAAATTAAATAAGATTTAATTTATAATAAATTAAATTAGATTTGATTTATATTAAATTAAATTGGTTTTAATGTACATATCAAAATTAAACTACTTTCAATTGAGTTATTAATTAAATTAGATTTAAATTTTGTAAGTTGGTTAAATTGGATTTAATCACCTATCAAAATTGAATTAATTTTAATTATCTATTTAATTGAATTGTTTTTAATTTTGTAATGATTAAATTGGATTTAGTCATTGGATTTGTGAGCCCATGAAAATTAAATTGGATTTGGTTTCACCTTTATTAAATTAATATTTAATCTACATGTGAAAGTTAAATTGAATTTATTTTCATTGGGATTAAATTAACTTAGTCCGCCTATGAAAATTAATTTGGAATCTATTTAATTGAATTGTTTTTAATTTTGTAATGATTAAATTGGATTTGGTCATTGGATTTGTGAGCCCATGAAAATTAAATTGGATTTGGTTTCACCTTTATTAAATTAATATTTAATCTACATGTGAAAGTTAAATTGAATTTATTTTCATTGGGATTAAATTAACTTAGTCCGCCTATGAAAATTAATTTGGATTTAATTTTACTTTCATTAAATAAGATTTAATATTCTCATGATAATTAAATTGGTCTTAATTATTATAAGTTAGATTTTTTGATCACATGAAAATTAGATGGGCTCAATTTTACTTCGATTAATTTGATTTAGTCTTAGTATCAAAATTTGAATGGGACTTAATTTATAATAGTCGAATTGGATTTGATTATTAAATAAATTTGGTTTATTTTTTGCTCACATATATGCTTGTGTATCTAATATGCTCGTTTTATGTGACATTTACACCTCCCATGAACTTAGGTTTTATCTTTATGTTTGAGCATGCTTAAAATATATGTTGATTAGCCCATTGGATAGGGCCGATTTAGAAAGTTCATGGAAGTGTGTATGTAGGTAGAATTACTAGGTGTTTTCTATGCTTTATATATGCATGTTTGCGCTTTATAACTTAATATGCATAATTGAGAAAAATATTATGTTAGTAAAGGGTATTAGGTATCCTGTCCTTCACTGAACTTAGGAGAAATTAAAATGATATTTAATATATAATATTGTCCCTAAGCAATGGGGATATCTATTATAATATATATTAAATTTTGTCCTAAGTGCACGAAATACCGTTGGTCGAGAATAAATTTCACCCCAAATACCAGCAAAAGGTTGCAAGATAAAATTCAATTGTTAAACTGATAGATAGTCAGTGTGTTAAACTTAAATTATTCATAAATCACTATGATCAATAACAGGTTGAGATTTGATGGATAATGGACAAATAGATTGAATCATCCATTTGATGGGTTGATGTTGGACATCACTTTAATAGATTAATAGGCCACATACTAGCAAAAGGTTGCAACCTATTAAACTAGTTAAAGAACTCAATCACTCACTACGAAATCTATCCAACGGGATTTTTGAAAAATTGCAGTGGAAGTGCGATGTTTCGAAAAACGTAGTGGGAGCCAAGTAAAATTAAAGTCCTAGTTTTACTTGAGTGCTATATATAAACACCTAATTGAGATTTTAGTTTATTTTCTGCTTTATTTTATATCCCGCTTACTTAGTTATGCTTGAGAATTTTGTTCGAACTGGCCTAACCAAATTAACTGACTTGAAAACTTGAGGATGGTCCTTAGTTTAGAGTATATGCTTGAAAAAAGTATTACTCAAGTCTAAGTATGGGATGACGAGTAGGGCTATTATATGAGGCCCACCGGATATAGAACTGTGTGTTTTTAAAACTAATGTTTTACGATCGGTTTTCTCAGCTACTTATATATTTTTTTTTTGAGTTAGTGCTCATGGTTGAAGAATTAAAAAGAAGTGAAAAGCTGGAAGAACGAGAGCTAATTTATGGTGGAACCAGACATTATGTCGCGGGTGTCCACATAAGATCCAACTTTGTTCTTTTAAATATTTCGGAAATTTTTTATAGTGTTGGATGATTGATTGATTTTTTCCAAATGGTACTAAGAATGTTATCCTTTCCTGACTAGGTAAAGAAATGATACTTCTTTATGTTTGGTATTAACTTACCTGACATTTATTTTGGAAATAAATGCAGGAACAATGCATCCTTACTAAATTGTTAACAACGATTTAAAATTTCAGAATTAGTGTAATGTGAACATATATACTAAAGAGCGTAGTATGCTAGATATAAACTAGAGAAATTGTTTGGCACCTAAGATTAGGTTATGCCTTAAGCTCATAAGATTCATGAGTTAGGAGAAACATGGGGGCAAAAGCCCATTGGGATTGGATCCCTATCCAAACTTAAGAATCTCATCTTAAGGATAGGATGACCAAATCTCCCTTCACTGGGAAAATATTAAAGGGCCACTCAAGTTTTGAAGTTTGGTGCATACTGACGTCTATGGTTGACAATGGATATCATGTAAGGGCACTACGATTGGATCACAGTGACAAGTATATGATTGCCTAATTCGACCTGTTCTTAAAAGAACATAGTATAGTTTCACAGCTGACACTTCTAGCGACTCTACAATTGAATAAGGCAGTAGTATGCAAGAACGAGGCATTGTTGGACATGACTCATTCTATGTAAATTATATAGAATTGCCCAATTCATAGTGAGTCATGTGTTGCTCATAGGTGAATCTTGAATAGATGTCTCTCCAAATTCATTCCTAATGCAACATATCAGATATGGCACAAGTGGAAGTCTAGTCCTAAGTACGTGAGGGTATGGCGATACCCAATCTACGTATAAAAGACAAAGGTAAAGAATCTGGAGGCTAAGTCCTTAAAAGGTTATTTTTGTTGGTTGTCTCAAATAATTCAGTGGGAGACCTCTTTTACCCACATGATGATCAGAGGATCATTGTGGCCTTAAATGCCACCATTCTCGAGATAAGTTCATTTGAGAAAGTCAAGTTGGTAGAAAGATTGGTCTATAAGAACAAAACAAAACTCCTTAGGAGACTATTATTCAAGAAACACAAACCCAGCTCATTATAACACAACCACCAACGAGTTGGTCTGGTAGAGTATCTCGGGCGCCTGAGAGATGTGGTCGTCTGCTATAAGGAAAGCATAAGTTGTATGCTATAGCAAAGGGGATCCATGGATACAATCCGTCTACGCATGACAAATCGATAGTGGATATGGACTCTACGAGAAGGTGTAAGGCTATGAAAGTGAAGATGGATTAGATGTTCTTTAAATCAATCCAAGACTCTAGTAGATCTCCCCGAGAGTATTGTACCCATCAGAGGTGAATACATCTACAAGAGAAAGATTGATTCTAATGCAAGGTCAGGCTGATGGCGAAAGGGTGTAGTCAAAAGATGGGCATTGACTATGAAGAAGCCCCTTTGCTACAACTATAATCAAATCCACTAGAATCTTACTTTCGATAGTAACACACCAAGATTATGAAAAATTGGTACATGGATATGAAGAGTCGTTCATGAATGGATTCCCTGAAGATGGCATCCACAAAGAACAACCTAAGACTTTCACATCTAAGGCCGATTCTCATAAGGTCGACAAGCTGTATGAATCCACTTGTGCATTTAAGCAGACCTCTCGTAGTTGGAATCTTCACTTTGATGACATAATTAAGAATTATGATATCATCAAAAATGAAGAAGAACCATTTGTGTGCAATAAGGCTAGTGGGAGCTAGATATCGTTTCTAGTAGTATATGTAGAGGTTACTCTACAAATGGGAAATGGTATGGGCTCATTAAGTTGAATCAAGACATAAATTTCAAGCATACACTACGTAAAAGACTCGGGAGTAACCACTTTCATCCTTAGAATTTGCGTCTATGGAGTGTATGCAAATAGGATGATAGGGCCCTCCCAAGCCCTTTACTTAGAATAAATCCTAAAGAATTTAGGATAGAAGATCTGAGAAAGGGCTCTTGCCTAGTGAGGAAGAGCAAAGGGTAGACATAAAATATATCATGAAGTATTTGAGAAAAACTTAAGATATATTCTTCACCTATGCCTGTGGAGAACTGATAGTGGAAATTTATACTTACTCGAACTTTAAGTCTGATAAAGAAATTAAAATCCCCCTTTAGGTTTGTATTCACTCTCAACTGTGAAGTAATAACCTGGAAGATTTCCAAGTAAATTACTCCACTACTGAGAATGAATATAAAATTGCCTGGGAGCCTTAGAGGTGGTCAAGGAATTTTGTTTGGATCTGAAGTTCGTGGTAGAACTTCTATTGGTCCCTAGCGTGGAGTTTGCATTTATGACTTTACTGTGATGAAATGGAGCTAAAGCGCAAGTTGGGGAACCAAGGTCTCACAAATCCAGACACCCTGAGAGATGCAACATCTTTTGAGAGATCATTGAAAAAGGCAATGTAGCCTTGTAGAAAATGAACCTCAGCCGATGTCACGGCTGACCCACTCACTAAGCCATTATCACAGGCAGTGTTAAAGTGACATCTTTATAAGATGGGTATTATATACCAATTGGCATAGAGTGCAAGTGGGAGATTGTTGGGAAAGTGTCCTCAATATCAATGAGGAAATATAAGGCACTAGTTTATATTGCACAACCCTTAACTAATAGAAAGGCATTTAATATATTGTTCGTATAAGTCTTAATGGCATCTATAAGACTTTAATGAATAATAAGTCCATGTGAATCAAGGCAGACCTTCCACTCCTTATAGTAGCTAAGGAGATAGGCACTGGAAAGTTTGGTACTTGATCACTTGAATGGTTCGTAAGTCAGAGAATCTCAATTGGGCATTAAGATTTGTTTGAACTTGTATGACACATGCTCTGATAGGAAGTGCTAGTCGAACACTATAGGATAGTGGGAGTTTGTGTCATAGATACATTGATGAGATTAATGTATTCGAACACGGCTTGTAGTAATCCAATCACGTGGGTTTTTACTCATTGACTATCCATGATTAGATTACTGATTATGATAGTATGCGTGAGCCTTAGACCTAAGTAATCACGTTGAATATGTGTTTGTGACGTCAAGTCTGTCATTAGAGCAGTTAGATCCAATTCACCTATTGGTAGGGTCAACCTCGAAGTGCGGCTTGATGGGCAAGTAGCAGTCTTAACTGATTAGCAAGAAGGAATTCTTTATCTCGAAAGTAAACGAGAAGTATCCTATGCGATCATGGGTAAATGAGATTGAAGTCTCTGGCCGGCGCTCATGAACTAACTCGTGTTTAACACAGAGGGTAATTCTGTAATCTCATGTTACTATGATTCTTATCATAGCATCGAGTCCTATGAGTTTGACATTACATGACTCTCACTTGATCGGGATACGTCAGTGAAGGGCTTATACTCATACAATATTCATAATCTAGAGGTTCGTAATGACATAATCATTTAGTACTCGGTTGGGCTACGATGTGGGGCCACGGTGCTGGCTAGGTGTCACCCACATCCTTTGGTATCCTCACATTGTCAATTGAGATGAACCTAGAGAGTCGCGCTATAAAGGAATAGATCAAAAATTGAGTTTTGTATTTGGAGGGTATTTTGGTAATTTATCCTATGGTAGGATGAATTAATTAATTGGACGAACTAATTTAATTGATTGTTTAATTGGATTAAACAATGGTAAATTAAATTATTTAATTTGAATAGTTAATTAACTGGGTTAATTAAATATTTAAATCGGAATATTAACGTAATGTATATTTATTTAATTGGATTAAATGTAATATAATTAAATTAAATGGACTAAATTGACTAGTTCAATTTAGCCCACATGGGGCTTCCAACTGGCCTTTAGGGGCGTGTGATCTGGGCTGAAATTGGAGGATTATTTAATCCTCCAACACAAACCATAGGGAATTAATTTAGTCATTCACACAAGTCACTTTACATGAAATCCTCCACCAAAATACAAGACAAAAAAGATTCATATTATCTCTACCTAGCCACCTCGGGAGGTGATGATGAAGATTTCAAAAAGTCCGTTCCTGTGTGATGATCTAGAGACGGGATGATTGGACTGTTATAGATTCGCGAGGATTAAAAGAACTCGAAAAATGTAAGTTTTTCGTGTTTCTCATTTTATGTTAATGTCAACTAAAATTCACAAATTGATCTTGGCTTTTGGGAATCGGGATATGTTTATTTTCCATTGCGCATGATACCAGGATTCCCAACAATGTATGCCTTACTTCTCGCCTCCGTTGTGTATATATTTATATATATAATCAAAATGCCCTTCCTATATTTTTTGTTAAGAAAAAGATGCAGATATCATCTGTTTGCCATTTGGATAAATTCCAAACCTAATTGATGTGCACCAAAAATGTCTAGGGGCATTATGGTATAATCAACCCCCGGCTCGAGCCGAGGCACTAGCCGTGGGTCGAGTCTGCGAGTATTATGATAGTCAAGCCTATAAGGCTGGCGGCTCATTGAGAATATGGCCCATTATGTTCAAGAGGCTATAAAAGAAGAAAAGCTATTTTAATATAAAATAACCAGGTATTGGGTTTAATAAAAAGGCAAATGGGCCAATAGTCATGCCCTGACCCATAGCCCTCCATCAGCCTTATATACCCCAAAGGAGCTAATGACAATCATTAGCTACTCTCTCAGAAAAATCTACTGGCAACTTCTGAGAGTAATTCCACTATTGAACTACAAACTAACTTGATCCCACCGAATTGGGTACGTAGGCAGCTTGCATAACAGCAAGTGCAGTCTATACCTAATACAACCCCCAGCCTAGTTTTTCATGTGTTGGGTCGAATTTCCTCCCAACGTGGAAACACATGACATTTTACATACTGATAAATTTTACCCGCATCAGTTTAGCGCCGTCTGTGGAGATAGCGCTCTAGCCATTGAGTATGCAAACTAGGCCCCAAGCACGTACTACCGATGATAGGATGACCAACAACAATACACTTGCAGTGGGCGAGGAAGTCCCTAACCCCCCGCTAGGAGGTCTGCCAGGTCTTCAAGTAGGGGAAGATGGTCTACCAAATGTTCGGCCCGATAGCGGAGGTCCTGATGTAACACCCCCAGCGGATGAGCGAAATGCTCCCCCCGTAATACCAGTAGTGATTCCACCCCCTACAACTAGGGTGTTCGAGAGCACTCAAGAGGCACTCCTTGCTTTTGTTGAGGATGCCTCAGTACGGGCAGCAGCGCGGGCGATCCAGCAGTAAGCCCAGGCACACCCGTCACGGGCAACGCCCGTTCCATCAGCTGTTAGGGGCAAGGCCCCCAGGTGAGGAATACTCAGGGGGCGCCCCCACCTCAAGAGATGGGGCCTTAAGTTCAAGTTCGGTCCCCTAAATCAAACCGAGAGGTCAGGAACCTTATGAAAAGAGCCACCCCCAGCAAATCTTCACAAGCCAATCCCCCCACTGAGGCTAGGAGTCTCTGGCCCCCGATGGGATTGGATCAAGGAAAGCTAACTCCCTGGTGAATGGGGCAGCACGTGAAAAGAAAGAGAATAACATGGTTTCCCCTCAAGAGAGGCCACCACGTGGAAGAGATAGAAGGCCAACGGCCCCAGGTCTCCTTGCAGAGGTCAATTCTCCTTGATCCTCAAAGAGGCTCTACTGAGACAAGAAAGCCGGCGTAGATGTAAGGAATTTCATGTTAGATGTTTTGATGATGACAATTAGGAATTTATGTTAGACCCCAAAAAATGTAAGTTTGATTTTAGTAGAAATCATGTATAAGCTTTGAAGCGTTAGATTTGTAATAGGCTTTATAGGCTTCGTTTTGTTTTATTCTAGATTGTCAGGCTAAGTAATCTTAGGTTGAGCGTCTGATGAATTCTGAGTGAGCTTATCAGTAGTTTAGTTCAAAGACTCAAGCGCCTAAAGTCTGAATGAAGATGAAGTTTCCAAGCGTCCAAACGACCAGCTATATCAAGCGTTACTTATAGGACAGAAGTTATTCAAAGATGAATGAGCATCTACCAATGATTGATTTCACCTGAATTTATTTCCAAGTCCAGAAGGAGTTTAATACAATTATTCTCAATGCATTAAATACCGACGGGTATTTAATTCAAATGCATTAAATGCTGATAAGAGCATTAAATGAGATAAGCTCTTTCAGATGTACGGAGTAACCACCCTATTGGACTGTCAACTTTTCACAGACTGCAGCACCAACTTTTGTGCAACAGATTTTCAGGAAAAAGGACAAAAGTGGTTCACTCGCGGAAGTGAGAGACACGCGCCTGTGCATGTGTCAAACAGACGCTTTTTCCAAGAATGCCTATAAATAGAATTTCAACAACAAGCCAAAAACGATGATTAAATTCCAAGAAAAATTGCTGTTGCATTGAAGTGTCATTCCTTAAAATCTCAGAAAAGCCATAATATTCAAGAAAACATTCTCC
Organism: Buddleja alternifolia; assembly: GCA_019426215.1. Taxonomy (NCBI): domain Eukaryota; kingdom Viridiplantae; phylum Streptophyta; class Magnoliopsida; order Lamiales; family Scrophulariaceae; genus Buddleja; species Buddleja alternifolia. Next base: position 7,719,269 of record CM033397.1, on the reverse strand, counting down.
TTGCTTTTCTTCAATTCCTGAGACAGTCAACCAATATCTCACACATTCTTTTTGAAGAAACCCACATTACTGTTGAGATATTCCCAAGTTGTTTGAACTTCATCAAAATCAAACAAACCGTTTAGAAAAATCCCATCCAAGCCTCGCGATCTGTGTGAAGTCGAAGTTGGATACCTGCACTATTTCTGGGTGAAAGAAGCAAGTGGATTGAAGTGATTTGGAGCAGAAATCTGTGTGATCAAGGAGCTTAAGTCATCAACATCCATCTCTCCCTAATTTGTAGAAGATTCTGTGTAATTCTTTGAGAATCATTTTAGTGGATTGCCTCCAAGTGTTCGAGGAGAAGAAGGACGTAGTTGGGATTACACCACCCAACGAACTTTACAAATATCGTGCTCTTTAGTTTACAGTCATTCTTCATATTATTATATCTTTGTATAAATCTGTTAAGTAAAACTCAAGTGAACGCTAAGCAACTAAAACATCTTTTTGTGACGCTAAAGCTTTCAAAAGAGAAGACTCTAAAATTATTCCGCTATGCTAACACTGATTAAAGAAGTGAACGCTTAAACCTATTTGGTTATAGTATTCAAATTCTAAAATCTAAGTTAACTTTATAAAACAGTCTTCATTAGACGCTCAGCCGAAGTGTCTATATTTAAAGTAAACGCTTAGTCGAGCGTCTACATTTCAAGCGTCCAAAACATTTTAATACGAATCTTTTTGAAGTCGAAAAAGACTTCAGGGTCTATTCAACCCCCCTACCTAGACCCTTTCGTATGCCACTTGGGACCAACAAGTGGTATCAGAGCGGTTAAAGTTGAAATTTTAAAATTTCCAAGCGTAACAGTTTGTTTAGATCCCTTTTCAAAATTTAGTTGCTTTTAGTTTGTCTTTCATGGCATTTTCTAAAGTTCCTAAGTTGACCGAGTCAAACTATGACTCATGGAAGGTCAAAGCTTTTACATATCTTTGTTCATGTGATGACGAAATGTGCGATATTATTTCAGATGGACCAATACAAATTCTCACTACTACAGAAAAGGCCTGTTACAGCGGTTTTTTTTCTCACTATTACAGCGGTTTTAACCGCTGTAATACGTATCGCTGTAATTGGTAAGTTCCCTATTACAGCGGTTTTTAACCGCTGTAAAATACGACCTATTACAGCGGTTCAATAACAAACCGCCGTAACAAACCAAAAAAATAAATAATATAATTAAAAAAATTCAACTATTACAGCGGTTCGGAAAGGAACCGCTGTAATAGTTATGTTTTTTACAGCGGTTCCTTTATGAACCGCTGTAAAAAACCAACCTATTACAGCGGTTCCGAAAGGAATCGCTGTAATAGTTGACCTGTTACGAACCGCTGTAACAGGTCACCATTTTTTTTAATTTTAATTTTTTTTTTAATTCTGTTACAGCAGTTCGTTATTGAACCGCTGTAACAGTTGAGCTTTTTTTTTTCTTTTTTTTATTATAATTTCAGTTAGCTCTATCCTTCCCAAAAGCTCAAAATTCAAATCACATAAAACAAACCAATTGCTCAACAGAAACAACAAATTAAAATCCTAAATTAATTTCATTCACGAAATAATAATCTCCAATAATTACAAATGATAACGAGTTTAATTTACAATAAACCAATATAAACTAATCACCACTTTTAAATCAAATAAAAATTTACAATAATTTACAATTTACACCGCCGGCATATCAAAAGCGCATTTAAAAATGTATTGTGCCAATTCAGAACGTGCTTCATCAAGTTGCTCTATAGTGTAAGTGGCGTACTGACAATCAGCAAAGTACTGCAAGATAAATATTAAAATCCAACAAAAATGTTTAATAACTTAAAAGGGACATTAGAATTTGATTAATATTAATTAGGATTATGCATACCGTCGGTGGGATTATAGATTCTCCGTGTCTAATAATATCGTTCATGAATTTCATGACGAAGAAGCCACAATCTATCTCATTTAATTGAATGGGGCACTACAAAGTACAAATTAAATTCAAATCAAAATTGTATTAGAACAAATAACTTTTATACGAATAATTTCTTGAAACTATAATTAAAATAATATAATTACCCTAACCTTTATACAACTCCATTTACAGGCCTTGTTTTTTGATTTGATCTTTTGGTGGTTGTTATTTGCCCGAAACATCAACACAGCGCTGTTGAAAACATCAAAAAACAATGAAATATGTTAATATCAAGCAAATATATATATATGAAATCTAGTTATAATATATATACTTTAAAATTAATATTAAATATAATGGACATTTAATTGAATGATAAAACTTACTGATTGATCATATCTTTCATATCACGTCGGTTATTTGGATCACCGCCGTACACAAAATCCAAATAATAAACGATCTCTTGAATTGGATCAATCACGAGCAACAACCAATGCCCCCTAATCAGCATATTCAAAAGATAGATTTAAAATTAGTTATCCCTACGTAACAAATTTTTGACATGTGAACAATGTCTCTTTAGTAGCTCACCCGGAGTTGTAAGGTGCAATAAACAACTTCCCCTCCCGCTGTGCACTAGCTATCATAGTATTTGCTATATATTGCGATTGGTCAACACGCTGAAGGGGAGTAATTCCTGCTCCTGCAGATATAGAATGTGGGCTAAGGAACCCGAATTTATTTTGTTTTTGTTCGGGGACCACGTGATTAACCCACAAACACCTACAATTAAGCATAAATAAATTTGTGTCACAAAAATAAACATAGTTCAAATTACTTCAGTAAAATAATTTAATTAAAAGCTTACTTTTTATTAATTAATATTTAAAAACTTACTTGATGTAAGCAGAAATGATAGAGGCTCCTATCTGTTGTTTATGCAGAAAGTGACCGATCTCCTCCCGCCCAATATATTCTGGAAAGGGGATATTGAAGATTTCCACGGGCATGTCTATCTGGATAGTATTTTCAGCAGCCATCATCTGAAAGAACCTATCAAGAACTGCAAGTGAATGAGGGCGTACTGGAGCAGGAGGGTTGGCCACTAGAGAAGGAGGGTTGGCCACTAGAGGTGTATTTTTGACATGTGAGTGCTTCGTCGTCTCTGATTTACTTTTTCCTACTGATGATTTGGATTTTCCGCGAGACTAGAAGCAAAAGAATTCAAAACGTGGGCGTTATCAATGAAAGTATATTTATTAACATTAAACAATTGTTATAATTTATTAATGACTAGCTATTAATAATTACGTACCGATGCATCACTGACAATGACAAGACTCTTAGGCCAAGCAACCATGTATCCCACAGCCTCGGATACTGTGAACACTCCTTCATCATCGAGAGGGACTGGTAGGGTTGCAACATCTTCAATTGCAATGTCAATCGTCACTTTCACGAGGTGGGAGGCTAATGGACATGTATGCAATGTTCTATCCTCTGGTCGATTGTACATTTTTCCTCTAGCCACCAAACGATAAGACGGTGTATGACACGCTAAAAGCTAACGTGCTATTGTAGCAAGTGCACTAGTCGTGTGTAGTAATAAGTGTGGACGAAAAGTCCGGGTTGTCGAACCACGGAGACTTGAATTCTAGTTTAAGATTTGTAATGAAGTGAATAAACAAAGTAAGAATAAATTCAAATAAAATTTGTAAAGAACAAGAACAAAGATGAGCAAGTGATTTAAAACCAATTATAAAGGGAGACTAAGGCACATGCTAGGTTCAAATTGATCAAATATACTTATAAAGGTTTTTGTTGAAGGATTACACTTATATTGTTAATATGGTGAGAGCTCCGAGGGTAGAGAATAACCGATGTCTCGCGTATAAACTCCTATGCTTAGATCGTGATTTCCCAAATATTCCTATCCGGAAATCTAACCACTAAACATGCATTAACGTACTAGAGTTCACTCGATTAGAATCGAACAACTTCACCCGGGAATCTTTACCTATGTCTAGGGCAATTCCTCATTAGTTGCGGGTCATGATGTGAATCTCTTGCACCCTAAGTTAATTTTCTTCCGAAATATCAACCTAGGCATAAGATTCTAACATATAGTGATCAAGTATATGCAAGATAGGTAAAAATACAAATTCACATCACATAACAATATAAGTATAACCTCTACAATCATCTATTATAAGCATATATCACAATTTGACCTTACATGGGCTTAGTCTTATGAATTTAGTTCATGATAGTTATTATGAAAAACAATAATGAATAAATACACATGTTCATAGACATGAATGAAATGAAAAGGCTATAAAAACTCCCTCTAATGTGATAGATGATGGCCCCTTGATTGGAACTTCAATTCCTAGCTTTCTCCTCTTAGAATGATGAAGAATGGTGATGAATGAAACTTGAGGACCTGTTCCTCCTCCTCCTCTCCTCCAAGAATCTGAAATTGATAGTGAATGATGAAGAGTATGGGTTCCCCCTCCTTTTATAGCCAAAAATTCCACTAAAGTATGCATTAAGAATTCCCATTAAAATTCCCCAATGAGAATTCCACCTAAGGTGATGCTTAAAGTTTGGCTTTTAAGATTCCAACCAGCTAAAAAATGTTGAACTTTCGGCCATTAAGAATTCCACCAAGCATAACCATGTGAAAACTTCAACAAAACACATGCATGCTGCCATTTTCTTGCTTTCCAGCGCAGTTTTAGTATTTTCCTCATAAACTTCTCCACAGATCTCCAAATTGGATGATTCAAGTCCCCATGTTCAGATAACACATAGATCTACAACTTTGCAGAAGGACATTTTGTCCAATTCGTTCTCTAAGTATACCTAAATTACGTTTAAACATGGAGGTTGTTTCTGATTTGGCGCCCATAAAGTAAATCTACCAAGAAACACACTTATGACAACCCCTCAACACATGTGCTGAATTATGGCCAAAAGTGATTCTTACCCATCATATAATGCTGGAATTTAGGCTGAAAAAGGAGTAACATTCGGACTATCCATGCCTAGGCATGACTAGGAGGGCGCTGGGGCGTATCCTGACACATGTACTTCTCTGTTCGGCGCAGCAATCGTATTTCCTTCACAATTATATCTATAGACCTCCGATTTGGATGTTTCAAGTTCCCATTTGAAGCTAAGACATACATATAAAACTTTGTAGAAGGAAACTTTGTCTAAGTCGGTCTCGAAATATACGGAATTATCGCTCGAATGTGGTAGGAGATGCATAAACCGCCTAGGTGTTGAAAAACATGCTTGAACTTGTTTTGTACATCGTTTTTCTTCCCTTTTCTTCATGTATTCTCATTTATTACCTGTATTCACTTAACACACCTATTAAATGCAAATGTGACATGATTTAAGCAATAAGTGAATCCAAATCATAAGAATTACGGTCTTAAAAACACGTAAAAACACCTCTTATCAGTGTAGTAAGTGCTAATTGACACTGCAAGACATCCTATATATATATACCATTATATTAGAAAATTTTGTATATTATACAGAAATATAGGATTGAAAGTTACGTTATCACTAAACAAATTCATATCATTAATTACCTGAGGTAGGTTTTTCACTTCTGGGCAGCTATCTTTCAAAGAAACCGCCTCTTCTGTATGTGGCTGCTGCGACGCAGACGCCCTATGCTCATCAAACTCGCGTCGCAATTCTAATAGTGATTGAGTGAGCATTTGAACCGTGCCTTGCAAGCTATCAATCACCGCATTTTTTGAAGGCTTTGAATCCGAAAAGTAATCTTTTTGTGATACCCCAAAGCCTACACCCCTAACTCGACCCGGATGCTCCTTCTTTTTAAGAGCTAAAGCCAGTGTATCATTGTGGGTCCTCTCGGGTCCACTGTGGTTACCCTCCTATGATAAGCTTTCCTGTAATAATACATTTAAAAAATACAAAAATTTAGGGAAATTTGTTATTTTAAAATTATTTTTAAAAAAACATACAACATACTATATAACTAAAATTTCAAATAACTCACAATTGATTCCACTACTCTTTTAACATTGGCATTATCAATGTTGTTCTGGCTGTTAGAATGTGCAACCCTCCACACTAGTGCCCGTGTCACCTCTGTGACATCTGACCCAACATCCTTTCTTTTTTGCTTCTATATAAGAAAAATTGCAAGGAAATAAATTTGATTAGGAAATTTGTAATTAAGGAAATTTGATTAGAAAATTTGTAAGGAAATTTGATTAGAATTAAAACTTGTAACGAACTACGTACCTCAGTATGCTCCAGTTGAGCATATCCAAGACGTGATGCCCTGTAAGGATATTCAGGGTCCTTTGCTCTTTCAGAATTGTCCTTACGTAGTTGCTGTTCATTATATAATCAAGGCATTAGTCAATGTATATAGTTTCAAATAAATTAAAATGAAACCATAAATTAAAATAATTACCTTAAAATAATCACTTTGGCGTACTTTTACAAATTCTGTCCAGTCTTCTTGAAAAATACGATATTTTTCGGGTGGGCTTGAATTAATGTTTCCATCATCATCCTCTACCCAGATTCTGCTCAAGTAGCTCCTATAGTTTCGAGCTAGCTTCCCAGCCTCGGCTAAGACGAATTTCTGTCTACTTTCGTCAATATCAAGGGCCAACTATAAAAACAAACAATAAAGTATATACAAAATTATAATTTAGACAAAAAAAAACTACATTTACCAATTAAAAACATAATATATATATAATAACTAACTTACAGCTATTTCATTCCAAATGACATATTTTATTGCTGCAGAGACATGTCGCCAATCATTAATAGTAATAGGGACCCTGTCACAAGCTATCACGCCAATGTAACCAACAAAATTTGATTTATTTGGGTCAACTGGCTGACCATACTCGTTCCAACCAACTTATAGCTTTATGCCTTTACTTTTGGCATTTATTACTTTCTTCATTGCTGTAATACCTCTACGTATCTCATTTTCAACAATTTTGTTTGCATCACCTCCAGAATCCATCTACAAGATTTCAAAAGTGAAAAATACAGAAGTTAGATTCATATACCAAATATATAAATAGTGCTAATTAAGAAATGCCCATAATTCTAGAAAAAATTCAGCAGAGTAACGACGCAAAAAATTCTACCAAGTTCTCGACTTCATCTTCCCCCCAACCTTACAACCACCAAAACTCAAATATTTCAACAACAACAAACGCAAACAAATATATATGCATTATATATGCATTAATCACATCATTAACTAGTTGGATCATATAAATCACATCCAAAAGTACAAAACCAAATATTGATAAGCTTACATTGGTGGTGGTCGTCGTGGTAGTGGCGGAGAAGAGGGTGACTGTGGTGGTATACGGTATCGACCTACAAAAGCAAAAAAATACAGAAGTTAGTGTAACTCATTCACTAATATAATATTACAAGCGTTCAAATAATTATCAAATAAGTTCAAATAAAATTTACACTTTAATTGCATACTTAACAAAAGAGTTCAAATAAGTTACTCATATAATTATCAAATACTCATATAATTATCTAATAAGTTCTAATACCTTTCATCGTTTTCTTTTTGTCGCTGGTTTACTAGTCTTTTGTGATCCCTCAGTACGACCATTTTGTTTAGTACACCGACGAACAGATGGATTAATCCATATTCCCTCTTGGTGATCTTCTCGCATATACAATTCATCATCACTGATATCCAAGTCACCGTCACTATTTGTGGATTGTGAACCACCTAAGATAGGAGTTCCTCCATCATCTTCATTATATAGGCCATCATCCTCAATACAAGTATTTTTGTTTGCCGATAAAACAATGGACCACCTCTTATCGACGGGATCGGTGACAAAAAACACTTGTTTAGCTTGAGATGCCAAAATAAAAGGTTCATCTTTGTATCCCACCTTTTCAAGGTCTACTCGAGTAAAACCTATTTCACTATCATCGACACCATTTTTATGGTCAACCCACCTACACCCAAATACAGGGACCCGAAACCAACTGTAATCCAGCTCCCATATATGTTCAATCACCCCATAATATGGTAAAGTGGCATAGATAGGGCTATTATCTTTCGCACTTGAGATATGCATTGCTTCAGCTACAAGACTTACCCCACTATTCTGCATTGTACTCCGTTCATCTTGGTCTTTTGTATAAAACGTGACACCATTTATACGATAACCCGAATGAAAAAATACGAATCTACCCGGGCCCACCGACAACCGTGCCAATTTATCTGAAACTGAAAGTGAATTCTCGTTTTGTTTCTCTTGAATACACTTTCGGAACCAATCAATAAAACTCTTGTTATGTTCTCTTGAAATCCAACTTTCATTTTTACTTGAATTTATTCTCCTAAGTTGGTCCTTGTGCTCTTCAACATATGGCTCAACCTCATCGGTGTTGTGGAGCACATATAGGTGTGCCTGATCCTTTTGTGTGCTAGGAACACTCACTAATTGCTTTCCAATTACGCTTTCTCCTTCTGTTCCCCCCCCCCTCCACAACAGGAGACTTTTGACGCTCTGCAACATTACCATCATTCAGATATTCTGTGCAAAATGTAATAGCTTCATCAACTATGTACCGCTCAACAATGCAACCTTCCGGCCGGCTACGATTTTTCACATAGCCTTTCAATACCTTCATATAACGCTCAGTTGGATACATAGATCTCATAAAAGCTGGTCCACAAAGTTGTGTCTCTCTAACCAAGTGAATAGGTAGGTGAGTCATTATATAAAAAAACGCGGGTGGAAAATACATCTCAAGCTCACACAAAGTGAGGACAAGTTGTTTCTGAAGTGCAGGCAATTGTTCAGGATCAAACACCTTGCTCCACATTGCTTTGAAGAAGAAACACAATCTAGTTATCGTTTCTCTCACCTTTTTTGGCAGAATGGCCCGTAAAGCAATTGGTAGCAAATGATCCATGATTACATGACAATCATGAGTCTTCATATGCTTTAGCTTCAAGTCCTTCATTGATACAAGACTGCAAATGTTCAAAGAATACCCTTCTGGAACTTTCACTCCACAAAGAAACTCACATAATGCAATTTTTTCTTTTCTAGATAGTGTGTGAGCTGCTGGAGGTAAATAAGTACGTTTTCCCTTCATTGTTGGTGCCAATTTACCTCTTATCTTCATTTCAACTAAATCCAACCTTGCCTTTACTCCATCTTTTGTCTTGCCGGGCACATTTAGAAGAGTACCAATGACACTATCAAATACATTTTTCTCAATATGCATTATATCAAGAAAATGTCTAACATGTAAAGATTTCCAATACGGCAACTCAAAAAAAATTGACCTTTTTTTCCACCCAGTTTTTGCAAGGCCGCCTGCAAAAGTCTTTCCGAACTTGATATCCAAGTCTTTTACATTCTCAAACACCTTTTCACCGGTCAAACACTTAGAAGCTCGACATTCTTCTATGCTCCCATTGAAAGCTTTCTTCCACTGACGATATCGATGTTCTCGATTCAACCATCTTCAATGCCCTTGGAATGCATATTTCTGAGAGTGTGGGAGTCTATATTGATCTGTACTCTTGACACATATGGGGCATGCACATTGCCCATGTACACCATATCCCTCGAGATTAGCTCTTGCTGGAAAATCATTGATTGTACCAAACAACATAACTCTGAGATTGAAGCTCTCTTTTGCTAAACCCATCATACACTTTAATACCTGTCTCCCACAACTCCTTCAAATCCTCAATTAAAGGGGCCAAGTAGACATCTATATCATTTCCAGGTTGTTTCGGCCCGAAAATTAGTATAGGCATCATAATATGCTCTCGCTTCATGCATCGCGAAGGGGGTAGGTTGTAGATCATCAAAATCACCGGCCATGTACTATGTGAGCTACTTTGCAAGCCATGTGGGTTCATGCCATCTGTAGCCAATACAAGGCGTAAATTTCTTGGTTCTTCCCTAAATTCAGGGAAATCATTATCAATCTTTTTCCATTGAGGAGAATCTGAAGGATGTCTAATCTTGTTATCTTCAATCCCTTCTTCAACCCTTCTATCAGCATACCATGTCAAGTCCTTGGCAAACGCTTCACTACTGTACATGCGTCTAAATCTAGGTATTATGGGCAAATACCATGCTGTTTTAACAGGAGCAGATCCATTCTTCTTGTACCGTGAGGTGCCACATTTCGGACACACCTTCAATGGTGCATAGTCATTTCTAAACAAGATGCAATCATTGAAACAAGCATGTATCCTCTCATATCCCATGCCAATTGCAGTTAACATCTTCTTAGTCTCATAAGTACGATTAGGTAACACATTATCATCGGGTAACATACTTTTTAATAGACCAAGTAAGTCTGTGAAACTCTTATCACTCCACCCATTGTTAGCTTTTAACTAGTAGAGGTTTAGGACTGCTTTCAATCTTGTGAAATTACTACCACTATACAGGGGTGTCTTTGAATCACTTGTCAAATTGTCGAACATCTTGGGACAATTTCGCAAATCCTCCTCAATCACATTGGTCATCTCCTCCAAACGATCATGCTCACAGTCATCCATGTCAAAATCTACTGATCGATATGATATATCACCCAAATGAGCTGAGGTGCACTGCTTTCACCGTGTCTTGTCCATCGTGTGTAGCTTTTATCAATTCCATTACACACCAAATGATCTTCCAAGTCACGTGGACAAATTCTCTTTCCAAAACAACAACGTAAACACGGACAACTAATCCTAGTCGGATCCGATGCATGCTCAACCGCAAAGTCTATGAATTCTTTCACCCCTTTCCCATATTGCTCCGACATACGATCCGCTACAATCCAACTTCGATCCATCTAAATTCTCAATTAATTAAATTAAATAATTTTAATATCAGTTGATAGTTAAATTAATTAAATAAATTTATTTTTAATTTATTCTATAAAAAATTCGGCAGAGTAACGACGCAAATATTTCTACCAAGTTCTCGACTTAATCTTCCCAATGGGTTGTAACCAACAAAAGTCGAATCTTACGATCCGCTAAAATCTCAACAGGGTAACGACGCAAAAAATACTACCAATTTCAACAACAACAAACCCAACATTCTAATCTTTCACCCACAACGAACACAAAATGATACAAAAATATTGATCACCAGTTGGATCACATAAAACATAAAATTTCTAGCTAGCAACTACAAATATGATCACCAGTTGGATCACATAGATCACATAAAAAACTACAAATAAAGCATCATATTATAAATATTGATCACCAATTGGATCCAAATAAATCACATAAAACTACAAATAAATTAAAGCATCACGATATAATTGTTTTCACAAAAATATGTAAATCTCAAGTATAAATGTTCGTTGTGACATGACGTGATGCACAAATACCATGAATGCATTATACAATGTCAACAAAACAATACAACAACAATCCAATCATATATAATACCAACATATCATAACATAAATCAAAAATCCAAAAATCAATAAACCCTAATTAAAATAACATATATATCACAAAAACCCACATTATATAATTAACAAAAACATAAATTAAATCCACATTATATACATCACAAAATCCTAATTAACAAATATATATAACAATAATTCACAAAATCCTAATTAACATTATATAACAATACTTAACAAATTAACATATAACCCACATTATATAGATCACAAAATCCTTATTAACACAACATAAATATATAACAAACAACAAATTAACACATAACCAATATTATATAAATTAAATAACAAAACCCCAACACCTATATACAAACATTAACCTAAAATATATACATAATATATATATAACATAACATATATATATATATATATATATATATATACCTATAAAGAGAGGGAGGAGGAGTGATTGGTGGGTAGGGAGGCGGCGGCGCGGCGGAGGCGGAGGCGGCAGCGCGGCGGCGGCGGAGGAGGAGGCGGCCGAAGAGGAGCGGCGGTTTGGGGTGGTGGCTAGGGGACGAGGGCGGGGTTATCTTGAGAGTGAGAGAGAGTATAGAGAGAGAGTAGAGTATAGAGAGAGAGACCGAGAAGAGAGATCGAGAATGAGAGAGAAAATCGAGAGGGGCGACGGCGGCGGGCAGCTGCGGATTGTGGTGGTGGCGGACCGGCGGCGACTCGGGGGGGAGGTGACACGCTAAAAGCTAACGTGCTATGATAGCAAGTGCACTAGTCGTGTGTAGTAATAAATGGACGGTAAGTCCGGATTGTCGAACCACAAGGACTTGAATTCTAGTTTAAGATTTGTAATGAAGTGAATAAACAAAGTAAGAATAAATTCAAATAAAATTTGTAAAGAACAAGAACAAAGATGAGCAAGTGATTTAAAACCAATTATAAAGGGAGACTAAGGCACATGCTAGGTTCAAATTGATCAAATATACTTATAAAGGTTCTTGTTGAAGGATTACACTTATATTGTTATGGTGAAAACTCCTAAGGTAGAGAATAACCGATGTCTCGCGTATAAACTCCTATACTTAGATCGTGATTTCCCAAATATCCCTATCCGGAAATCTAACCACTAAACATGCATTAATGTACTAGAGTTCACTCGATTTGAATCGAACGACTTCACTCGGGAATCTTTACCTATGTCTAGGGCAATTCCTCATTAGTTGCGGGTCATGATGTGAATTTCTTGCACCCTAAGTCAATTTTCTCCCGAAATATTAACCTAGGCATAAGATTCTAACATATAGTGATCAAGTATATGCAAGATAGACAAAAACACAATTCACATCACATAACAATATAAGAACAACCTCAACAATCATCTATTGTAAGCATATATCACAATTTGGCCTCGCATGGCCCTAGTCTTACGAATTTAGTTCATAATTGAAAGCATAAAAGACATAAGAGGAATATTCATAGACATAAATGAAATGAAAAGCTTTTAAAAACTTTCTAAATGGTGAATGATGATGGATCTTGAAGTTGAGCCTTCAATCCCCAAGCTTTTTTCCTTCCTCTAGTTTTCCCCTCCAAGAGTGATGAAGAATGGTGATGAATGGTGGAGAAATCAGATTAGGGGCTGCCCCCCTCTCCTCCAAGAATCTGAAATTGATAGTGAATGATGAAGAGTATGGGTTCCCCCTCCTAATGTTGTTATGACAAGCATACACAACGGTACAAGAACACTTACACCCAAGAATGTTGAAAAACATCCTTAAACTTCCAATGCATCCTTACAAAGCTTCTCCTCCTCTCGAGTAAAATAAGCATCTCTAAACATGGGGTCCAAATGTGCATCATATCTAACACTTCAACTTTTCAAACCATCAAGCATAAGAAAACATATATGCCAAAAGTGCATGCTTGAATACAACAAAAAGAAACAAACTAAACAAAACAAAAACGAAAGGAAAAAGAAAACAAAACTTACAAACTTGGGTTGCCTCCCAAGAAGCGCTCTTTTAAAGTCATTAGCTTGACTTTACCGAGTTATTTTAAGGCAGTTTCCGAATGAATGCCTTGTTCATTCTCCAATTCACTCTCGGGTATCGCTTCAACTTATGGCCATTGGTAGTGAAGGTTGGCCCATCATTTGTGCTACATACCATAGGTTGGGACCAAACAATCATCCACTCCCGAATTTTTGTATGGTCCCTCAACACCTCAATTACTCTTTCTTCCCCGTGCGTTGGGTGATGGTGTGAACTTTCTTCACCCATCACTTTGACATATGCGGAGTCCATGATGTAGGGATGTAGAAGATGATTGGTTCGTTTTTCCTGAAAGTGCTCAACACTAAAAGGATCAAAAGCATCAATGTGTAAATATAAATCAAAATCAAGTGGATGCTCAAAAACCTCATAGCTATCACAAATAACCATGTCATCTCCTACACTAAAGGACAACTTACCATCATCGGCATCAAATACTGATTCACTTGTGGTTAAGGGAGATGGTAAAGGAATGTCAACAACCTTAGAAAGGAGAGGAGTCAAATGCTCATCATTGGAGGAATTTGCTTTCGAATTTTTCAACTTCCTTTCATTCAATGTCACGGTGTTGCATTCCTCCTTTTGATCTATCTCAGTGGTACCAAGCAATGCCCATGGTACTTTCTCAGATATATCGCTCGTTAGTTGCTTGAGTTGATGATTCATCTCCTTCATTTCCCGCAATGCGTCCTTCATCATAAGGCGGAGCTCTCTAATGGAGTTATCACGTTGTTCCTCCAACATAGGAATTCTTTCTTGGTAATGTTGTGGAAAGAACCCTTGTGCATAACATGCTTCAACGACGCATTGCAACCATAATTGATTCTCTGGTAGTGTCATATCTGGGAAATTGCTATCCTTTGCAAATTGAATAATGTTTTGCAGCCATAATTGATTCTCCGGAAGGGTCATATCTGGAAAATTGCTAGCCATTGCGAGGTAATCGTGCGACAAAAAAAATAGACAAAAAATAAATACATAAAACTTGCAATAAAATCAAAAACTAAAATTAAACAAGTCCCCGGCAACGGCGCCAAAAACTTGACACGCTAAAAGCTAACGTGCTATGATAGCAAGTGCACTAGTCGTGTGTAGTAATAAGTGTGGACGAAAAGTCCGGGTTGTCGAACCACGGAGACTTGAATTCTAGTTTATGATTTTATAAAAAAAAAACAACTACAATAAAAGTAACTTAAATGTAAAAACGTGTACAATAAGAACAAGGTTATGCAAATGAATTAAAACCAATTATAAAGGGAGACTAAGGCACATGCTAGGTTCAAATTGATCAAATATACTTATAAAGGTTCTTGTTGAAGGATTACACTTATATTGTTATGGTGAAAACTCCTAAGGTATAGAATAACCGATGTCTCGCGTATAAACTCCTATACTTAGATCGTGATTTCCCAAATATCCCTATCCGGAAATCTAACCACTAAACATGCATTAATGTACTAGAGTTCACTCGATTTGAATCGAACGACTTCACTCGGGAATCTTTACCTATGTCTAGGGCAATTCCTCATTAGTTGCGGGTCATGATGTGAATTTCTTGCACCCTAAGTCAATTTTCTCCCGAAATATTAACCTAGGCATAAGATTCTAACATATAGTGATCAAGTATATGCAAGATAGACAAAAACACAATTCACATCACATAACAATATAAGAACAACCTCAACAATCATCTATTGTAAGCATATATCACAATTTGGCCTTGCATGGCCCTAGTCTTACGAATTTAGTTCATAATTGAAAGCATAAAAGACATAAGAGGAATATTCATAGACATAAATGAAATGAAAAGCTCTTAAAAACTCCCTAAATGGTGAATGATGATGGATCTTGAAGTTGAGCCTTCAATCCCCAAGCTTTTTTCCTTCCTCTAGTTTTCCCCTCCAAGAGTGATGAAGAATGGTGATGAATGGTGGAGAAATCAGATTAGGGGCTGCCCCCCTCTCCTCCAAGAATCTGAAATTGATAGTGAATGATGAAGAGTATGGGTTCCCCCTCCTTTTATAGCCAAAATTCCACTAAAGTATGCATTAAGAATTCCCATTAAAGTTCCCCAATGAGAATTCCACCTACGGTGATGCTTAAAGTTTGGCTTTTAAGATTCCAACCAGCTAAAAAATGCTGAACTTTCGGCCATTAAGAATTCCACCAAGCATAACCATGTGAAAACTTCAACAAAACACATGCATGCTGCCATTTTCTTGCTTTCCAGCGCAATCTTAGTATTTTCCTCATACACTTCTCCACAGATCTCCAAATTGGATGATTCAAGTCCCCATGTTCAGATAACACATAGATGTACAACTTTCCAGAAGGACATTTTGTCCAATTCGGTCTCTAAGTATACCTAAATTATGTTTCAACATGGAGTTTGTTTCTAATTTGGCGCCCATAAAGTAAATCTACCAAGAAACACACTTATGACAACCCCTCAACACATGTGCTGAATTATGGCCAAAAGTGATTCTTACCTATCATATAAGGCTGGAATTTAGGCTGAAAAAGGAGTAACATTCGGACTATCCATGCCTAGGCATGATTAGGAGGGCGCTGGGGCGTATCCTGGCACATGTACTTCTCTGTTCGGCGCAACAATCGTATTTCCTTCACAATTATCTCTATAGACCTCCGATTTGGATGTTTCAAGTTCCCATTTGAAGCTAAGACATACATCTAAAACTTTGTAGAAGGAAACTTTGTCTAAGTCGGTCTCGAAATGTACGGAATTATCGCTCGAATGTGGTAGGAGATGTATAAACCACCTCGGTGTTGAAAAACATGCTTGAACTTGTTTTGTACATCGTTTTTCTTCCCTTTTCTTCATGTATTCTCATTTATTACCTGTATTCACTTAACACACCTATTAAATGCAAATGTGACATGATTTAAGCAATAAGTGAATCCAAATCATAAGAATTACGGTCTTAAAAACACGTAAAAACACCTCTTATCAACACCCCCAAACTTATCAATTGCTCGACCTCGAGCAATAAGAGCTATAAGGCAAGACCAACATCATTCAATGGGAGAAAACAAAACAACTAACTAACTCACTTTCGTGGAGTAAACGATTGCACTTAGCGGGTGCAACAAGCCTTTAAACCTTTGAGTTACCTCAAAAGACGAGTTATAGTCTCGTGAGGGTTTGCATAAGATGTACCCACAAAATCTAGCAAATTGCCGCCAAATTATACCAAAATCACGTTGATATTATTTCATCGCTCAAAAGTGATAAAGTGACGCTCAAAGCAGAATTGCAAGTTCAGCAACAGTGCATTGAGAAAAACCAATCGCTTGAGAGTGAAATAATCAAGTTGAAAAGTGATCTTGATATGATAGTCAAGAGAGAAGCTGAGCTGATTGCTAGACTTGCTAAATCAGAACAATTCATTTCATCATTGTCTAAAGCGTCAAGAAAGCTAGACAATGTGACTAAGGTAACAAGGTTATTTGGGGAAAAGACCAGTTTAGGATGCAATAAATTAGGTAAACAACCAAACAAATCAAATGTTACAGAAAAAAACAAAGGAAAAGGTATTTTCTTTGTTAAAGAAGGTTCACAAAGACAAACGCTAAATGAACCAAGTGACAATGGTAAGAGGCCAAATGAGAAAGCCAAAGCTGACTCAGGTAAAGGAAAGGCGAAAGCAAATGATTCACAAAGAAAGGTTCATTCAAACGCTCAAAATGCTAAGGATAAACCTAACCACTGTGAGTCAAGCGCTAAGCGTCCAGCAACTAAAATGCAACCCAAGACAGCGCCAAGGAAATACCAGCGTCAATATCCACAACGACCTAGATCATATTATTGCTACTATGATGATTATGACTATGACTATTATTATGATTACTATTATAATCGAGGATATTACTATACACCCAAACAACACACACAACACAATGTGAAACCCAAGAAGGCCAATATTCCTACAATGAAGACTAGGCAAATATGGGTTCCTAAAGTTCTAATTCAAACTAACAATGCTACTAATGGTAAAGGACCCAAGCAACAATGGGTACCTAAACAGAAATAGAACTTCCCTTTTGATTGCAGGTACCTAGAGCTAAAGCTAATACATCTGTTTGGTACTTCGATAGTGGTTCGTCAAGGCACATGACTGGTTCCAAAGATCTTCTGATCATCTATGGAGCTGCCAATGGTCCTCAGGTTGTATTTGGTGACAACTCCAAAGGTAAAACCAAAGGTATAGGTACTTTGCATAGGGAGAACATCATGATAAGTGATGTTTATTATGTTGAGGGTCTAAAGCACAATTTATTAAGCATAAGTCAATTTTGTGATAAAGGCTTTGAAGTCATATTCTCAAGTGACTGTTGCTATATAAATGACGCTAAGACTAAGTCTACTAAATTGAAAGGTAAAAGAAAAAACAATGTATATTTGGTAGATTGGGGTTCAACACTTGATAACAACCCAACATGTTTTGTTGCTAAAAATGAATCTAAAATGGGTTGGTTATGGCATAGAAAATGAATCACCTCAACTTTAAGACAATCTCTCAGCTTATAAATCTAAATCTTGTAGAGGGATTACCAAAAGGACCATTTCACAAGGATCGCCTTTGTGACGCTTGTCAAATGGGCAAACAAGTCAAATCATCCTTCAAGAGAAAACCTCATCTATCTACCTCTAGAATACTTGAACTACTTCACATTGATTTGTTTGGACCTGTTCAAACAATCAGTGTGAGTGGTAAAAAGTATTCTTTGGTGATAGTGGATGATTTCTCTCGATTTACTTGGGTGGAATTTCTTTCATCTAAAGATGAAACATGTGACAAGTTAACAACGCTTATTCGGCAACTTCAAACATTGAAAAATCTTAAAGTTGCAAGAATAAGAAGTGATCACTGTACTGAGTTTACTAACAAAGTTGTTGAGAAATTTTGTGCAGAGAATGAAATACATCATGAGTATCAAGCTCCCAAAACTCCCCAACAGAATCGTGTTGCTGAGCGCCGGAACAGAACGCTCAAGGATGCAGCTAGGACAATGTTAGCAGAGTCCAAGCTTGCTCTTAGGTTTTGGGCCAAAGCGATCAATACTACCTGTTACACTCAAAACCGCTGCATGATCAACAAACTGCATGGGAAAACTCCATATGAACTGTGGAAGGGACGTAAGCCAAATGTTTCATACTTTCATGTCTTTTGTTCTAAATATTTTATTCATAACAATGGATCCCAAAGCCTAAAGACATTTGATCCTAAAGTGGATGAGGGAATCTTTCTAGGCTACGCTAAGAATGAAAAGAATTTTCGCATCCTAAACAAGATCAAATCAAAGGTTGAAGAATCTATTCATGTTGTTTTTGATGATGCTAACCAAGAACCGAGTAAGGTTAATATGAATGATGTAGGAGTTGAAGATCTATGTCATCAAGCGTCTAAGATTACAATTGATGATGATAGTGACAACGATGATGAGATCTCAGTACCACCTCCTAAGATTACTCGTGAGAGTATTTCGAATAACAATGCAAGATCTAAGGATGATCATGAAGAGAGTGATCATCGAGAGCAAACAAGAATCAGCGAACTTGAAGCGCCTACGCAAGAGGGAAGTCAAACATCTGATTGTCAAGCGCCTGTTCAACCTCTTAACCCATTCCAACCAGACAGACTATGGCTGTGTGATCATCCACCTAAGCAGATTATTGGAGATATTGAAGCACCTGTTAGGACTAGAGCCGCTACATTTCATGAGGCAATGTTCGCAAGCTTTCTATCTCAAATGGAACCTAAGAAAGTGGATAAGCGCAAAGCGATCCAAGTTGGATTGAAGCCATGCAAAAAGAGCTGAATCAATTCGAGCGAAGTAAGGTTTGGACACTAGTAACAAGACCAACTCACCAAGGAGTTATTGGAACTAGATGGGTATATAGAAACAAGATGGATGAGAATGACATTGTGATAAGGAACAAGGCTAGACTCGTAGCTCAAGGATATTGCCAAGAAGAGGGAATTGATTTTGATGAGACATATGCTCCTGTCGCCCGTCTTGAAGCAATTCGTATGTTTCTAGCGTATGCAGCGTTCAACAAATTTACAGTGTATCAAATGGACGTGAAGAGTGCCTTCCTGAATGGTAAACTCCAAGAAGAAGTATATGTGGAGCAACCACCGGGATTCATCAACAACCATGGTAAGGGTATGGTTTACAAGCTAGACAAAGCGCTTTATGGGCTTAAGCAAGCACCCCGAGCATGGTATGACACTATCTCTATTTTCCTTATTGGAAAAGGCTTTTCAAAAGGCAGCGTTGATACAACATTATTTAAGATTACCAATGATGAAGATATTCTCTTAGTCCAAATTTATGTTGATGATATTATATTTGGTTATACTAATAAGCGTCTGTGTGAGAAATTTTCAAAAATGATGTAAGAACAATTTGAAATGAGCATGATGGGTGAATTAACTTTCTTCTTAGGATTACAAGTTAAACAACTTCCTAATGACATATTTATTAACCGAGCTAAATATACAAGAGATATGATTAAGAAATTTGGTATGGAAAGTGCATCATATTCAAAAATTCCAATGAGCCAAACGCTAAGTTAGATAAAGATGAAAGTGGGAAGAAGATTGATATCACTAATTATAGAGGTATCATTGGATCACTTCTTTATCTTACTGCTAGTAGACCTGATATTATGTTTTCGGTATGCATGTCTGCACGGTTTCAAGCCGGTCCTAAAGAGTCACACTTAATTGCTGCTAAGAAGATCCTTAAATACCTAAAAGGCACACAAAATGTGGGCTTATGGTATCCTCAGATGCAGATGTGGGCTAAGGACTCTCCTTTTGAACTAATTGGTTACTCAGATGCAGATTTTGCATGTTGCAAAATAGATCGTAAGAGCACTAGTGGTACATGTCAATTTCAAGGTGATAGGTTAGTTTCATGGAATAGTTAAAACAACAATCCATAACTACCTCTACAGCCGAAGTTGAGTATGTAGCCTCAGGAAGTTGTTGTGCACAAGTGTTATGGATGAGGCAACAACCTAGAGATTATGGTATAATTCTAGGTCCAACCCCCCTTCATTGTGATAACCAAAGCGCTCTAGCCATGACTCAAAACCCCGTTCTCCATTCCAGAACCAAACATATTGACATTAGATACCATTTTCTTCGTGACCATGTTCAAAAGAAAGATATCTCCATGCATTTTATTGGAACTGACAAACAATTGGCAGATATCTTCACCAAAGCGCTCAACGAACAACGATTTCTCACTTTGAGAAGTGAATTAGGTATGATCGACTTAAACGCTTAATCATTATGCATCATATTTTATTAGATATATAATTTAGGGGGAATCCACTTTATTTATGTCCAAAAGATTTTTGAAAAGTTGTTACAAATTATCAAACTTAAGGGGAGCCTTAAAATTGTACTTGAAATATATTTCAAGCGTCAATGATCAAAAACTTTCATATGCATGATCATCAACGCTCGGAATTATTTATGCACAATATGTTACGCTAAAATATAAAAGGATCTTAATTTCAAGCGTCAATATAAATTTAACAACGAGTGGTATCTGTTAAGCGTTGAACCAATTCCATTCAACACTTAATATAAAATCATTTATAAAACTCATGCATAAATTTTACAAGCTTCTTGAAGTAGTGGATAGACTCAACAGTCTATGTTGTACTCTATCTACACGCTTCCATCACATCAAACAGGCGGGTAATCAAAAAATTTCAAAATGGCAGTTCAAAAATAGTACGTGTCTATGTACGTGTCAGTGTACCATTAGGCACGTGTACTACACTCTGAAAAACCCCAAACGTTTTTCAATTTTTAACTCTCGGATGTCAAATCATTATATATGGGAATTATCAAATGTAACTTCTCTCTCTTACACAAAACTTATGTCCGCAGTTAATATTTTCATGGCTGAGATTCAAAATTAAAAGAATTTTTTTACACGTGTCTAAATCCTACAGAGACTAGAGAACACAAGTTTCAAAAATCATTATTGTGTCATTTAAAACACAATTTTGCAGAAAATTATGTACTTTACTCTCTCTCTCTCTCTCTCTCTCTCTTTCAAAGCAAAAGAAAATCTCAGTTCATCTCTTTCACTGAAAATGACACGAAAGAAATCTGCTTCTACTTTAGCCGAGCCTATCATCAAGGTTACTGAAGGCCTTGTTGTCGATTGGAAATTTCTTTATGAGCAACCTCAGATCAATCTAACTGATATGATGGATATGGTAACCAAGGCTGGGCTCAAAACATTCTTGACTAATTATTCCTATTTGTTTCCAACTGAAGTCGACATCTTCTGGAAAACTGCTCAACTCTTCGAGGACAAGAAGTCTATCTCTTGTCTCATTCCTCTATCCAAGAAGGAGCCACCAAAGGAATTTGTTTTATTTATTGCTTCCGTTGCCAAGAACTTCAATCTTCCAAATGAGGGTGAGGCATTGGACGGTGTTACTTTAGAACAAATCAAGAACACATGGGCGACTATAAGTGCTTATGACAGAGTACCATACAAACAACACTTTGAAAAGAAAGATTTAGTGTCCAAATACAGACTAATGGCTAATTTCTCCAGCAAAATCATAGAATGTCGAGTGGGTACCTTTGATAAAGTAAACCCAGTTCAATTTCAGATGATAACGGCGATACTCCTCAATCTCAAGATAAACTGGAGTGAGTATGTATTTGGAAAGTTTAGAGACTGTTTAAGCGCCTCAAATAAACCTTATGGGCTTATTTGGAGCGACCTATTGTATAAATCAAACTATGTCTACTCATCTGGTCAACCGCTAAACATGACCAAGATGCTGGGAGGAACAATTCTGAACAATCTATTCAATCCTTCCAAAGTTGGTGGTGTTGCTAGACCACTATCTGAGCATCTGGAAGTATGCAAAGCATCAGATGAAGAAGCTGAGCGTCCAGTTCCAGAAGAAGCCGTGAAGCGTCCGGCTGCAACAAAGAAGAGGGCTCCCAGAAAGCCTAAGGCTCAAGTCATTCCTTCTCCTAAAAAAGATGATGAGGACACTAATGAGGATGCAGAGGACAAGATTCCTCTCATCAGGTGTAGGAAGATGGAAGGGATTATTAAACAAATAGACTTTGAGGAACCATCTACTGCTCCTCCCGCTCAAACGCTAAAGCTCGTTGAAGGAGTCAACGTGAAGAAAATTTTCAAGCGTTCCAGGACAAGCAAGCGTCGCGCTGCTCTTGTTTCTGAATAGCCTGAGACTTTTGAGCCAAGCGCTCAAGATACTGTTGAGCCAAGCGCTCACGTTACTGTTGGGACAAGTTCTCAGGGTAAGCTTATTTCTTCCCACAACATTTCTATTCCTACATCTGTAGAAGATCCTGCTCTTATAGAGGATAGTTCATGTGTTACAGCTTTAGTTCCAGCTGCTGAAGCATCAACAAACGTCCGCCTAGATGTTGAAATGACAGAAGTTGTGGCTATTGCCAAAGATGTCACCACAGAAGCTGCTACACTTGAAGTAGAGGAACCTGCTCCCCAAGAGGTTCAAGCGTCAACTAGTGTTTCGGTTATCACAGAGGCACGCTTAGAAGGTCAGAGCATTGCTAAAGCTGTTACAAAGCCGAGGCATTTCTTCAAACTAGACCCACTAAAGACGATTGATCATTCAATCAATTTTATGCCCCTAGCGCTCGAAGAAGACTTCATTCCAGCTGGATATAATGAAGAAAGATACATTAATGTTGACAATGAGGTAGCCTCGCTAATTGACATCGACAATCAAATCAGAGATATAGTGTTCAACACCGAGCTGACAGAAATTGAGAGGAAGTACTATATGGCCATTCAACTTAATAAATCTCCTGGTCAGATACCATCTTCTCTTTTTCTTCAACAAGACAGACAAGGAGGTAGAACTCGTAGGTGTGATATGGATCTCGCCTACTACCTAGATTATGGACACAGTAAGTCAACTGGTTTTGCTTTGAGAGACTACAACATCAGAGTGTATGATCCTTTTCGCCCAGAGTTTCTCAACCCTTCAAAGGAAGTCTTAAATAGAGAAGGCTACACACATTTTCCTCTTATAGAAAACAGTGATGAGAACAAGAATTTGGTCAATCCTCTTCGACTTTGGAAGAATAAAGGAATTCACGCCGGTGAGTGTTTAGCATCTCTCATAGATGTGATCCAAATTGACGCTGATGCATATTTTGATAGCGTCTGGAATACTAACTATCAAACTGATAGATATCACTTTGAGTCTATCAGAGATATCCATCACGAAGCCATTCGAGCTATGGTCAATGCTGGGACAGATTACTGTATGGCTGAGGTAAATTGGGTTGAAGCGTATGTGGGCCATAGATATACGTTCACAGAATTAGTTCAAGCTCCCCATTTTTTTGGCATAGGCATGCATGACAAGAAGCGTCAGTTTCCCAAGTATTATCTTTTAAAGCGTCAAGAGCGAGTTGGACCTGTTGCCAAGCTGCCTAAAGTCCATTAATAGATAGAGCAGTGTCTGCGTCAAGCGTTGCATAGATTGTCCATTACTCCCCTCCAATTCAACGCTCAAGCGTCCACCAGTGGCAGCTCATTTCCATCCTGTTTGAACTTCTCACCAAGTAACTGCAATGAAAACTTTAGATTGATGATGAAGTTCATGGCTCCCATTCCTCATTTCGACAAGATCTTCACTAAAAATCTAAGGAAGCCAAATGGCTCGAGGATTCGAAACTTCCAAGGTTATCCACTTCTACCTTTTATCAGACAGGAAGTAAGCGATCATTATGCCTATGTTCTCTCCTTACTTGAAAGCAATCAAGGCGTAGTTCGGGCAGTGTATCCGTATTTGGTAGACTATTACTGCAGTTATGTACTAGAAGCTCACAAGTCACAGCATCTTCCTATAGATCGGATTATCAGATTTTCCTTGCATTACTGCCCAGATATATTATTTCTCATTCCGAAGCCACAGTCACGGATCTTCCCAAACCACGTATTGGACATCATGGGTCCAATGTAGGTCTGAGCCAGAGATAGTCCACTCCGCACCTTCATTCAAGGGACTTGCATCTCTCGCTCACACCTAACTGAACTTGTGGAAGCTGCTTCAAATTCATATGCAGATATAGTAAATTGGAACTTCCAATTCGATGATTTTCGCCAACCATAGTCAGCTTTTGAGGAGAAATCTGCTTAGTTAGTTGAAGCGTCTGCACCCTCCGAAGTTAAAAATATTCCAGCGTCTGCTGAAGAACCAGTTCAAGCGTCTCAACCATAGGATATTCCTAACGCTCTTAAAATTGTTATTGCTGATAGTGCTGAGGATCTTCAAACTGATGTACAAGGTATAATCTTTGATCCTGCATATCAAGCTCCCCTTGACTCACTTAAGCATACATCCAGATTCAAGCGACCGACTCCTCAAGAAGTTCCATCGGATGTGGGTCAAGCATTTGGACCTTTGCCGAAATCTGTGTTAGAAGAGATGAGCAATCAAACTACTCAAAATGAAGAATCCCTTCACTGGATTAAGACAAATCTGGCAAAGATTGAATCTCAAATCATGAACGCTTAAATAGGTCATATGAAAGGTTCTGCTCAAGCGACTGTTGATGAGTGTCGTAGAGAATTTCAAGAGATGAATGATGCTACCAACGCTAAGCTTCTCGCAATGAACGAACAATTCGACAAGCGTTTTAATGATATTACAGCTTCACTGTCTCAGATTGCCTCTTAGGTTAGTCTACTCACAGAACATTTTCTGAAGGCTGATGATGGCAATAAGTGGGAAGAGAAGAGAAAAGAAGAAAAGAGGAGAGCGTCCAGTTCAAGAGCTCAAGAACCTCCTCTGCCGCCAAAGCGTAAGTTAATATCTCCTCCTTTTGCGCTAAGTTTCCCATCTTAGATAACTGCTTATGGGGTAAGTGATTCTGCTTGAGCGCCTAGTAGAACGCTAAGAGAACCTCCACTAGATCTATATCCAAATCTACCAATACCTACTAGAGCACTGCTTGAACAGTTTGACATTCCTCTTCAAAGAGCATCGATTCCAGAACCAATAGATCCAAGAATTTTAGCTGAATAAAGGAAGATGTCTGACTTCATCCGAACTTTCAGAATTTGCTTAAGGTATATAGGTATTGACCCAACTGATTGGGACAAGCACTTTTCTGCTTTCAAGAAGAGACAAAAGGAAGAGAATAAACTCATAATCGACAAAGATCATGAAGCGATGATGACCTTGGAAGATAACCTAACTGAAGCTATCTGAGTTGAAATGTCCAAGCGATACAAAGTTAGACCAAGTCGTTAAAGCTTTTTGATTTGCATTATCTATATTCTTGTCTCTTATGAAATTTTTTGTTTAGTTGTAAAAATGCTTGTAATCATTGACATATATAAAATGCATTTTTTAGCTGAAACAACTCGTTGAAGCGTAACTAACTTCAACTAACCTTATCTAACCAAAGCTAACTTTGTTTTTGGCTATCTAACTCTTGAACTATAAAAGAGTAAGTATTGCCATCATCAAAAAAGGGGAAATTGTTAGGAATTTCATGTTAGATGTTTTGATGATAACAATTAGGAATTTATGTTAGACCCCAAAAAATGTAAGTTTGATTTGAGTAGAAATCATGTATAAGCTTTGAAGCGTTAGACTTGTAATAGGCTTTATAGGCTTCGTTTTGTTTTATTCTAGATTGTTAGGCTAAGTAGTCTTAGGCTGAGCGTCTAATGAATTCTGAGTGAGCTTATCAGTAGTTTAGTTCAAAGACTCAAGCGCCTAAAGTCTGAATGAAGATGAAGTTTCCAAGCGTCCAAATGACCAGCTGTACCAACCGTTACTTATAGGACAGAAGTTATTCAAAGATGAATGAGCATCTACCAATGACTGATTTCACCTCAATTTATTTCCAACTCCAGAAGGAGTTTAATGCAATTATTCTCAATGCATTAAATACCAACGGGTATTTAATTCAAATGCATTAAATGCTGATAAGAGCATTAAATGAGATAAGCTCTTTCAGATGTATGGAGAAGCCACCCTATTGGACTGTCAACTTTTCACAGACTGCAGCACCGACTTTTGTGCAACAGATTTTCAGGAAAAAGGACAAAAGTTGTTCACTCGCGGAAGTGAGAGACACGCGCCTGTGCATGTGTCAAATGGACACTTTTTCCAAGAATGCCTATAAATAGGACTTCAACAACAAGCCAAAAACGACGATTAAATTCCAAGAAAAATTGCTGTTGCATTGAAGTCTCATTCCTTAAAATCTCAGAAAAG
Organism: Buddleja alternifolia; assembly: GCA_019426215.1. Taxonomy (NCBI): domain Eukaryota; kingdom Viridiplantae; phylum Streptophyta; class Magnoliopsida; order Lamiales; family Scrophulariaceae; genus Buddleja; species Buddleja alternifolia. The sequence continues at coordinate 7,692,516 of CM033397.1, read as the reverse complement.
CCAGAATATTCAAGAAAACATTCTCCTTGCTTTTCTTCAATTCCTGAGACAGTCAACCAATATCTCAAATATTCTTTTTGAAGAAACCCACATTACTATTGAGATATTCCCAAGTTGTTTGAACTTCATCAAAATCAAACAAACCGTTTAGAAAAACCCCATCCAAGCCTCGCGATCTGTGTGAAATCGAAGTTGGATACCTGCACTATTTCTGGGTGAAAGAAGCAAGTGGATTGAAGTGATTTGGAGCAGAAATCTGTGTGATCAAGGAGCTCAAGTCATCAACATCCATCTCTCCCTAATTTGGAGAAGATTCTGTGTGATTCTTTGAGAATCATTTTAGTGGATTGCCTCCAAGTGTTCGAGGAGAAGAAGGACGTAGTTGAGATTACACCACCCAACGAAGCTTACAAATATCATGCTCTTCACTTTATAGTCATTCTTCATATTATTATATCTTTGTATAAATTTGTTAAGTAAAACTCAAGTGAACGCTAAGCAACTAAAACACCTTCTTGTGACGCTAAAGCTTTCAAAAGAGAAGACTCTAAAATTATTCCGCTGTGCGAACACTGATTAAAGAAGTGAACGCTTAAACCTATTTGGTTGTAGTATTCAAATTCTAAAATCTAAGTTAACTTTATAAAACAGTCTTCATTAGACTCTCAGCCGAAGCATCTATATTTAAATTAAACGCTTAGTCGAGTGTCTACATTTCAAGCGTCCAAAACATTTTAATACGAATCTTTTTGAAGTCGAAAAAAACTTCAGGGCCTATTCAACCCCCCCCTCTCTTCTAGACCCTTTCGTATGCCACTTGGGACCAACAGTAGACAAGCACCACATCGTGATGAAAGTATGGACGACTGTGGTAGGTATGAAGATATGCAGCTAGTACCCTTAGCTGTAGCTTTCCCCAAGAGAAGTCCTTTCAGCCCAACAATTTTGGCCGAGTTACTACCACAAGGACTGAAGATACTACACTTAAGTGAATATGAGGGGGTTGGAGATCCTCAAGAGCACGTTAACAAGTTCAATGCAAAGGCTGACATGTACGACGTCAGTGATGCGGCCTACTGTGAAATCTTTTGAACTACACTATCTGGCCGGGCCCTTAGTTGGTTTAACCAATTGCCTACCGGTACCATTACCGATTTCGAGTAGCTGACCAGGCGCTTCCTTAACCACTTTTCCATGAACAAGAAATGCCCCAAGACAGCGTCTTTTTTGTTCACGGTGGCCCAAATAGATGGAGAGTCCTGAGGGAATACGTACAGCGATTCTCCACAGCAGTGTCAGAGGTACCGCATGTCAACCACGAGTTATTATCAGGAATTATGCAAAGGAATTTGTACAGTAGTAAATTCAAGGAGTCTATAGAGGGGAAGCCACCATGGACTATGGAAGAGCTGTTAACTAGAGCCGAAAAATACATTAGAATAGAAGAGACTGTGAATTAGTCAAAGCAAGAAGGCGGTGGAAATAAAACAAGGGTCAGAGAAGATGATAAGATGTCGGAGTCCAAGAACACAAGTATATGCCTCCTTGGGGGTTCTCTAAATATAGCCCCCTTACACTCCTAAGGGAGAAAGTTCTGCCCATCGCCCAGCAGCAAGGCATAGTCCAATGGCCTAAAAAGTTGAAAGATAATCCTAGCCGCCTCAAGTCCAAGAAATGTTGTCGATTCCACCGGGACAAAGGTCACACTACTAAGGAATGCCACCATCTGCAAGTGGAGATTGAGAAGCTCATCAAGAGGGGCTACTTACAAGAAGTAGTAGCACCTTCCGAGGAGACTGATAAGAGGCATTTTTACGTGTTTTTAAGCCCCTTTGCGTTTATGTCTTAGGTTCATTTATCGCTTGATTCTTGCCACATGTGCGTTTAATTCGTGCATTAAGTGATTTCAGGTCTTAAATGGATACAATCAAAGAACGGGATGAAAAACGACGTATAAAACAAGTTTAGGCCAAATTGCTACGCACCCCTATGCTCAAGCGCCTAAAAACCCACGCCCAGGTGCCGGACAAGATGCAAATAACGTCAACATTCTGCTTACCACGCCTAGGCGCCATCCTGTCCACGCCCGGGCGCCGTATCTGCACCACTTTCCACGTTCGAGCGCTATTTCCGTATGTTTAGAGACCGTATGTTCCCTTCTACAATGTTGTAGAACTATGTGTTAGCTTCAAATGAGGACTTGAATCATCCAAATCGGAGTTTCGTGGAGAAAGTTATGAATGAAATACGATTGCTGCGCAGGACACATTGCATTTAATTTCAGCATTCTGTCAGCGGCGCCCAAGCGCCGTAATGCCCACGCCTAGGCGTGACCACACCCGAGTTTTGATTCCTTTCAGCCAAAAGATCATCATTTGATGGGGGAATGGAACATTTAAAGCCAAGAGGTCATCACATGTATGGAGGGGATGTCATAAGTATGTTTCTTAGTAGATCTACTTTATGGAATTTTATACTACTCACTTTAGAGTAGTGGAGGACACACTAGGGGAGACACACACTAGGGAGCCCAGAAATTCTGGTCTTCTTAAGGCATTTTCTTCACTTGGGGACCGATCATAAGAGGGGGAGGGAGGCATTTGGCCATTATTTTTCACTCATCATCATTGATCACCATTCTTCATCACTTTTGGAGGGGAACAAAGAGAGAGGAGTTAAGGATTGAACTTCGAAAGCAAGGATCCATCATCAATCAATTGAGGGAGTTTTAATTACTTGCATTTACATGTTTATTTCCATGAGTATGTATATGTTTGTATTAGATTTTCTTAAGGCCTTGATGAGAGGCTAATATTGTAGAACTAAGGCCATGTGAAAGCCAATTTATGAATCAATATATGTGAAGGGAATTTTCGTATTAATTCTCATATTGCTTTGTGTGTTGATTTTGAGCTTTTATTACAATCATGTGCTTGATCACCATATGCTTGCTATCTTGCCTAGTCTAGTCATTCGAGAGAAGATAGGTTAGGGTTCAAATGAATCAACACATCATCCGAAACTAATGTGGAATTGCTCCTAGAAATAGGTAAAGATTTCCGGGTGCGGTTAGCCGGATTTATCCGGGGAAACTCTAGAACGTTAATGCGTGGTTATTGATTAGATTCTCGGATAGACATATTTAGAGAACCATCAATTAATCATAGGATTATTATGTGCCGAGACATCGGGTAATAATTATCTAAGGAATTCCCATCAAAGCAATAGGAGTCTAATAATTCGAAGAGTAGCTCATCTATATTGACGAGTAGATTCGGTTGTAGCATGTGCCTTAGTCATTTTATCATACGTGAGATTTAATCTATAGTTCGTTTCTTATTGGTTCGTCACTTGCTTATTCGTTTTATTGCAATCTACTTTTGTCCATTTTCATTAATCATAAACTAAAATTCAAGTTTCCGTGGTTCGACAACCCGGACTTTTTGTCCACTTATTACTACATACGTCTAGTGCACTTGCTATCATAGCACGTTAGCTGTTAGCGTGTCAAGTTTTTGGCGCCGTTTCCGGGGACTTGTTTATTTTAGTTTTTGATTTTCGTTTACATTTTTCATAATTCTTAGTTTTCGTTTATTTCTTGATTTTCTTTTATTTTCGTGTTTAGTCTAATTTTGTTCTTGTATTTAATTGTTAGGTTCTTGAGGTGTATGACCCGCTCCTCAAACAAGCCTCTATATGAGTTGGAGCCCGAAATTGAACGAGTTTTTCGAACTAGTAGGCGAGCAAGAGAAATGGCCAATAATCTCAACCAAAACCCGAATGGAAATTTCCCGGACATGAACTCACCGGAAACTAGGGAGTGGTTACAAGGTGTTCTACAAGCCATGCAAGCGGTACCTCCTCCACAACTCCCGTCGGTTCGGGGTAGCTTACCACCTAGGGTCCATACCATTCCGGGGCCCGTAGTCGTGCCTAATTTCTTCACACCAAACTACCACATTCCGGCTCACATTTTTAATATGGTGCAAGGAGATCCTTTCTATGGAGAACCGCACGAATCACCACACGCTCATTTGGAAACCATAGATGAGGCTTTTGTGACCGTTCAATATCACCCACAAGATCTTGATGCGATTCGTCTAAGAGTCTTCCATTTCTCATTGAAGGATAGGGCGACAACATGGTACAAATCCTTACCTCCACAATCTATTACAACATGGGGTGAGTTGGTCGATGCCTTTTTAAATAAATTCTTTCCACCCTCCAAAATCAATGAGCTACGGAGTAATATAAAAGGGTTTAGGCAAAGGAGCAATGAGTCTTTAGCCGAGGTTTGGGCTAGATATAAGGGCATGCTCCGTAAATGTCCCGATCATAATTTTGGGTTGAATGAACAAGTACTCCATTTCTATGATGGGGTTAGGTCACGTATTCGGCATAGACTCAACGCGGGTGCGGGAGGAGATCTCCTTGGGTTAGACTGTTAAAGTGTATGGGACAAAGTCGAACAGTTGGCCCGAGAAAACGAGCTTTACCCCGACGATGAAGAGGCCTCATCCTCTAAAAAGCTTGCTTGTATTGAGGAAGTAGTTGAGGAAGTAGTAGTCTTGGAACCGAAGGTTGGCAACGTTAATTATGTGGGGAATCAAAATCAACCTCGGGTGAACTTTCATATACCCGAGAATTTTCCAAAAAGGCCCAACCCCGCACAGAACGCACAACCGGGGATCTATCAACCGGGGATCTATCAAGCTCCACGGCCACCCTTCAATAACCCACCCCCGAGGCAAGGCAATTTCAATGGACAAGGTCAAGGTCAAGTGCAAATGCGACCTCCCACAATCGATGAGAAACTAGATGCTCACATGAAAAAGTCCGATACATCTTTCAACGAACTTCGGGGTATGATAAAGGATATGTGTATGGAGATGAAGGATTTGCGAACACAAGTGGGGCAACTTGCGAGTCAAAATATCCCCAATTTAACTGGGGAAGTCGAGAGTGACTTCCTTGAGGTTAATAACTTCCAAGCTCGCATATGTCCCAGATCCACGGGAGCTACATATTTTCTAGCATCACCCCGGAGGTGGGAAGCGAGATTTGTGACTTACAAGTTAATGTGGGTCTTGATTGGATATAAAGCAAATTGATGTGTAGTTATTACTAATGCGGTTAACGGTAGAACCCCGGGGACTCTCCCAAGCGACACGGAAAAGAACCTGAAGGCCCAATGCAATGCCATAGCCTTGAGAAGTGGCAAACCATTGGAGAATGACACTGCCAGTACATCCGCGCCCGAGCGCCCCGACATGCACGCCCAGGCGCCTGATCTACCCTGTTCTGGACAAAATTCTCTGTTTCCCGCGCCCGAGCGCCCCGACATGCACGCCCAGGCGCCTACAGATCCGCGCCTAGGCGCCAATATACGCGCCCAGGCGCCACCCACAACACTGCCAGATGCATATGTTCTGAATCCCGCGCCCGAGCGCCCCGACATGCACTCCCAGGCGGCAACAGATCCGCGCCTAGGCGCCGATATACGCGCCCAGGCACCGCCTACTGTTTCAGTGGGTTTTCATCTGTCTAATCCAACGCTTTCTCCCCCTATCGAAGTTCGTCTCCCCTTCCCAAATGCTCACAAAAAGAAGAAAAAGGAGATGGATCCGAGCTTTCTTCGAATTTTGGCAATCCTTCGGGAAGTGAGAATTAATATTCCGTTTATTGACGCCATTCTCCAAATGCCGAATTATGTGAAGTTCTTCAAGGACATACTCTCCAACAAGCAGAAGTGGGAAGAGAATCAGACGGTGTGCCTCACGGAAGAATGCTCCGCCGTATTGCTCAATAAATTGCCAACTAAGCTCCAAGATCCCGGGAGCCTCACAATCCCGTGCACGATTGGATCCCTATCGTTCAAGAAGGTGTTATGTGACTCGGGGGCCAGCATCAATCTTCTTCCATACTCACTATTTAAAAAGCTAGGCCTTGGAAATCCCAAGCCGACCTCAATGAGCCTTCAACTAGCTGACCGATCGATCAAGAGGCCCAAGGGGATAATCGAAGACGTTATTGTCCAAGTCGACAAGTTTTATTTTTCCGTTGATTTCGTAGTACTCGACATGGAAGAAGATGTGGAGGTACCATTAATCCTAGGGAGACCATTCCTAGCCACGGGTAAGGCGGTGATTGACATTGCTAATGGTAAGCTTACCTTGAATGTGGGCGATGACAAAGTTACCTTTGATGTTTACAAAGTCCTTAAACATCCTATTGATCATGACTCGTGTTATCGAATTGATACATTTGACCAGTTGATTGTTGAGTATTTACAGGACAATACAATTGAAAATTCTCTCGAACAGGATCTTATGAAATCCATGCAAGTGGACTCGGAGAAAGATGATCTAGTGGAAAGGGTTCTAAGCTTGGAGTACAAATCTTCCTCTCATTCGGGAGGATTCATCAAAGTTGATAGATCATTGTCAGGATCACCTCGCCCATCTATTGAAGAACCCCCCTCTCTCGAACTCAAACCCCTCCCCTCCCACCTTAAATATGTGTACTTGAACGACGACGAAACACTCCCATTGATCATTTCCTCATCTCTTTCAGGATCACAAGAAGAGCAATTAATGACGGTGTTGAGATCTCACAAACGGGCTTTTGGGTGGAAACTTGCGGACATCAAAGGCATTAGTCCAGCGATATGTATGCACAAAATACTTATGGAGGACTCCACCAAGCCTACACGCCAACCCCAAAGGAGATCAAACCCACAAATCCAAGAGGTAGTAAAGAAGGAAGTGATTAAACTGCTCGACTCAGGTATAATCTATCCTATTTCTGATAGTGCGTGGGTGAGCCCTACCCAAGTGGTGCCTAAGAAAGGGGGGATAACGGTAATTGAGAATGCGAATAATGAGCTAATCCCAACTCGTATAATTAGTGGGTGGCGTGTCTGTATAGATTACTGTAAGTTGAATGATGCCACCCGTAAGGATCATTTCCCCCTCCCCTTTATTGACCAAATGCTTGAACGATTAGCCGGGCATGATTTCTATTGTTTTCTAGATGGTTACTCCGGCTATAATCAAATTGCCATAGATCCCGAGGACCAAGAGAAAACCACTTTAACTTGTCCTTATGGCACATTTGCTTATAGAAGGATGCCATTTGGCTTGTGTAATGCTCCGGCCATTTTTCAAAGATGCATGATGGCTATTTTTCATGATATGGTTGAAGATTTCCTTGAAATTTTTATGGATGACTTTTCTGTTTTCGGAACAACTTTTGATATTGTCTTGCTCATTTAAATGTTGTGCTTAAACGTTGTGAAGAAACCAACCTTGTTTTGAATTGGGAAAAATGTCATTTAATGGTCCGGGAGGGGATTGTGCTTGGCCACAAGATCTCTCAAAAAGGGATCGAAGTGGACCAAGCCAAGATTGAGGTCATTGAAAAACTTCCCCCGCCCACTTCGGTAAAAGCTGTTAGGAGTTTTCTCGGGCATGCTGGTTTCTATAGGCGATTCATCTTGAATTTCTCTAAAATTGCGAAACCGTTGTCTAATTTGCTTGTCAAAGATGCACCTTTTGATTTCAATTCTTCTTGTATGCAGGCCTTTCTTGATTTGAAGGAACGCTTAGTTTCCGCCCCTATCATGTCACCCCCCGATTGGAGCTTACCATTCGAGTTGATGTGTGATGCGAGTGACACCGCGGTTGGAGCGGTCCTTGGCCAAAGGAAGGAGAAGGTATTTCGAACCATTTACTATGCTAGTAAAACTCTTAACGATGCACAATTGAATTATGCCACCACGGAAAAAGAATTACTAGCCATAGTCTTTGCATTCGATAAATTCCACTCTTACCTCGTGCTAAACAAAGTGATAGTTTACACCGATCATTCGGCTTTAAAATATTTGCTTGCCAAGAAAGATGCTAAACCAAGACTTCTTAGGTGGATTTTGTTACTCCAAGAATTTGATTTAGAGATAAAAGACAAGAAAGGCACCGAAAATGTAGTAGCCGACCACCTCTCACGATTAGAGCTAGTGAATGATCCGTTAGATGAGATACCAATTCGTGAGGAATTCCCGGATGAACACCTCCTTGCTATTTCTGACAAAATTTCACCTTGGTATGCTAACTTTGCCAATTACATTGTTACGGGCCGTCTTCCCCCGGATATCACTTTTCATCAAAAGAAGAAATTTCTATTTGATGTAAAGCAATATCTTTGGGACGAACCCTTTTTATTCAAAGTTTGTGCAGATGGCTTAATTCGACGTTGCATACCCGAAACGGACGTGCATGCTATCCTATCTCATTGTCATGATATGGCGGTAGGTGGCCATTTTGGGCCTTCCAAAACGGTAGCTAAGATCCTCCAATCAGGTTTCTTCTGGCCTACTCTTGTTAAAGATGCACATCATTATGTCAAATCTTGTGATCGCTGTCAACGAATGGGGAACATCTCTAAACATCATGAAACGCCCTTAAATAGCATGTTAGAGTGTGAGTTGTTTGATGTATGGGGTGTGGATTTCATGGGCCCTTTCCCCAGTTCTTGTTCAAATAAATATATCCTTGTTGCGGTAGACTATGTCTCCAAATGGGTGGAAGCCGTGGCCTTGCCTACTAATGATGCTCGGGTTGTCACTCGTTTTCTGAAGAAGCATATTTTTACTCGATTTGGAACTCCCCGAGCCATCATTAGTGACGGGGGCACCCACTTCTGCAACAAGCAGTTTGAACTTTTATTGACCAAGTACGGGGTGAAGCATAAAATTTCGACCCCATACCACCCACAAACTAGTGGCCAAGTGGAGGTCTCGAATAGGGAGATTAAGCGTATTTTAGAAAAAACTGTCAACGCATCAAGAAAGGATTGGTCCCTTAAATTGGATGATGCTCTTTGGGCTTATCGGACCGCCTATAAAACCCCAATTGGCATGTCCCCGTATCGTCTTGTTTTTGGCAAAACATGTCACTTGCCCGTTGAACTCGAGCATCGTGCTTATTGGGCCATTAAGTTTCTAAATTTTGACTCTCAAAGTGTAGGTACACAACGTTTGCTACAACTCAACGAGCTCGAAGAATGGCGTCATCTTGCCTATGAGAACGCGAAACTCTATAAGGAGCGGACCAAAATGTGGCATGACAAACATATTCTCCCCCGGGAATTCCACAAGGGAGAGCGGGTGTTGCTATACAACTCTCGACTCCGACTCTTCCCCGGGAAGCTTAAGTCTCGATGGTCGGGCCCATTTTTGATTTCCCATGTCTATCCATCCGGCGCCGTCGAGCTTACAACAGATAAAGGACATACTTTCTTGGTCAACGCTCAACGTCTAAAACCTTACTTAGGGATGGATGGACCAAGAGACAAAGAGTCCTTCATCCTCGCGGACCCTTCGTGATTCTTCGCTTTCAGTCGAGCTAATGACTCTAAACTAGCGCTTCTTGGGAGGCAACCCATGTTTTCTTTCCGTTTCCTTTTCTTTTTCTCTTATTATCCCGTTTGTTGCTTTATTTTCTAGTCTTACATCTTTGTTAGTTTGTGTTTTAAGTGTTTTGTCTCTCCCCTTTTGAAACAGGAAATGAAATTCTTTACATAATATTTCTGAACGGGGCGCCCAAGCGCCGAAAAACTCCCGCCTAGGCGCCCGGTTCTGAAAGGGGCGCCCAAGCGCCGAAAAACTCCCGCCTAGGCGCGGGAAGTATCACTCAAAAATCCAGGTACGCTGTGTCGCGCGCCTAGGCGCCCAAACACGCGCGCCTAGGCGCCCGGTTCTGATTTAAACTCATATGTGGGTCAAAACGGTCAAAATTCTCACAAAATCTTCACAACTCCTCTCCCACGCGATTTTCGGCGACTCTCTCACCATTTCCGGCCATTTCCACCGTATTTCACCACCACTTTCCATCAACATAATTCGTTGCACAAGTGGCTCCTCTTTCACATCGACTCGGTGCGACAATTTTGGGGATAAAAGGTGAGTTTTGGCTTTACCCTTCTTCCATTTCCAATTCATAGCCGACGAGTAGGTGCCTTACGTTATATTTTGAGGATTAATTAGGGCATTGTCCGATTGTGGTTTGATTTTTTTTGTTGCATTTGAGGACTTTTATTGGATTTGTGGATTGTAGTCAAATTTGGGGGTTGTTGTTGTTGAATTGGATGCTCTATTGTTGATAAATCTGTGGGTTGTTGCTTAATAATTGAGGAATCTGTTAAATCCGTGGATTGTTGCTAGATTGTGGGTTGCTCTCTGATTTTGGTGTGTTGTTGGGTTGGTTGCATTCGGGTTGATTTGAGTAGTTGAGAAATTGACCATTGTTGTTGCAAATGACGAGAACTACCAACAAACCGTCCAAGGGTAAGAAAAAAGTGGGTGAGGGTTCCTCTAATGAGCCCGAGACTCCCGATAATACCCGTTTCGAAAACTCCCAAGTCCAAATTATGTGTCAGAGTTTGAGCACCCCCCGCACCCTTATTAAGGAGCACTATTTAACCACCCGGGGACAGCCCTCTGTGCACGAATTGATACAGTTCCATCACTTACAGTTTTTCTGTCAAAAGCCCGAGGCCATTCGTCTTCCTTGGGTCCTGGAATTCTTCAGCTCCGGGTTTATGATGAGATTGAGACACGAGGATGGCTGGGGACTACCCTTTTGGTACGGGGCAAACATGTCAATTATGAGTTGAGACAGATTAGGGAGAGCATAGGCACCCCCACCCCTCAGACATGCGAGTTCACCACTCTTTACAATGCAGGGCGCCTCCGGGTTAGCCTGTCGGATATTTTGCGGGTTATTGCCCGAGAGGGGTGGGAGTGGGTACCCGGAGAAGCTCATGTCCCCCGTAGGGCTCTACTACCCGAGGCTGCTTTCTGGCTCGACTTCATCCGATTCAATTTAATACCGAGTACCAATCGGTCAGAGGCAAACAAGGAACGGGCCACCCTCATCTATGCTATTATGTCCAAGAAAGCTGTGGACTTTGCCCGGGTAATCCACAAGTCTTTGACGGACCACTTTAGGAAGTTGAAGAATGAGTTAGGGCCGTTGATTAACAAAGAATTGGCTAAGCAAAAGGGCGAAGGTCCCACTCGGAAGAATCCCATCATTCTCCCGTCACTGATCACAGCTTTATGCAAGGCAGCTAAGGTTCCCACATTTCCTATGGAGCGTACTGAGCTCCCTGGTTCTTATCTCACCGTGGTAGATGACGACTCCCAGGCTCCTCCACCACCAGCTACTTCCAAGAGGCCTCGCCCGTCTTCATCCCGGTCTACTAGTTCCCCACAGTTTCCACCTATGGATGCCGCCGCCATTAGACAATTAAAGGATGAATTGAGGGATGAGTTGCGAGATGAGATGAGGGTGGTCATGTCCGACACTTGTGCTTATTTCCGTCAGCTTCTTGTAGAGCATAATGAGTTTGTCGGTCGGGGGCCGTTTGATTATTCTACTCCTCCACCTTACCCGCACCCCCCGCCTCAGCAGCCCGCAGATTTGCACGAGTCAGGTGCTCTCGTTCCTGTAGGAGGTGATGATGAGGCTCATAATGATGAGGGTAGCCCGTTGATTGATTTGGATGATCTCGGCGGAACGGATGAGGACTACATTGACCGTTTTGGCACCACCGATTAGGCTTATCTTGTTTTATTTCCATGCATGTTTCGTTTTGTTTTTGGATATCTTTTGTTGGGTTGTTGGATATTTTATGTTTTATGTTTGGATGCTTGATGTTTTCTTTCCATGCATGTTTCTCGTTTTTGTTTGTCTCGTTTTGTTTTATTCTATTCTATCCAATGTTTGATGCTTTGTATGGCTAGCATTTGTTTACCTATGTAGTGATCGACACAGTGATTGCCATCCTTGGACTTGATTGCCTTAAGTGGACTCGGGTTTGCTTTTCAGCTTCCCTATGGTGACGTGTACTTTGCCCTTCTCTTTTTCGAGCATTGGGGACAATGTTCATGATAAGTGTGGGGGGGTACACTAGATCCATTATAGTCATGTTTATTCATGTTTTACATATTCGGTCCAAGTTTTGGGGGGGTGTTGTACCTCTACATGTGAAATGTGTGCAATTTTTATTTTTTTTTGGATAGAATTTCAACCCGTCACTTGATGAATTGAGCATGGTTAACGTGAATACATGGTATGCATTCTCTATCAATTTGGTTTTCAATTTGGTTTTTAATGGCTATACACGCAATTCTTGTTGTGAGACCCTAACTAGACTAGATTGACCTTAAGATGATTCACATATGCACATAAATCGAGGGTAGAGGAGTTGAGTGGGCAATCATTTTGAAACACTTAAAGGCTTGATCCCGGAAATATCAACTTAGAATTTTCACATGTGTTATGAGTGAGAACGTTAACTTCGTGTGCTTAATAATAATAAAAGAGGTTGAACATTGGTATGACTGAAAAAAGTCAGGCTTAATAGATACTGGGGGCAAAGAGCACCATGCCTAGAATACTGTACTATTAAGCTAATTTGAGCTAGAGCTCAAGCCAATACAAGTGTTGAGTAAATAGGGACCTAGTTTGATTTTGTGGCCTTTGACACTCGAGCGATTAAGCCCTTAGGAGTGTCTCCACACTTGATACCCTAAAGCCGTCTGGTTTAGGAGTTATTGGCCTAAAGCTCGTTACACGGGTGTCATAGAAAGCCTAAGAGGATCGAACATTGCACATGGTCTAGCCTCTAATGTTTCGAGTTGAAAGTGCATAAATTAAAGCCGAAAGTGGAATGAAGTGATGAATTTTTAAGTGGCTATGAAGTTGTATTCAATTCTCGTACCATGTGAATAATCAAAAGTTGATAAATATGGGGTTAATGCTTGAAAAGTGGTAAGAATGCCACTCGACTATAATTTTGAGATTTATTACACTACACCCTTAGGATGATCTTTTCGATGTTAAGGCGTAACATGAGCAAGTGGGTGACGTGTATATATATGTAACTTGAGCTTAAACAGGTGAATTCATACCATTGTGTGCTATTAATCATTGTAATTTACGTTGAGTGATCGGGGTTGAAAATCTTTCGATTTTGTGGGTATATCGTCTGCAAACCTCACGAGACTATAACTCGTCCTTTGAGGTAACTCAAAGGTTCAAAGGCTTGTTGCATTCGCTAAATGCAACCGTTTACTCCACGAAAGTGAGTTAGGTAGTTTTCTTTTTGTTCTCTCTTTGATTGATGATGTTTCCTTATCTTAAAACTCTTATTGCTCGAGGACGATCAATTGATAAGTGTGGGGTGTTGATAAGAGGCATTTTTACGTGTTTTTAAGCCCTTTTGCGTTATGTCTTAGGTTCATTTATCGCTTGATTCTTGCCACATGTGCGTTTAATTCGTGCATTAAGTGATTCAGGTCTTAAATGGATACAATCAAAGAACGGGATGAAAAACGACGTATAAAACAAGTTTAGGCCAAATTGCTACGCACCCCTATGCCCAAGCGCCTAAAAACCCACGCCCAGGCGCCGGACAAGATGCAAATAACGTCAACATTCTGCTTACCACGCCTAGGCGCCATCCTGTCCACGCCCGGGCGCCGTATCTGCACCACTTTCCACGTTCGAGCGCTATTTCCGTATGTTTAGAGACCGAATTGGATGCGTTCCCTTCTACAGTTGTAGAACTATGTGTTAGCTTCAAATGAGGACTTGAATCATCCAAATCGGAGTTTCGTGGAGAAATTATGAATGAAATACGATTGCTGCGCAGGACACATTGCATTTAATTTCAGCATTCTGTCAGCGCGCCCAAGCGCCGTAATGCCCACGCCTAGGCGTGACCACACCCGAGTTTTGATTCCTTTCAGCCAAAAGATCATCATTTGATGGGGGAATGGAACATTTAAAGCCAAGAGGTCATCACATGTATGGAGGGATGTCATAAGTATGTTTCTTCTTAGTAGATCTACTTTATGGAATTTTATACTACTCACTTTAGAGTAGTGGAGGACACACTAGGGGAGACACCACTAGGGAGCCCAGAAATTCTGGTCTTCTTAAGGCATTTTCTTCACTTGGGGACCGGCATAAGAGGGGGAGGGAGGCATTTGGCCATTACTTTTCACTCATCATCATTCATCACCATTCTTCATCACTTTTGGAGGGGAACAAGAGAGAGGAGTTAAGGATTGAATCAAAAGCAAGGATCCATCATCAATCAATTGAGGGAGTTTTAATTACTTGCATTTACATGTTTATTTCCATGAGTATGTATATGTTGTATTAGATTTTCTAAGGCCTTGATGAGAGGCTAATATTGTAGAACTAAGGCCATGTGAAAGCCAATTTATGATCAATATATGTGAAGTGAATTTTCGTATTAATTCTCATATTGCTTTTGTTTGTGATTTTGAGCTTTTATTACAATCATTGCTTGATCACCATATGCTTGCTATCTTGCCTAGTCTAGTCATTCGAGAGAAATAGGTTAGGGTTCAAATGAATCAACACATCATGAAACTAATGTGGAATTGCTCCTAGAAATAGGTAAAGATTTTAACAGG
>CM033397.1:7610095-7677937 GCA_019426215.1 Buddleja alternifolia | reverse complement strand
AAATGGGTGGAAGCCGTGGCCTTGCCTACTAATGATGCTCGGGTTGTCACTCGTTTCTGAAAGAAGCATATTTTTACTCGATTTGGAACTCCCGACCATCATTAGTGACGGGGGCACCCACTTCTGCAACAAGCAGTTTGAACTTTTATGACCAAGTACGGGGTGAAGCATAAATTTCGACCCCATACCACCCACAACTATGGCCAAGGGAGGTCTCAAATAGGGAGATTAAGCGTATTTTAGAAAAACTGTCAACGCATCAAGAAAGGATTGGTCCCTTAAATTGGATGATGCTCTTTGGGCTTATCGGACCGCCTATAAAACCCCAATTGGCATGTCCCGTATCGTCTTGTTTTTGGCAAAACATGTCACTTGCCGTTGAACTTGAGCATCGTGCTTGGGCCATTAAGTTTCTAAATGTTGACTCTCAAGTGTAGGTACACAACGTTTGCTACAACTCAACGAGCTCGAAGAATGGCGTCATCTGCCTATGAGAACGCGAACTCGTTAAGGAGCGGACCAAAAGTGGCATGACAAACATATTCTCCCCCGGAATTCCACAAGGGAAAGCGGGTGTGCTATACAACTCTCGACTCCGACTCTTCCCCGGGAAGCTTAAGTCTCGATGGTCGGGCCCATTTTGATTTCCCATGTCTATCCATCCGGCGCCGTCGAGCTTACAACAGATAAAGGACATACTTTCTTGGTCAACGCTCAAGTCTAAAACCTACTTAGGGATGGATGGACCAAGAGACCAAAGAGTCCTTCATCCTCGCGGCCCTTCGTGATCTTCGCTTTCAGTCGAGATAAGACTCTAAACTAGCGCTTCTTGGGAGGCACCCATGTTTTCTTTCCGTTTCCTTTTCTTTTCTCCTATTATCCCGTTGATGCTTATTTTCTAGTCTTACACATCTTGATTGTTTGTGTTTAAGGTGTTTGTCCTTCCCCCTTTGAAACAGGAAATGAAATTCGTACATAAATATTTCTGAACCGGGGCCAAAGCGCCGAAAAAACTCGCCGCAAGGCGCCCGGTTCTGAAAGGGCGCGCCCAAGCGCCGAAAAACTCCCGCCTAGGCGCGGAAGTATCACTCAGAAATCCAGGTACGCTGTGTCGCGCGCCTAGGCGCCCAAACACGCGCGCCTAGTCGCCCGTTTCTGATTTAAACACATATGTGGGTCAAAACGGTCAAAATTCTCACAAAATCTTCACAACTCCTCTCCACGCGATTTCCGGCGACTATCTCACCATTTCCGGCCATTTCCACCGTGTTCACCGCCACTTTCCATCAACATAATTCGTTGCCACAAGTGGCTCCTCTTTCACATCGACTCGTGTGCGAAATTTTGGGGATAAAAGGTGAGTTTTGGCTTTACCCTTCTTCCATTCCGATTCATAGCCGACGAGTAGGTGCCTACGTTATATTTGAGGATTAATTGGGGCATGTCCGATTGGGTTGATTTTTTGTGTTGTTGCATTTGAGGACTTTATTGGATTTGTGGATTGTAGTCAAAATTGGGGGTTGTTGTAGTTGAATTGGATGCTCTATTGTGATTAAATCTGTGGGTTGTTGCTTAATAATTGAAATTGAAAAACAATGAAAATCTTTTTTTTATCTTGTTTACTTAAATCTGATGTGGATTGTGCGAAGATTGTGGGTTGCTCTTGATTTTGGTGTGTGTTGGGTTGGTTGCACATCGGGTTGATTGGAGTAGTGAAGAGAAATTGACCATTGTGTTGCAAATGACGAGAACTACCAACAACCGTCCAAGGGTAAGAAAAAAAGTGGGTGAGGGTTCCTCTAATGAGCCCGAGACTCCCGATAATACCCGTTTCGAAAACTCCCAAGTCCAAATTAGTGTCAGAGTTTGAGCACCCCCCACACTTATTAAGGAGCACTATTAACCACCCGGGGACAGCCCTCTGTGCACGAATTGATACAGTTCCATCACTTACAGTTTTTCTGTCAAAGCCCGAGGCCATTCGTCTCCTTGGGTCCTGGAATTCTTCAGCTCCGGGGTTATGATGAGATTGAGACACGAGGATGGCTGGGGACTACCCTTTTGGTACGGGGCAAACATGTCAATTATGAGTTGAGACAGATTAGGGAGAGCATAGGCACCCCCCACCCCTCAGACATGCGAGTTCACCACTCTTTACAATGCAGGGCGCCTCCGGGTTAGCCTGTCGGATATTTGCGGGTATTGCCCGAGAGGGTGGGAGTGGGTACCCGGAGAAGCTCATGTCCCCCGTAGGGCTCTACTACCCGAGGCTGCTTTCTGGCTCGACTTCATCCGATTCAATTTAATACCGAGTACCAATCGGTCAGAGGCAAAAAGGAACGGGCCACCCTCATCTATGCTATTATGTCCAAGAAAGCTGTGGACCTTGCCCGGGTAATCCACAAGTCTTTGACGGACCACTTTAGGAAGTTGAAGAATGAGTAGGGCCGTGTAACAAAGAATTGGCTAAGCCAAAGGGCGAAGGTCCCACTCGGAAGAATCCCATCATTCTCCCTCACTGATCACAGCTTTATGCAAGGCAGCTAAGGTTCCCACATTTCCTATGGAGCGTACTGAGCTCCCTGGTTCTTATCTCACGTGGTAGATGACGACTCCAGGCTCCTCCACCACAGCTACTCCAAGAGGCCTCGCCCGTCTTCATCCCGGTCTACTAGTTCCCCACAGTTTCCAACTATGGATGCCGCCGCCATTAGACAATTAAAGGATGAATTGAGGGATGAGTTGCGAGATGAGATGAGGGTGGTCATGTCCGGACACTTGTGCTTATTTCCGTCAGCTCTTGTAGAGCATAATGAGTTTGTCGGTCGGGGGCCGTTTGATTATTCTACTCCTCCACCTACCGCACCCCCGCCTCAGCAGCCAAGATTTGCACGAGTCAGGTGCTCTCGTTCCTGTAGGAGGTGATGATGAGGCTCATAATGATGAGGGTAGCCCTTGATTGATTTGGATGATCTCGCGGAACGGATGAGGACTACATTGACCGTTTTGGCACCACAGATTAGGCTTATCTTGTTTTATTTCCATGCATGTTTCGTTTTGTTTTGGATATCTTTGTTGGGTTGTTGGATATTTATTTTTATGGTTGGATGCTTGATGTTTCTTTCCATGCATGTTCTCGTTTTTGTGTTGTTCGTTTTGTTTTATTATCTATTCTATCCAATGTTTGATGCTTTGTATGGCTAGCATTTGTTTACCTATGTAGTGATCGACACAGTGATTGCCATCATTGGATGATTGCCTTAAGTGGACTCGGGTTGCTTTTCAGCTTCCCTATGGTGACGTGTACTTTGCCCTTCTCTTTTTCGAGCATTGGGGACAATGTTCATGATAAGTGTGGGGGGGTACACTAGATCCATTATAGTCATGTTTATTCATGTTTTACATATTTCGGTCCAAGTTTTGGGGGGGTGTTGTACCTCTACATGTGTGAAATGTGTGCAATTTTTATTTTTTTGGATAGAATTTCAACCCGTCACTTGATGAATTGAGCATGGTTAACGTGAATACATGGTATGCATTCTCTATCAATTTGGTTTTCAATTTGGTTTTTAATGGCTATACACGCAATTCCTTGTTTGTGAGACCCTAACTAGACTAGATTGACCTTAAGATGATTCACATATGCACATAAATCGAGGGTAGAGGAGTTGAGTGGGCAATCAGTTTGAAACACTTAAAGGCTTGATCCCAGAAATATCAACTTAGAATTTTCACATGTGTTATGAGTTGAGAACGTTAACTTCGTGTGCTTAATAATAATAAAAAGAGGTTGAACATTGGTATGACTGAAAAAGTCAGGCTTAATAGATACTGGGGGCAAATAGCCCATGCCTAGAATACTGTACTATTAAGCTAATTTGAGCTAGAGCTCAAGCCAATACAAGTGTTAAGTAAATAGGGACCTAGTTTGATTTGTGCCTTTGACACTCAGCGATTAAGCCCTTAGGAGTGTCTCCACACTGATACCCTAAAGCCGTCTGGTTTAGGAGTTATTGGCCTAAAGCTCGTTACACGGGTGTCATAGAAAGCTAAGAGGATCGAACATTGCACATGGTCTAGCCTCTAATGTTTCGAGTTGAAAGTGCATAAGTTAAAGCCGAAAGTGGAATGAAGTGATGAATTTTTAAGTGGCTATGAAGTTGTATTCAATTCTCGTACCATGGTGAAAATCAAAAGTGATAAATATGGGGTTAATGCTTGAAAAGTGGTAGAATGCCACTCGACTATAATATTTGAGATTTATTACACTACACCCTTAGGATGATCTTTTCGATGTTAAGGCGTAACATGAGCAAGTGGGTGACGTGTATATATATGTAACTTGAGCTTAAACAGGTGAATTCATACCATTGTGTGCTATTAATCATTGTAATTTACGTTGAGTGATCGGGGTTGAAAATCTTTCGATTTTGGGGTATATCGTCTGCAAACCCTCACGAGACTATAACTCGTCCTTTGAGGTAACTCAAAGGTTCAAAGGCTTGTTGCATTCGCTAAATGCAACCGTTTACTCCACGAAAGTGAGTTAGGTAGTTTTCTTTTGTTTCTCTCTTGATTGATGATGTTTCCTTATCTTAAACTCTTATTGCTCGAGGACGATCAATTGATAAGTGTGGGGGTGTTGATAAGAGGCATTTTTACGTGTTTTTAAGCCCTTTGCGTTTATGTCTTAGGTTCATTTATCGCTTGATTCTTGCCACATGTGCGTTTAATCGTGCATTAAGTGATTTCAGGTCTTAAATGGATACAATAAAGAACGGGATGAAAACGACGTATAAAACAAGTTTAGGCCAAATTGCTACGCACCCCTATGCCCAAGCGCCTAAAACCCACGCCCAGGCGCCGGACAAGATGCAAATAACGTCAACATTCTGCTTACCACGCCTAGGCGCCATCCTGTCCACGCCCGGGCGCCGTATCTGCACCACTTCCACGTTCGAGCGCTATTCCGTATGTTTAGAGACCGAATTGGTGAAGTTCCTTCTACAATGTTGTAGAACTATGTGTTAGCTTCAAATGAGGACTTGAATCATCCAAATCGGAGTTTCGTGGAGAAAGTTATGAATGAAATACGATTGCTGCGCAGGACACATTGCATTTAATTTCAGCATTCTGTCAGCGGCGCCCAAGCGCGCGTAAGCCCCGCCTAGGCGTGACCACACCCGAAGTTTTGATTCCTTTCAGCCAAAAGATCATCATTTGATGGGGGAATGGAACATTTAAAGCCAAGAGGTCATCACATGTATGGAGGGGATGTCATAAGTATGTTTCTTAGTAGATCTACTTTATGGAATTTTTTACTACTCACTTTAGAGTAGTGGAGGACACACTAGGGGAGACACACACTAGGGAGCCCAGAAATTCTGGTCTTCTTAAGGCATTTTCTTCACTGGGGACCGATCATAAGAGGGGAGGGGAGGCATTTGGCCATTATTTCACTTCATCATCATATTGATCACCATTCTTCATCATTTGGAGGGGAACAAAGAGAGGAGAGTAAGGATTGAAAGTTCAAAAGCAAGGATCCATCATCAATCAATTGAGGGAGTTTTAATTACTTGCATTTACATGTTTATTTCCATGAGTATGATATGTTTGTATTAGATTTTCTTAAGGCCTTGATGAGAGGCTAATATTGTAGAACTAAGGCCATGTGAAAGCCAATTTATGAATCAATATATGTGAAGTGAATTTTCGTATTAATTCTCCATATTGCTTTGGTGTTGATTTTGAGCTTTTATTACAATCATGTGCTTGATCACCATATGCTTGCTATTCTTGCCTAGTCTAGTCATTCGAGAGAAGATAGGTTGGTTCAATGAATCAACACATCATCCGAAACTAATGTGGAATTGCTCCTAGACATAGGTAGATTTCCGGGTGCGGTTAGCCGGATTTATCCGGGGAAACTCTAGAACGTTAATGCGTGGTTATTGATTAGATTCTCGGATAGACATATTTAGAGAACCATCAATTAATCATAGGATTATTATGTGCCGAGACATCGGGTAATAATTATCTAAGGAATTCTCACCAAAGCAATAGGAGTCTAATAATTCGAAGAGTAGCTCATCTATATTGACGAGTAGATTCGGTTGTAGCATGTGCCTCAGTCATTTTATCATACGTGAGATTTAATCTATAGTTCGTTTCTTTTTGGTTCGTCACTTGCTTACTCGTTTTATTGCAATCTACTTTTGTCCATTTTCATTAATCATAAACTAAAATTCAAGTTTCCGTGGTTCGACAACCCGGACTTTTTGTCCACTTATTACTACATACGTCTAGTGCACTTGCTATCATAGCACGTTAGCTGTTAGCGTGTCAGAGACCACCCAAGACCCATTGGGACCACGAGGTAGAGATGGGGGCAAAGGCAACCCCCCTGGTCAAACTTGGATATGGACAACGCCCCGGTGAATTGGATCATATGGGTGATATTGGGCGGCCCAGGGAGACGACTGTTCAAGAAACACACTGAACCTGATGAAACACAACCAACATTGCAAAGATCTAGTAGAGTACCACATCAACCTGATAGAATACTAGGGTACCTGCTACCAGAGAAACCAGGTGTCACACACTATAGAGTGGGAGTTCAAGGGGAGACCCTTCTAACTTATGATCAAGCAATGATGGACATCAAATCGGAAAGTGCCGAGAAGCTATGCAGGCAGAGATAAACTCAATGCATTCCAATAGTCTGGACCTCTGGTAGACCGTCCTGAGGGCATTGCACCTATAGGGTGCAAGTGGATCTACAAGAGGAAGATAGGTCCGAAAGGAAAAGTTGACACATACAACTCAAAGCTTGTAGCAAAAGGTTATAGCCAAAAGGAAGGAGTTGATTATCAAGAGACCTTTTCACATGTGGCAATGATCAAGTCTATTCGAATTCTGCTGGCAATAGCTACACACTTGGATTATGAGATATGACAAATAGATATGAAGGTGGACTTTTTGAATGGATTCCTCGAAGAGGATATCTATATGGATTAGCCTAAAGGCTTTGCATCTGGGTCTGATATTCATAAGGTGTTCAAACTTAAGAGATCCGTTTATAGACTTAAGCAAGCCTCTAGGAGTTGGAATCTACGTTTTGATGAAGCTGTCACAGGATTTGACTTTGTTAAAATGAAGATGAACCATGTGTTTATAAGAAGACTAGTGGGCGTAAAATCAATTTCCTTGTATTATATGTGGATGACATTCTACCCATAGGTAATGATGTAGGAATGCTCACATCAATCAAAAGATGGCTTTCAAATACATTCTCCATAAAAGACTTGGGAGAAGCGACATATATTCTAGGAATTCGTATCTATAGAGATAGAACAAATAGAATGATAGGACTTTCCAAAGCCCTGTACTTAGAGAAAGTCCTAAAGATATTTAGGATGGAAGACTCTAAGAAAGGTTTCTTGTCTATGAAACATAGAGTGCACCTTTCAAAGTCTATGTCTCCTCAAAGTGAGGAAGATAGGAAAGAAATGAGTACGGTGCCCTACACGTCCGCAGTGAGTAGTCTGATGTATGCCATGTTATGCACACAGCCAGACATAGCCTACGCAGTAAGCGTGGTGAGTCATTTCTACGCTAACCCGAGAAGAGAATATCCTCAAGTATCTGAAATAAAACTAGGATAGGCTTCTAAAATATGGACATGGAGATTTGAAGGTGGATGGATATACTAACTCATATTCCAATCTGATGTAGAGGCTCGAAAATCACTTCAGGTTTTATATTCACGCTCAATGGTGGAGCGATAACTTGGAAAAGTTCCAAGCAAAGCACAACAACGGTTCAGCCACTGAGGTAGAATACATTGCAGCTTCAGAGGCTGCTAAAGAGGGTATTTAGATTAGGAAGCTTCTTGGAGAACTTCAAATGGTCCCTAGTGTAGAGCTGCCATTGCCACTTTATTGTGACAATAACAGGGCTATTGCACAAGCAAAGGAACCAAGGTCTCACAACAAATCGAAGCACGTAGAGAGGAGATATCACATAATAAGAGAAATCGTTGGACGAGGCGAGATAGTTGTTCAGAGAGTGAATTCAGCAAACAACGTCGCTGACCCATTGACCAAGCCTTTGACACAGGCAGTGCTGGATCATGATAGGAGTCATTTTTGCATAAGTTTTTAGGCCCTTTTAATGACATTTTAGGCTCGTATACGGTTTAATTCGTGCCACTCGTGCGTTTAATATGTGTGTGAAGTGATTTCAGGTAGTAAGCGACGATGGACGAAGAAAAGGGAAAAAGATGACTCGTTTCATCGACTTTGCTCTGGCTTCTGAAATGCACGCCCAGGCGCCCGTTTTACCGTGCCCAGGCGCCACCCAGGCAGAGAAAATTCAATATCCTGAACCGCGCGCCTAGGCGCCAATTAACTCCCGCCTAGGCACCAAATGTCGCGCGCCTGGGAGCCACTCTTCTACACGCCTGGGCGTCCCGGAACTTTTCCCCCAAGAAATGAACGCCACATAGGCGCCGAAATAACAGAATTTGTATCTATATATTTGAGTTTTCAATTCATTAAGGGGGTTCGAAATCTGGGAATTGAGGGCGAATTTCTGGGTTCTGGGCCATTTTCTCATCAAATCTAAGAGGCTAAGAAGGGGGGTTGAGCTAGAGATTGAAGTTCAAGCAAGGATTCATCATCAACCAAGCCTTAGGTAGTTTTACTTACTTTCATTTCATGTTTTTGTTGAAAACTATGTATATGATTGTTCTAGATTTTCTTAATCTATTGATGATGGGCTAATCTTGTAGAACTAAGGCCATGTGAAGGCCAAATTTATGAGTCAATATATGTGAAGTTGCTCTTTGTATTAATTCTCCTATTGCTTTGTGTGTTAATTCTATGCTTTTATTCCAATCATGTGTTTGATCACCATATGCTTGATTTCTTGCCTACTCTAGTTGTTCGAGAGAAAATAGATTAGGGTGCAAGAGAATTAACACATCATCCGAAACAAATGACGTTTTGCCCTAGAGATAGGTAAAGATTCCCGGGTGTTGTTAGCCTGATTCGTTCGGGGAAGCTCTAGAACGTTAATGCATGATTTTGATTAGATTCTCGGATAGACATATTTAGAGAACCGTCAATTAATCATAGGATTATTATGAGCCGAGACATCGGGTAATAGTTAATTTAGGAGTTTCCACCAAAGCAATAGGAGTCTAATAATTCGAGGAGTAACCCATACAAATTGGCGAGTAGATTTGGTTGTAGCATGTGCCTTAGTCGTTTTTATCATACGTGAAGTTTAATACATAGCTTGTTCCCTTCTTCGGTTCTTCGTTTACTTAATTGTTTTAGTCCCGCTTTACTTTAAAGTATCTTTTACCTTATTGAAAATCAAAAACTATAAATCCCAATCTCCGTGGTTCGATAACCCGGACTTATTTTGTCCACTTTTATTACTACCGCGACTAGTACTCTTGCTATTAAAAGCACGTTAGGTATTAGCGTGTTAAGTTTTTGGCGCCGTTTCTGGGGACTTGTTTTTTTTGAGTGTTTGATTTTCTTTTTGCTTTTGTTTTCTTTTCCTTTACGTTTTCATAATTTTAGTCTTTTCTTTATTTACTTGCTTTCCTTTTGTTTTCGTGCTCTTCTAATTTCATTCTTGTGTTTACTTGTTAGGTTCTTGTGTGGTGCATGACCCGCTCCTCAAGCGAGCCTATATACGAGTTGGAGCCCGAAATTGAACGAGTTCTTCGGGCTAGTAGGCGAACAAGGGAAATGGCCAATAATCTCAACCAAAACCCGAATGGAAATTTCCCGGATGTGAATGCACCGGAAACCAGGGAGTGGTTACAAGGTGTTCTACATGCCATGCAAGCGGCACCGCCTCAACAATTACCGTCGGTTCGGGGTAGCTTACCACCTAGGGTCCATACCATTCCGGGGCCCGTAGTCTTGCCTAATTTCTTCGCACCAAACTACCACATTCCAGCTCACATCTTTAGTATGGTGCAAGGAGAACCTTTCTATGGAGAACCGGACGAATCACCTCACGCTCATTTAGAGACTATAGACGATGCTCTTGTGACCATTCAATATCACCCACGCGATCTTGATGCAATTCGTCTAAGAGTTTTCCATTTCTCATTGAAGGATAGGGCGACAACATGGTATAAATCCTTGCCTCCACAATCTATTACGAGGTGGGGTGAGTTGGTTGATGCATTTTTAAATAAATTCTTTCCACCCTCCAAAATCAATGAGCTCCGGAGTAATATAAAAGGGTTTAGGCAAAGGAGCAATGAGTCTTTAGCCGAGACTTGGGCTAGATATAAGGGCATGCTCCGTAAATGTCCCGATCATAATTTTGGGTTGAATGAACAAGTACTCCATTTGTATGATGGGGTTCGGTCACGTATTCGGCATAGACTCAACGCGGGTGCGGGAGGAGATCTCCTTGGGTTAGACTGTCAAAGTGTATGGGACAAAGTCGAACAGTTGGCCCGAGAAGACGAGCTTTACCCCGACGATGAAGAGGCCTCATCCTCTAAAAAGGTTGCTTGTATTGAGGAAGTAGTTGAGGGAGTAGTAGTCTTGGAACCGGAGGTTGGCAACGTTAATTATGTGGGGAATCACAATCAACCTCGGGTGAACTTTCATGTACCCGAGAATTTTCCAAAAAGGCCCAACCCCGCACAAAACGCACAACCGGGGATCTATTAAGCTCCACGGCCACCTTTCAATAACCCACCCCCGAGGCAAGGCAATTTCAATGGACAAGGTCAAGGTCAAGTGCAAATGCGACCTCCCACAATCGATGAGAAACTAGATGCTCACATGAAAAAGTCCGATACATCTTTCAACGAACTTCGGAGTATGATAAAGGATATGTGTATGGAGATGAAGGATTTGCGAACACAAGTGGGGCAACTGTCTAATGCGGTTAACGGTAGAGAGTGACACGGAAAAGAACCCGAAGGCCCAATGCAATGCCATAGCCTTGAGAAGTGGCAAACAATTGGCGAGTGACACTGCCAGTACATACGCGCCCGAGCGCCACCCACAACCCTGCCAGATGCATCTGTTCTGAATCCCGCGCCTGAGCGCCCCGACATGCACGCCCAGGCGCCTACAGATCCGCGCCTAGGCGCCAATATACGCGCCCCGGCGCCGCCTCCTGTTTCAGTGGGTTTTCATCCGTCTAATCCAACGCTTTCTCCCCCTATCGAAGTTCGTCTCCCCTTCCCAAATGCTCACAAAAAGAAGAAAAAGGAGATGGATCCGAGCTTTCTTCGAACTTTGGCAATCCTTCGGGAAGTGAGAATTAATATTCCGTTTATTGACGCCATTCTCCAAATGCCGAATTATGTGAAGTTCTTCAAGGACATACTCTCCAACAAGCAGAAGTGGGAGGAGAATGAGACGGTGTGCCTCACGGAAGAATGCTCCGCCGTATTGCTCAATAAATTTCCAACTAAGCTCCAAGATCCCGGGAGCCTCACAATCCCGTGCACGATTGGGTCCTTATCGTTCAAGAAGGTGTTATGTGACTCGGGGGCCAGCATCAATCTTCTTCCATACTCACTATTTAAAAAGCTAGGCCTTGGAAATCCCAAGCCGACCTCAATGAGCCTTCAACTAGCCGACCGATCAATCAAGAGGCCCAAGGGGATAATCGAAGACGTTCTTGTCCAAGTCGACAAGTTTTATTTTCCCGTTGATTTCGTGGTACTCGATATGGAGGAAGATGCGGAGGTACCATTAATCCTAGGGAGACCATTCCTAGCCACGGGTAAGGCGGTGATTGACATTGCTAATGGTAAGCTTACCTTGAATGTGGGCGATGACAAAGTTACCTTTGATGTTTACAAAGTCCTTGAACACCCTATTGATCATGACTCGTGTTATCGAATTGATACATTTGACCCGTTGATTGTTGAGTATTTACAGGACAATACAATTGAAAATTCTCTCGAACAGGATCTTATGAAATCCATGCAAGTGGACTCGAAGAGAGATGATCTAGTGGAAAGAGTTCTAAGCTTGGAGTACAAATCTTCCTCTCATTCGGGAGGCTCCATCAAAGTTGATAGATCATTGTCGGGAGCACCTCGCCCATCTATTGAAGAACCCCCCTCTCTCGAACTCAAACCTCTCCCCTCCCACCTTAAATATGTGTACTTGAACGACGATGAAACACTCCCATTGATCATTTCCTCATCTCTTTCAGGATCACAAGAAGAGCAATTAATGATGGTGTTGAGATCTCACAAACGGGCTTTTGGGTGGAAACTTGCAGACATCAAAGGCATTAGTCCAGCGATATGTATGCACAAAATATTTATGGAGGACTCCACCAAGCCTACACGCCAACCCCAAAGGAGGTCAAACCCACAAATCCAAGAGGTAGTAAAGAAGGAAGTGATTAAACTGCTCGATTCAGGTATAATCTATCCTATTTCTGATAGTGCGTGGGTGAGCCCTACCCAAGTGGTGCCTAAGAAAGCGGGGATAACGGTAATTGAGAATGCGAATAATGAGCTAATCCCAACTCGTATAATTAGTGGGTGGCGTGTGTGTATAGATTACCGTAAGTTGAATGATGCCACCCGTAAGGATCATTTCCCCCTCCCCTTTATTGACCAAATGCTTGAATGATTAGCCGGGCATGATTTCTATTATTTTCTAGATGGTTACTCCGGCTATAATCAAATTGCCACAGATCCCGAGGACCAAGAAAAAACCACCTTCACTTGTCCTTATGGCACATTTGCTTATAGAAGGATGCCATTTGGCTTGTGTAATGCCCCGGCCACTTTTCAAAGATGCATGATGGCTATTTTTCATGATATGGTTGAAGATTTCCTTGAAATTTTTATGGATGACTTTTCTGTATTCGGAACAACTTTTGATATTTGTCTTGCTCATTTAAATGTTGTGCTTAAACGTTGTGAGGAAACCAACCTTGTTTTGAATTGGGAAAAATGTCATTTAATGGTCCGGGAGGGGATTGTGCTTGGCCACAAGATCTCTCAAAAAGGGATTGAAGTGGACCAAGCCAAGATTGAGGTCATTGAAAAACTTCCCCCGCCCACTTCGGTCAAAGCTGTTAGGAGTTTTCTCGGGCATGCCGGTTTCTATAGGCGATTCATCTTGAATTTCTCTAAAATTGCGAAACCGTTGTCTAATTTGCTTGTCAAAGATGCACCTTTTGATTTCAATTCTTCTTGTATGCAGGCCTTTCTTGATTTGAAGGAACGCTTAGTTTCTGCCCCTATCATGTCACCCCCCGATTGGAGCTTACCATTCGAGTTGATGTGTGATGCGAGTGACACCGTGGTTGGAGCGGTCCTTGGCCAAAGGAAGGAGAAGGTATTTCGAACCATTTACTATGCTAGTAAAACTCTTAACGATGCACAATTGAATTATGCCACCAAGGAAAAAGAATTACTAGCCATAGTCTTTGCATTCGATAAATTCCACTCTTACCTCGTGCTAAACAAAGTGATAGTTTACACCGATCATTCGGCTTTAAAATATTTGCTTGCCAAGAAAGATGCTAAACCAAGACTTCTTAGGTGGATTTTGTTACTCCAAGAATTTGATTTAGAGATGAAAGACAAGAAAGGCACCAAAAATGTAGTAGCCGACCACCTCTCACGATTAGAGCTAGTGAATGATCCGTTAGATGAGATACCAATTCGTGAGGAATTCCCGGATGAACACCTCCTTGCTATTTCTGACAATATTTCACCTTGGTATGCTAACTTTGCCAATTACATTGTTACGGGCCGTCTTCCCCCGGATATCACTTTTCATCAAAAGAAGAAATTTCTATTTGATGTGAAGCAATATCTTTGGGACGAACCCTTTCTATTCAAAGTTTGTGCAGATGGCTTAATTCGACGTTGCATACCCGAAACGGACGTGCATGCTATCCTATCTCATTGTCATGATATGGCGGTGGGTGGCCATTTTGGGCCCTCCAAAACGGTAGCTAAGATCCTCCAATCAGGTTTCTTCTGGCCTACTCTTGTTAAAGATGCACATCATTATGTCAAATCTTGTGATCGCTGTCAACGAATGGGGAACATCTCTAAACATCATGAAACGCCCTTAAATAGCATGTTAGAGTGTGAGTTGTTTGATGTATGGGGTGTAGACTTCATGGGCCCTTTCCCCAGTTCTTGTTCAAATAAATATATCCTTGTTGCGGTAGACTATGTCTCCAAATGGGTGGAAGCCGTGGCCTTGCCTACTAATGATGCTCGGGTTGTCACTCGTTTTCTGAAGAAGCATATTTTTACTCGATTTGGAACTCCCCGAGCCATCATTAGTGACGGGGCACCCACTTCTGCAACAAGCAGTTTGAACTTTTATTGACCAAGTACGGGGTGAAGCATAAAATTTCGACCCCATACCACCCACAAACTAGTGGCCAAGTGGAGGTCTCAAATAGGGAGATTAAGCGTATTTTAGAAAAAACTGTCAACGCATCAAGAAAGGATTGGTCCCTTAAATTGGATGATGCTCTTTGGGCTTATCGGATCGCCTATAAAACCCCAATTGGCATGTCCCCGTATCGTCTTGTTTTTGGCAAAACATGTCACTTGCCCGTTGAACTTGAGCATCGTGCTTATTGGGCCATTAAGTTTCTAAATTTTGACTCTCAACGTGTAGGTACACAACGTTTGCTACAACTCAATGAGCTCAAAGAATGGCGTCACCTCGCCTATGAGAACGTGAAACTCTATAAGGAGCGGACCAAAATGTGGCATGACAAGCATATTCTCCCCCGGGAATTCCACAAGGGAGAGCGGGTGTTGCTATACAACTCTCGACTCCGACTCTTCCCCGGGAAGCTTAAGTCTCGATGGTCGGGCCCATTTTTTATTTCCCATGTCTATCCATCCGGCGCCATCGAGCTTACAACAGATAAAGGACATACTTTCTTGGTCAACGCTCAACGTCTAAAACCTTACTTAGGGATGGATGGACCGAGAGACAAAGAGTCCTTCATCCTCGCGGACCCTCCGTGATTCTTCGCCTTCAGTCGAGCTAATGACTCTAAACTAGCGTTTCTTGGGAGGCACCCCATGTTTTCTTTCCGTTTCCTTTTCTTTTTCTCTTGTTATCCTGTTGGTTGCTTTATTTTCTAGTTTTAAATCTTTGTTAGTTTGTGTTTTAAGTGTTTTGTCTTTCCCTTTTTTTTGAAACAGGAAATGGAAATTTCCTTGGACTCGATTGCCATCCTTGGACTCGATTGCCTTAAGTGGACTCGGGTTTGCTTTTCAGCTCCCCTATGGTGACGTGTACTTTACCCTTATTTTCTTCCGAACATTGGGGCCAATGTTCATGTTAAGTTTGGGGGGGGGGGTGTTTTAGATAACTCAGTCCAAGTTTGGGGGATGGCACACATCTACATGTGAGCTTGTGCATTTTGTGAAATTTTGAAAAAAAAAACAAAATTTTGGATAGAATTTCAACCCGTCACTTGATGAATTGAGCATGGTTAACGTGAATACATGGTATGCATTCTCTATCAATTTGGTTTTAAATGGCTATACACACAATTCCTTGTTTGTGGGATCCTAAACATGACTAGATTATCTTTAAGATGTTCACATACGCACATAAATCAAGGGTAGAGGCGTTGAGTGGGCAACCATTTTGAAACACTTAAAGGCTTGATCCCGAAAAATATCGACTTAGAATTTTCACATGAGTTATGAGTTGAGAATGTAGCTTCGTATGTTTAACAATAATAAAAAGAGGTGAACATTGGTATGACTGCAAAGGTCAGGCTTAATAGATACTGGGGGCGAATAGCACCATGCCTAGAATACTGTACTATTAAGCTAATTTGAGCTAGAGCTCAAGCCAATGCAAGTGTTAAGTGAATAAGGACCTAGTTTGATTTTGTGGCCTTTGACACTCGAGCGATTAAGCCCTTAGGAATGTCTCTACATTTGATACCCGAAAGCCGTCTGGTTTAGGAGTTATTGGCCTAAAGCTCGTTACACGGGTGTCATAGAAAGCCTAAGAGGATCGAACATTGCACATGGTCTAGCCTCTAATGTTTCGAGTTGAAAGTGCATAAGTTAAAGTCGAAAGTGGAATGAAGTGATGAATTTTTAAGTGGCTATGAAGTTGTATTCAATTCTCGTAACCATGTGAATAATCAAAAGTTGATAAATATGGGGTTAATGCTTGAAAAGTGGTAAGAATGCCACTCGACTATAATACTTGAGATTTATTACACTACACCCTCAGGATGATCTTTTCGATGTTAAGGCGTAACATGAGCAAGTGGGTGACGTGTATATATATGTAACTTGAGCTTAAACAGGTGAATTCATACCATTGTGTGCTATTAATCGTTGTAATTTACGTTGAGTGATCGGGGTTGAAAATCTTTCGATTTTGTGGGTATATCGTCTGCAAACCCTCACGAGACTATAACTCGTCCTTTGAGGTAACTCAAGGGTTCAAAGGCTTGTTGCATCCGCTAAATGCAACCGCTTGCTCCACGAAAGTGAGTTGTGTAGTTTCTTTTCTTTTACCTCCCTGTTTTTGATGATGAGCTCGTATCCTATGCCTTCTCTTACTCGAGGTCGAGCAAGTAATAAGTTTGGGGGAGTTGATAGGAGTCGTTTTTGCATAAGTTTTTAGGCCCTTTTAATGACATTTTAGGCTCGTATACGGTTTAATTCGTGCCACTCGTGCGTTTAATATGTGTGTGAAGTGATTTCAGGTAGTAAGCGACGATGGACGAAGAAAAGGGAAAAAGACGACTCGTTTCATCGACTTTGCTCTGGCTTCTGAAATGCACGCTCAGGCGCCCGTTTTACGGCGCCCAGGCGCCACCCAGGCAGAGAAAATTCAATATCCTGAACCGCGCGCCTAGGCGCCAAATGTCGCGCGCCTGGGCGCCACTCTTCTACACGCCTGGGCGTCCCGAAACTTTACCCCCAAGAAATGAACGCCACATAGGCGGCGCCTAGGCGCCGAAATAACAGAATTTGTATCTATATATTTGAGTTTTCAATTCATTAAGGGGGTTCGAAATCTGGGAATTGGGGGGCGAATTTCTGGGTTCTGGGCCATTTTCTCATCAAATCTAAGAGGCTAAGAAGGGGGGTTGAGCTAGAGATTGAAGTTCAAGCAAGGATTCATCATCAACCAAGCCTTAGGGAGTTTTACTTACTTTCATTTCATGTTTTTGTTGAAAACTATGTATATGATTGTTCTAGATTTTCTTAATCTATTGATGATGGGCTAATCTTGTAGAACTAAGGCCATGTGAAGGCCAAATTTATGAGTCAATATATGTGAAGTTGCTCTTTGTATTAATTCTCCTATTGCTTTGTGTGTTAATTCTATGCTTTTATTCCAATCATGTGTTTGATCACCATATGCTTGATTTCTTGCCTACTCTAGTTGTTCGAGAGAAAATAGATTAGGGTGCAAGAGAATTAACACATCATCCGAAACAAATGAGGTTTTTCCCTAGAGATAGGTAAAGATTCCCGGGTGTTGTTAGCCGGATTCGTTCGGGGAAGCTCTAGGACGTTAATGCATGATTTTTTATTAGATTCTCGGATAGACATATTTAGAGAACTGTCAATTAATCATAGGATTATTATGAACCGAGACATCGGGTAATAGTTAATTTAGGAGTTTCCACCAAAGCAATAGGAGTCTAATAATTCGAGGAGTAACACATACAAATTGGCGAGTAGATTTGGTTGTAGCATGTGCCTTAGTCGTTTTTATCATACGTGAAGTTTAATACATAGCTTGTTCCCTTCTTCGGTTCTTCGTTTACTTAATTGTTTTAGTCCCCCTTTACTTTAAAGTATCTTTTACCGTATTGAAAATCAAAAACTATAAATCCAAGTCTCCGTGGTTCGATAACCCGGACTTATTTTGTCCACTTTTATTACTACCGCGACTAGTACTCTTGCTATTAAAAGAACGTTAGGTATTAGCGTGTCAGATCAACATCTTGAAAAGATGGGTATTAGATACCATAATGATTGACATTGAATACAAGTGGGAGATTGTTAGATTAATGTCCTCAAATGCCACTAAAGGATTAGAGAATATTAGGACATTATCAATTTGTAATTGTTTCACATATCAATAAAAGGCAATTAGTTATTTACTATTATATTGAAATTTATATATTGTAATCATCTATAAGTCCATGAACACAAGAGTTAACTTTCTAAGGCACTAGAGGAGTTTGGTACTTGTGTACTAAAATAGTCTGCAAGTCAATGATTTTCAATTGGGCATTGGAAATCATGAAGACTTGTATGATATGAGTTTTGACGAGAAAGGTGTCCGTCAATCACAAGGAAGAGTGAAGAACTCACATCATTGGTGCACTGATGGAGATAGTGACACTCAGTCATGACTCGCATCGATTCAGTCACATGGGTTTTCACTCTTTGACAGTCAATGACAGAATTGATTAAATTATAATAGGAGTGTCTGAACTTTAGACTTGAGGAATAGAGTTGAAGGTATACTTGTGACATTAGGTTTGTCATTAGAGTAGTTAGACCCAATTCAACCTTTGGTGGGGTCAACCTTGAACTGCGACCTAATGGGCAAGTAGTAGTCTTGACTGATATCCAAGATAGGATTCGTTCCCTCAAAGGTGGACGAGGATTATCCTTTGAATTTATAAGTAAGTTAGATCTTAAAGTCTTTGGCCAAATCATTAACTGATCTGAACTTATTATAAATATAGCATAGTGTCAAGTTAGTGAGTTTGACAAAAAATCATGACTCTCACTTGATCGGGATAAGGAAACAAAGAGTTTATATTCACACCGTATTTACAATAGGAAAGGTGAAAATGATCCAATCATTTCATCTTATTAGGGTTAAAATATGAACCACTTGACGGGCTAGGTAGGACCCATATTCAATGGAATCCTCTCATTATTAAATATAGATGAACCTAAATAGTCACGCTTAAAAAAGGAAAAATCGATGGAAAATATGGAATATTTCTTGTGGCAATATATTAAGTATTGGATACATAAAATTAATTAAATGGAATTAATTATTTGAAGAAATAAATTAGTTCATTTATAATTTAATTAATATGTTATTTTTTGGAGAAATAAAATTAATTAAATATCCTGTCTATTATTTAATTAGATTAATTAATTGGATTTAACTAATTAATTAAATAGTGGATTTGACTAAGCTCAAATTGGTGCACCAAGTGGCACACCAAGGCCATAATGGAAGGCCAAATAGGCGTCCAATGATTGGTTAATTAAGCCTAAGGTATTAACTTAAGTGATATAAATATATCACACTAGTTAATACCTAGGTCATAAGTTACAATTAACTCTTGAGCCAAAAGAAAGAATTCCTCTCCCTCTCTCTCCCCTAGCCTTTGGCCTCCACCAAGAAGAAGAAGGAGAATTTTTTTCATCGAGTTTTTTCGACGAGACAATTTAAAGGCAGGACTTTTGGACAACTCGGATCATCAAGATTTCAGCCGTAGTTATTTGCAAAAAAGTTGAAGGATTCAAGTTTGTGAGATTCTCCAACCACTTCGCTACAACGGGTAAGGTTTTTTTTACTCTATCATACATATGTCTGATAAAACCTCGAGATTGATCCTGTTATGGGAAAATCTAATTAAAATTTTAAAATTCCATTTCCGCTGCGTATGGTTATTTTTCACTAACAGAACTGACAATCTAGAGGTGATTGGCTACTCAGACTTTGCTAGATGTGTTGATTCAAGAAAGTCAACATCTGGTTACATTTTTATGTTTGCCGGTGGAGCTGTATCTTGGAGGAGTGCGAAGCAGACATTGACTGCTACTTCCACTATGGAGGTCCATTTGTTTCTTGTTTTGAGGCTACTTGTTATGGTGTATGGTTAACTAGTTTCCTATTTGGGCTTAGAATTGTAGATTCAATCTCTAGGCCATTAAAGATGTATTGTGACAATTCAGTTGCTGTGTTTATGGCTAAAAATAACAAGAATGCTAGTCGAAGTAAACATCGACATAAAGTATTTAACCATAAGAGAGCGTGTTAAAGAAAAGAAAGTGGTCATTGAACACGTTAGTACTGAATCGATGATAGCTGATCCTTTGACAAAAGGCATGCCACCAAAGAGTTCATATGGTTAGAATGGGACTTGGTCCCACTATGTAATTTTTCATTTTTTTGAACGAATGTTATAATTGAAATTCTTATTCATTTTGACATTTTCTCATATTTATGTGCACATTCATTTTCTTTGAGAAAATCCACTTAAGTTGGGACCTAGAATAAACATAAGGTTTACTCATTAAGGTATATTACCATATATGTGAAAGTGTTATGTGCACAACGAGCCATCTGTTGGCTTGAACATTAACACTATGTCAGTCTTATCATTTAGATTATATCAAACCTGTCACGGAATGCTTCTTTATCGTTATAACTAGTGATAGTATAGATAAAGATCCCATGGATTACATATGGAATGCTCTCAAAGACAGTAATCCTAAATATTGTTCCAAGTCATAAAGACTGTGAGATGTGGGATATCACTGGCCTCGTCAAGACTTGTTCATGCATGTAACTCTTTCGAGAGGTCTACACGTTCTATTGCCGATGCGTTGTATGGCAATACATGTATGAAGATTCATACTGGATTATGGAATTGAACGGCCCCTCAAGGATTCCTCGTTGGTGCTGTTGAACTTGGAGTCCTTAGGTTTTCGTAGTGTGAGATAATCCTTAAACTTAAGATGTCATTGGAAAGGTGCTACCCACTCTGCTTTGATATGCACGTGCACTCTAGGAGAGTCATACGACGTGTATGTTGGGTATAGTCTGGTAGTTACAGTGGAACAATTGACAGTTAGAGGGGATTCATCCAGGGTCACGAGTACCCTGTATTTCCTATACTATTGAGTGAAACTGAATGATCGAAAAGCCTCTGGCCAGAACATTGTCTTATAAGAGGGATTAGTGATCCCTTCTTAGAAGACCGGATCATTAGTTGAACCAACATAGTCATAGTTTTCAAGGCTATCAAATTTTCGACCGTCGCTAAATCCTATGTCTTGGACGGAAAAAAGATGAAGGGATTCGAATCACACAAAGATCAAAATCTGGAGAGGTTTGCTTTTTCATCGTTAACATCTAGGAAGTCGTGGCGACGTTGCTAGACATCGAACCACGACCAATAGGTGCCTTGGGTTAATTGGTGAAATTAATCCAAGGCCTAGTTAATTATTATGAATAATTAATCTAGCTAATGGAAGCACTTATTGCGAGCTTTTTAATGAGCCTAAGGGGTAACACACAATACTTAGTGTAGTACCTATTGGCTAGTTAATTCTTTGTGAATTAATGGAGAGATTAATTCATTGGAATTAATTAATCGGGAAAAAGGAATTAATTAATTAAGTGGTCTTAATTAATAAAAGTCTTATAATTTAATATTGAAATATTAAATTGGGAAAAACTAGTTAATTAACTAGTGGTCTAATTAATTAATGAAAGAGAAAATTACTATATATATATATATATATTATATGTACATGGGCGTGTATATATGTGTGTAGATTTGGTGGAGGATTTTATCTTGTTCACCAAGTCTATGTATATATATATATATATATATTTAATGTATCTATCATATAATATATTTAGTAGGATCTATTCTAATTAATGAGGTAACTAATTGATATGGAAAGATCTTATAAATATATATTAGGATAAGTATTGAAGATATGATATATTTGATATGTATCAAATATATGAAAGTATCTTTTTTAGTTGGAAAGATATCCAATTAATTAGAGAAGAGAGTTTGAGAAAGAATGGAAACTAAATAAAATAAAATAACATGTACATATATATAAATGTACATGCCCATTTAAGTGTGAACACGCACACTAAGTGTTCATATGTGTGTAGGCGTGTATATGCCTATATATATATGTGTGTGTTGTTGTTTTATTTAGGCTAATCAATTAATTAATTAACTTATCACAACTAAGAGTTGTGTGATCTTTCTCTCTCTTCTTTTTCTATCCACCCCTTTCACAAATATTCTTCCAACTCATGTCTTAAGTAAGAAGAACACCAAAATATATTCCTACACATTTCATAAGCCAAGATTTGATATTCTCCTTGCTAGCACTGGTGGAGATAATCGAGGGTACGAGCTAAGGTGTGGATAAACTTAAAGGCGCAACACTTGGGGCGCTAGGCCAAACCCATCTGGAGAGGTGTAGCAGGGAGTTGCTTAAAAATACGTTGCTGATTTTTGGTCTTCAAGAGGTAAACACGTGTAAACTTCCTCGAGGATAGTTTTTGAATCCGATGGTACCATGTCTACCTAACCCTAATTTCAGGGATGCCGCTTTAATTTTTAAATTTATATGTCTTTCGCTGCACCGGCGCCCCCGGGGGTTCGTATCGATCCCAGCAATGTGGGCTGTCATTTAAGAAGTATAGTACATAGTAATACGTGGAAGATAATACTCATTCTAAGAGGACTTATCGCCATGATTCATGTATTTTATTTCGTATAGTATGGAGTATTATGGATTTTTAATGTCATATCAACAAAAATATATGAACCAAGTGGAAGAATATTGGTTATTTAAGCCAATTAAATTAATTATGGTTCTAATATTTCATTGATATTAGACATGTGTAAAATCATTTTCCATATCCTTTATAGGTTTATAATCAATAAACGACGTTATAGCTAATTTAGAGAGATTTGTCATCAATCTTGGATCAATCACATATATGATTACCATTTAGGAGAGATTGTGATCAAATCATATTCTAATTAGAAGAGATTGTAATCAATCAAAGATTGATTGCCACCCATAAATTTGATAATTAGAATTATTACCATGACATTTTTGATGGGAAAATGTCTATAAAGGGTAACTTGGCTATTGAGATCCCTAAGCCTAGCATTCTCACATTAAGAACTACATGTAAGGATTGGTATGCACCCACAAGAGATGCCGGCACAACGGAAGAAATAAAGTATGTAGGAACACATATATAATGGCATCCCAAGTAGGGGGCGAAGTAATGCACAACAAAAACTAAAATACGAGTAAAGGAGTTTTAAACTGATTACAAGATTTGGGGTTTTATTAAAGTGAGGGTGTATAACCACAACACAAAGAAAACCACACCAAAAATTTTGGCTCTCATTTCAAACCTCAACTCAACATGAAGGGATTTGAATCAAACCACAAAAAGCTCCTAAAGAAAGAAGCCTCCACAAGGACACACCTCAAGCAAGTCCATACCTTAAGCAAAAGATTGGCTAGATATATGCTTTAAGGAATTGGAGTCTATGTAGTGAAAGGTGGAAGACAAGAAGAGTTACTAGAAGAAATATCTATGGAAGATAATCTTCTATAACTAATCTTCAAGAAGAAGTTCTATGGAATAAAGTTGTCAAGAAGAACAAGGGGAAAATTGCATATAACCACCCTGTGTTATCACTTTTTTGCTGAAAATCCCCTTGTGTTAATTTGTTTGCACGAAACCCTCAACCCTACATCAAATACACTACGCATGTATGCTACTTTTCGCGGATTTTACACGAATTGGGGGTTTTTTGCAGGATTTTGGCTAACACAAGGGGGTTTTGTGCAAAAAAATTAACACAAAGGGGTTTTCAGCAAAAAAGTGATAACACAGGGGGATTATGTGCAATTTTTTCAAGAACAAGAGAAGCTAGAAGAAAACTCTAGAGAGAAAGTACTAAGCTCAAAGCTTTCTTTCCTTTAAGTTTTCATCAAGAATGAAAGAGGAGCAAGAGACCCTCTTATAATGGCCTCAAATCTCGGCCATATATGGTTAGAGAGAGGAGAAGCCTTCTCCTCATTTTGGTAACTCCCATCTACCACCCCATGTGTAAGAAAAGTAGTTTCCATTTTCTTCTTCTTTCCAAAAACATCACTATCAACTTTGACTAGCTTTGAATTTGAATATTATGTCTTCATTTAATTAAGTCCAACTTAACTAAAATGGCTCCCAAGTCTTCCAAGACTTGTTAATTAAATAATTCTCATGATTAATTAATAGTACAATTAGTAGCTTAAATAAATTCCCGGATAATAATAATTTCCGTTAATGATTAATCTCCAAGATTAATTAATAGAACAATTATTTTCCCAAGCCTACAAATTAAAATGTCTTCCAATTAATCAATTAATCTCATTAATCAATTTCACTTTAATCCTAAACCGGATTAATATTCACATAGCAATTGAACTTTCTTGAGTAAGTGTGTAACCCCATTGTAGGTTCGTTCATGTACTAGCAATAGGAACACAACCCCGTTGTGCCTTTACAATTTTCATTGCTAGATTTAATTACTCCAAGTATTTTAATCCGACCAAGAATTAATTACTGATTAATTCATGGCTCCAACAAATCAAGTTAGTACTAGCCATGCGCCAAGAAGACCTAGCCATGAACGATTATTAGGTGACCTTTCCGCATTACGATTTTTGCATAACTAAAATCCTTCCATCAAATATCCCGATCGAATCGAGGACTTGGGTGTCAATCAAAATCCCAGTAGCTCGATTCTATGTTTATCGATCTAAGTGATATTGACCAATTTATCAATCAAGCGAGGAAACAATGCGTCTTCTTATTGATACGACTCCGATCGGAGGTTCCCATGGTCAATACACTGTGAAGTACATAGGATATGCGTCAATGCTAATGATCAGTGACGAGTTCTCTCTTGGCATTCATGTGCCTCCGTACATAACCAAACTTAACCCAATATGCCCCACTTTATGACTCACCTGGAATCGTGTGACAAATCTAAGCACTGCGGGAGATGCACGTGACGACCAATGGTGCCTCAAGTAATGGGGACCATACTTACGCCTACATAACCGAGGAGATTTCAAATTCGACATTGACTCCAATATTGAATCTCGACGGGATTGTTCAGTTTACTAGATCCCAACGAGACCCCACGTACATGCACTGTTGTACACCGTATCGATATCCATGGAATAGGACACACTCTCCAAAAGTGTGCATTGTACGTGCATGTCTTTACGAGTCATTGATATCCCTGTCTCAATGATTCTATGACTTGGAACTGTTAGGATTATGCCCTCAAATACCATAGAGAATAGAATGTATAGGGCATATATCTTGTATTGAACTTAAACTCTTCTTAAATAAAAGGCATTATTGAGTTTTCACTTAATTCTTATCTGTATCTATAAGTTGTGTAAAACGTTTTGTCCATGTTTCGAGTGCGATCCCTCTACTTCCTATGGGATAGGAAGATTGGCACTAGAGAAATTGATCTTGATTACTAAAATAAGTTCGCAAGTAATATGAAGTCTTTAATGGACAAATAAAGACTTCGAATACTTGTACAATCTTAGCTCCGACATGGGAGTGCCTGTCTGGTATCATGGGATGATAGGAGATTAAGATTGTAGACACGTCAGTGGAACTGATATGTTCGAACACGACTCGCATCGGTTCTGTCACATGGGTTTTCACTCTATGACTGTCAATGATGGAACTGATTATGCGTAATAGGTATATGTGAACCTTTGACCTGAAGTATTAGGCTGAAGATGCACTTGTGACGTCAACTCTATCACTAGAGTAGTTAGACCCAATTCACCCTTTGCTGGGGTCAACCTCGAAATGCCGACTTGATGAGTAAGTGGTAATCTTAGCAGATATCTAATATGGGATTTTTTCTCTCATAAGTGAATGAGTATGTACCCTATGTAATTATAGATAAATAGAGATCAAAGTCTTTGGCCAAAAGCAAATGAGACGATTGTGCTTGGCACTAAATCGATCTCAATGATCTCGTATTTATTATGATTTATACATATGGTCAAGTGCAGTGAGTTTGACATAACCATGACTCTCACTTAACCGAGGAACGTGAACAAAGGATTTATACATATACGGTATTTACGATTGGAAGGTTTCGGAATGATCCTATCATTCGTTTTCGTTTGGGTTATGAAGTGGGCCACGTGACTGGCTAGGTGTTACCCACTTCCTTTGGTTTCCTCTCATTGCCAAACGAAACGAACGCAAAGAGTCGCGCTAAAGGATTGACAAAGAAAAATGAAGAAAAAGGAATTTCTATTATTTCTTCTGGGAGTTTTAATTTATTGGATAAATTAAATAATTAGTTATTCATTAGATGAAATAATTAATTATAATGATAAGATTAATTATTAATTAATTTCCTTGTAAAATATATTAATGAATTAATTTATCTAATTAATTTGGTTATTTAATTAATTAATTTATTTATTGGATATAATAAATTATTAATTGAAATAAGAAATTAATTAAACAAAACAAATCCCGGGGCCAAATAAGGAGTCCAATTGAACGCCTACTAGGCCTCAATGTGGCATCTTTGAGAGGCCACATATTAGGGCTCTTTTGTTTTGACTTGTTTAATAAGTCATGGGGTATATAAGAACTCTTTGACTTAGAACAAGAAGAAGAATACACAACTCTCATAACTCTGAAAAGAAAGAAAAATATTCCTCCCCTCCTCTATACCTAGCCATCGACCATAGAGAAAGAAGAAAGGGGATTTTTCATTTGTTGATCCGTGCGTGACAATTTAAAGACGACGTATTTTCGTTGTTCGGATCAAGTTCAAGTTTGAAGAATCAAACCAAGGATTGAAGATTTGGAAGCTTCAATATTTCGAGTTTGTAGAAGAAGAAGTTTTTCTCCATCATCATATTCATATTAACGAGTAAGTTTTATTCGTTATACGTTTTTAGATTCAATTATGCGAATTAGAGTACCAATTGGGTCTTCATTTTAATTTTTGAAATCCCTTCCACTGCATTTATGCTTTTTCGAACGAAACCCAACAGTGGTATCAGAGCCAATCTCTGATTTGAATTTTTGATCTTGTTATGTGATTTAAGAATTGCATGTTATGTGTTTTTTAAGCATGTTTGTATGTTTTTCTTAAATCTGCGTTTTATGGTTTTTTGCCTAGTTGTTTTTTTATTTTTAGTTATTGTAAATCTGGGGATATTTGATGATATTGAAAATCAAAAAATACCGAGAAAAAATGGGTCTCGAAAGCCCCGAGAAAAATGCGCGCAGCAGCGCGCGGGCACTGTTTAGCGCAGCCGTACCGTTTGGCCAGGCCCTGCCCAATCACGGCCCATCGGGTCGTTACCGTGGCCCGACAGGTCGTGGGTTTGGATTCCCAATTCGTTGATCTGGGTCATGGATTCGGGTCATAAAACGGGCTATGTTTGGGTCGAAATTGATTTTGAATT
Source organism: Buddleja alternifolia (assembly GCA_019426215.1). Classification (NCBI taxonomy): domain Eukaryota; kingdom Viridiplantae; phylum Streptophyta; class Magnoliopsida; order Lamiales; family Scrophulariaceae; genus Buddleja; species Buddleja alternifolia. Next base: position 7,650,609 of record CM033397.1, on the reverse strand, counting down.
TTGGGTGATTTTAATTAATTAGGTAGATCACAAGGATGATGACCCGAATAATTTAAATCAAGCCCATTGAAAATTATCCAATTTTCATTTGTTAATTAGTTTGGACTCAATCTAATTAAATGTAAATGAGCCAATTGGATTGGTGATTTGGACTTAAATTAAATTTAGCCCAATAAGAAATTAATAAACGTGAATATTGTTCTAATTAAATTCAAGTGGACCAAAAGGATGGTGACTTGGGTTTGATGAAATCGAGCCCAATGAGATTAATTGGAATATAATATTTAATTAGAACTAATTAATTATTTTTCTTGGAGATCAATAATTGATTTATGGATTAGATATTATTATTTTTTCCTTGACTTGGAAATTACTTCATTTTGAATAAAGAATATAAATTATTTTTCTTAGAGATTAATAATTAATTCTTTGATCAAATAAAAGTATTTCCAATTTTTGATGGCTTTAAATCATAATAAAATAAAATATAGAATTCCATATTTTATGTGTTCATATTATTTTAACTAAAGGTAGATGCACTTAATTCTTAATTTCGTACATCTAAGTCATCTAGTTGGACTAGAATGATTTTAATTGAAATAGTGAATATGTGAAATCATAAGAAATTTTATAAAGGACTTTTTAGTTGGACTAAAATTTTAATAATCAACATAAGTGATTTAATATTGCGAGCATGTATTAAATGTTGCGAGCATGTATTAATTGATGCGAGCATGTCTTATGTGATTAAAACACTAATCATGGACTTAGGATTATATGTTTCACCTTTAATTTTATGGGTTATCAAATTTGAAGCTATTTATTATATTCTTAGAAATAATGCATGAGTTGTTTTAGGAATGGAGATAAAATAGTTCAAAGTTAATAAAGTCAAAAGGCCCATGAATGTTTAATAGGTTTAATCTATGCCTTTTGTGATGGCCCATTGGCTCGGGCCCTCTAGTAAAAGTCCATGATCAAGTGATGAATTTATTTATTCATTTATTTAAATTCTATGTTTATTTATATTGAAAGGCATGATTATTAGTAGTATTTTTATGCATGATCAATATAGAATAAAGCGCTATATAAATTGAATAATGTGCAAAGTGAGACCAAAATCTTTTGACGAATTAAATTATACCAAGTTAGAAAAGGATGTTTGACATCCTCACCCTCCACTAAACTTTCTAAAATTAGAATTACTATAAATGTGTAATGCTTCCCAGTTATGGGAGCTATACATTTAGAAATAATTTGAAATTTTATAAAGTGCATGTAAATGTCTTACTCGAAACATATTTCACCCTAGAAACCTGTTCGATTGCAAGGTGAAATTCAAATGCTAGATTATAGGAGTTAGCGTGATAAACTCGGGTAGTTCACGAACCTAGAAATCGAATGGGTTGCGGTTTGGTGAACTATGGGGAAACGTATTGAAAAATTTATTGGATAAATTGATATTAGATATCACTTCAAATAATTAATGGGCCAGAAACCGGTTAGGTTGCAACCTATTTAATTAATTGAGGACCTCAATACCTGCTGTGGAATCGATGCCAATGATGATTCCCGATTTTCACATGGGAGTGTGGGGTTCGAAAAATGCAGTGGGAGTTAAGATAAATTTTAAGTCCTTAATTTTTCTTGGTTAAGTCAAAACAAGTAATCTAATAAATCGGGTTTATTTCTGCAGTCATTTTCTCGTTTATCTCTCTCAAATATGACAAACCCACTTTCAATTCTACTCGAAAAGAATACTCTAACTGGACACAATTATGTGGACTGGCTTAGAAATATGAGGATTGTCCTCAATATAGAATCACTGGGATACGTCTTGGAGATTGATATCCCGGCGGCTCCTGCTAGAACACGCGCCAACGAGGAAGAGGTCCAAGCCCATGCAAAATGGGTTAAGGACGACTTCTGGGTGAGAGGATACATGGTGGGATCTATGACTAATGATCTTCAAAGGTCACATGATAAGATGCCCATTGCAAGAGCTATCCTAGCTCACCTGGTAGAGCTCTATGGAGAGCATAGTCAAACTGTACGATATGAGATATCGAAAGAGCTCTTCGGAGCCAAGATGAAAGAAAGTGAGAAGGTTGGTGACCATGTCCTCAAAATGATTTCGAGGATCGAGAAATTGGAAGCTCTCGAATTCACCATGAATGCCACCCTTCAAACTGACTTAATCTTGCAGTCTCTTCCTGATTCCTTCTCCCAATTTGTGGTTAACTTTAACTGCAATGAGATAGAGTGCAATTTAGTTGGTCTAATGAACAAGTTGGTTACTGCACAATCTCAAATGAAACCAAAGGGAAAGGAAACTACCTTGGTCATCTCTTGTGGACCCAAAAAGTCTAAGAAGAAGAACAACAAGAAAAAGTCTGGCGAGCTTGGAGCTCAAGGGTATACCAAGAAGGGTAAGGGAAAGGCTCAAGGGTTTTACAAGAGCAAAGGACCTAAGAAAATGGATAGATGTCTCGAGTGCGGTGAGCTTGGCCACTGGAAGAGAAACTATCCCAAATTAGGCAAAGGTGCACAAGGTATGGAACTATTAGTTTTTGAAACTAACTGTTCTATGACCGTATTTTCTACTTCGTACATTCTGGACTCAGGGGCTAGTGCCCATGTTTGTTATTTGGATCGGGAACTACAGAGAAGTACAAAGCTGGGCTGAGAAGAAGTGATAATCAAAGTAGCAGCGGGGAAAGCGTCGCAGCTACTAGGATCGGATCTATTTCTCTTTATTTGAATTCTGGACATTTACTGTTGTAACACGTAAACGTGGTAGGCAAGAAACTAACTTAAGACTCAAATGGCATCTTAGACTAGGCCATGCCGGAGAGCACAAGATCCACAAAATGGGAAAATATGGGCTTTTAAGCTCACTAGGGTCGGACCCTATTCCTACTTGTGAATCATCTCTCTTAGGCAAGATGGCTAGATCCCCCTTCACATGGACTTTTGAAAGGGCTACGCAAGTCTTAGGATTAGTGCATACCGACGTCTGCGGACTATTTGGAGAAATGTCTTGTGAAGGTTTCTACTACTTCATCACTTTCACTAACGACCATTCAAAATTTGGTCTAGTGTTTCTGATGAAGCAAAAGTCTGAATCCTTTGAAAGATTCAAAGAGTTCAAGGCCTTAGTAGAAAATCAAACTGGGCAAAATATAAAAACTCTACGATCGGATCGTGGAGGAGAATATATGAGTGCCGAGTTTGATGAATTCCTAAGACAACAAGGAATAATGTTACAACTAACACCACCAGCAACTCCTCAACTGAATGGAGTAGCCGAGCGAGGGAATCGAACACTGTTGGACATGGTTCATTCCATGCTTAGTTACACTGATTTACCCATTTCGTTGTGGGGATACGCGCTCCTTACCGCTACTCATGTTTTGAACAGATATTCCTCCAAATCCATTCCTAAAACTCCGCATGAGATGTGGAATAATAGGAAACTGAGTCTTAATCATATTAAGATTTGGGGATGCCCCGCTTATGTCAAGAAGACTAAAGTGGAGAAATTGGAGGCAAGATCCCTAATGGGACGTTTCATTGGTTATCCTAAAGATTCCATGGGATTCTTCTTTTACCTGCATGATGATCAAAGAATCATCATAGCCCTACAAGCTCACTTCCTTGAGGATGAGTTCATCTTGGAAGGGTGCAAAGGTAGGAAAATTGTTCTAGAAGAACAAAATGAATCTCCCTCAAATACATCTGTTCAAGAACCGAGGCCTGAACCCATAGTAGCACAACCACCACGTAGATCTGGTGGACTACTGCATGAACCTGAGAGGTATGGGTATCTACTGTAGGGGGAGCGAGAGCTTCACACTGTAGTACAAGAAGGTCATAAAGATGATTCTTGTACCTATGATCAAGCTATGGTGGATGTCGACTGTTGGTCCCAAGTGGTATACGAAAGGGTCTAGAAGGGGGGGGTTGAATAGACCCTGAAGTCTTTTTCGACTTCTTAAAAATTCGTATCACTTTGAAGTATTTGAACGCTTGACAAGTTTAAGCGCTGGATGTGGCGCTTGAGAAACGTTAACTTAGACTCGGTGATTTCAACGCTTACCAAAGTAGGGCAGAGTTTAGTCACTAAATCAGAGTTAGCACAGCGGAAGTATTTTATAGCTTAGCGTTCGGTTAATTAATCGAAAGTAGTCGCTTAGTTGTTTTAAGACTTTATCAGAATGTATGCAATATGAATAGTAAATCAGTAAACAATGAATGCTTAAAGAGGTAAATGACACAAGATATTTGTAAGGTTCACTGGGTGATGTAATCCCAGCTACGTCCTTCTTCTCCTTTTATCAGGGAGGTTTTTCCACTATGATGATTATCGAAGAGTCACACAGAGACTTCTACAAGATAGAGGGAGATTGGATATGATCTCGGAACTCCTTGGTCACACAGATTTCAGCTCCACTAAAGACCTTCTATCCCCTTGCTTCTTTCACTCAGAAATGGTGCAAGTTACTCTTGATCTCGGAACTCCTTGGTCACACAGATTTCAGCTCCAATAGAGATCAACTTCAACAAGCTTCTTTTACACAAAAATATTGCTTGCAAGTCAACCAGCTTTCTCACTCAGATGAAAGGTGTTGATGGTTTTGGTCACGGGTTTGTTTGTTTTTGGAAAGTTCAAACAACTTGGGGATATCTCAATGGTAGTATAGGTTCTTCTTTAAAAAGAGATTTGAGATATGGGTGACTGTGTCTGGAATATTTGTGAAAAGCTTATATGGATATTTGGCTATGATTTTCAGTAAGCTTTTCTTTCAACAAAGTAGGTATTTTTTTTTTGCCTTTTTTGTGTATGTTTTACTTGTTTGTTGAAAGAGCTATTTATAAGGTATTGGTGGTTTTTTGTCCGTTTGACACGGTTGGAGTCTCGTTTCCCCAAACATTCCTTGAGTTCAGACATTTCTAACTTTGGGTATACTTAATTAGTTAGGCATGTTCTTGGTTTCATAACTTCTGACAGTTTCGGTCAAAAGAATGGCTTACCCATACGTTATAGTGCTTATATTTTAATAGCACTTATCCGACTTTTAATGCATCTTGTCTTATTTCCGTTGGAAATAATTCGTCCGTTTGATTCATGCATTTTTAAGTCTTTGGATGGTTTTGGGTTTGAGTTTTCAGGTTACGTTCTTTGTAGGTTGTGTTGGTTTAACCTTTTGGACGCTTGCTGAAGAGAATAATTATTCTCGTGTATTGGACAGACGCTTGGACTGATCCTGAGTTTCTTCTCTTTATTTCAGACGCTTACTCTTCAATCTTGTCTTGATGGTCTTACTGAGAATTCCGTCATTTCACTTGATGTTGAGTATTCGGCCTGAGTTATCCATTTTTAGTTTGAGCACTGGGATAATCCCTAAAGCGTTTGACGGACGCTTCAAGATATCTTTATCTATTGTAGCTTCAGACGCTTGATCTTCACCTTCATCACTTGGTAGACTCACCCAGAATTTTCCTAAGTGATTTAGTGTCACATACTTAGTGAATTCTACAAAGATAAATACTATAAGCCTAAGATAAATAAGCTTTCAGGTACTTATACATAACATTCTATGAAAGCTTTTACACTTTTCGGGGTCTAACAGGAAGTCCTATTTGTCATCATCAAAACATCTAATATGAAATTCCTAACAATTTCCCCCTTTTTGATGATGGCAATACTTATTTAGTTCAAGCGTTAGATACCTAAAGTGAAGGTTAGCGTAAGTTAGTAAGTTAGTTTGAGCTTTAACGAGATGTTTCAGCTGTAAAATGCATTATATATATATATATTTCATAGTACAGGCATTTTACAACTAAAAAGAGAGAAGCACAAAAAAAAATCAAGATCGTGACTTGATCTTGTATCTCTTAGTCATTTCAGCACGGATTGCTTCAGTTATCTGATCTTCTAACGTCATCATCGCAGCATGATCTTTACTGATTATGTGCTTGTTTTCTTGAACTTGTCGTGCCTTAAAGGCAATGAAGTGTTTATCCCATTCCTCTGGACTGATGCCTATGTATCGTAGGCAAATTCTGAAGGTTTGGTCGAAGTCAGACATTTTTCTTTCTAAGGCTAATACTGCTGGATCAGATGGTTCTGGAATTGATGCTCTGAGAAGAGGAATGTCAAACTGTTCAAGCAGTGCTCTTGAAGGCAATGGAAGAGTTGGATAGAGCACTCTGGGAGTTTCTTTCTTATTGGACGCTTCAACCGATGTAGTTACCCAAGAGGGATAGGGATACCTTGGTTCTGTACTCAGTGTGAGAGAAGTATCAATATGTTGACGCTTGGATGGTGGAGGAGGAACTTGATCTTTAGATGTTGACGATTTCCTCTTTTCTCCCTTCTTTTCCCCCTTATTGCCATCATCAGTCTGTATGAAATGCTGAGTAAGAAGACTGACTTGAGTAGCAATCTGAGCGACAGAGGCCTCAAGAGTGGTTAGACGCTGGTCGAAATGTTCTTTCATGACCAGGAGTTGAGCGTGATTAGCGTCTGTGAGAGAGGTCTCTAGAGCCGTGAACCGGTCTTGTAGATCATTGGTTAAAGCCACATGACTTGCCTGAGTAGCTGTAGATAGTTGCTGTATTTGAGTGAGGCATTCAGTCATGGACGGTTGAGCGTCGGGAATTGCAGTGCTGACTCGAGGCTTAAAACGAGATGTGTGTTTGAGAGATTCAATAGGTACTTGATAAGTAGGATCAAATACTGTTCCTCGAAGCTCTGGGGCAGTGTTGGACTCGGTGGATGCAGTAGAGTCGGATTCAGTTGGACTGGGGAAATGAGGCGCTTGAGGTAATTCTAATAAGCGCTCAGGAGCAGGTAACGTGTCAGCTGGTGCTGCAGTAAATTCTGATTCTATACGGCTAAAGTCCGTAAACCGAAAGTCCAAGCTGGCAAACGGCTCATCTGCATATGGATACGTAGCAATCTGTAGAAGTTCATTCAAATGTAGAGTGGGGAGATAAGTACCTTGAATGAACGTTCTGATAGGACTATCCAGGGCCCTGATATACATTGGCCCGAGGATATCCAGCACATGAGTGGGAAAGATTTTGGAGGGCGCTTGGCAGATGGAGAATAAGGCATCTGGGCAATAGTGTTGTGAGAAGCCAATTAGCCGATCTGTTGGGAGAGTCTTCGGTTTCCGAGAGTCGGGAACGTGGAGCCGGTAATACTCTTCCAAGTATGGGTAGATGGCTGAAGCAAGCGCTTGAGATCTTTCTAGCAGCGATAAAACAAAATCATAGTGACTGAAGACTTCTTGTCGAATAGACGGAAGAAGTGGATATCCTCTGAAAGGATTGATCCGAGAGCCATTCCATTGTCGCAGATTTTCTGTGAAGATTTTGTCGAATAGGGAGACTGGAGGCATAATTGCCATCATGAAAGAAAAGTTGTCTTCACAGTGGCTAGGGGTGCAGTTCAGACAGGACAGGGGAGAAGAACCGCTGGTGGACGCTTGATCAGCAAAGCGTAGAGAAGAGTTGGCCAGTTTGTGCAATGCTTGTCTTAAGCGGTGTTCAGGTTGATGGCGGATCAGAGGCAGCTTCAGAACGGGTCCAAGTCTATGTTGGCGCTGCGTTAGCATGTAGCGTGCAAATTTGGTCTTTTTATCATGAATCCCTATTCTGAACAGATGGGGAGCACTAACCAAGTCTTCAAATTTATACGTGTCACCCATGTAAGCTTCAGCCCATCTTATCTCAGTCATACAATACTCAGTTCCTGCATTAAGTATAGCACGAAACCCTTGGTGATGAATATCACAGATGGATTCAAAACGATACCTGTCTGGTTGGTAGTTAGCGTTCCAGACGCAGTCAAAATATGCATCGGTTTCAAGTTGAATCATCTCGGTCAGGGAAGCTGGACGCTCACCGGCATGTACTCCTTTATTCTTCCACAGGAGGAGAGGATTAGCTGAGCGCTTGTTTTCCCTGCTTTTGACCAGTGTTGGAGAGTGAGAATAGCCTTCTCTGTTTAGTAGCCCTTCCGTTGGGTTCAGAAGCTTATCCTGACGCTCATAGACTCTGATGTTGTAGTCTCTGAGAGCGAAGCCAGTGGGTTTGCTTGTCCCACAGTCCAGATAATAAGCTAAATCAACATCAGCTCTAGGAGTCTTGCCTCCTTGCCGCTGTGCTTGGAGAGTTACGGAAGCCGGGATGTGTTTGGGAGTCTTCCCGAGTTCAAGAGCTGTGTAGTAAGCTTCATCAGCTGGGGTTGAGGCTGTGTTAAAGAGAGTGTTGCGTACAGCCAGATCAAACTTTATGAGCTTGGCGATATCATTTTCGGCATTGATAAGACTTTCTTCATTGTATCCTGCAGGTATGAAGGTCTCTGCGGGCGCTGGAGGCAAATAATCGACTGAGTGATCGATAGTCTTTAAGGGATCCAGCTTGAAGAAATGTCGATGAATCACAACGTCGTTAGCATCGCTCTGACCTTCTGAGCGTGCCTCTGTTGTACTAGGTAATGCAAGCAATGGTTGAGCCCTTGGGATTTCAGGTTCATCAGGCTCGAGATTTGTAGATTCGATGGCAGCTTCATGTGCGATGGCCACAATGTGGGCCATATCAACATCCAGATGGACATCAACTGGTGTTTCAAAGGATGATATCGGGACAGCAGCTATGGCTTGATCACTTTGTGTAGCCTCAGAAGAAATGGCAGCAGTTGGACGCTTACGTCTCTTGAAGATACGCTTCACATTTATACCTTCGGCGGGGAACGCTTGAGTCTGTGGAACTGCAGGTTCTTCAAAGTCAATATTTTTGAGAACCTTTTCCAGATCTTTCCGACTAATGAGGGGTATAGAATCCTCGTCATCTTCATCGCTTTTGATAGGTTGAGCCTTGGGCTTTCGAGGAGCCCGTTTCTTTGTGACAGTGGGACGCTTCACATTACGTTTGGCTTTCTCCTGATCTGGACGCTCAGCCTCCTCATCTGACGCTGCTCGGACAACTTGGCGCTCAGAGAGAGGCTTAGCAGCACCTCCAACTTTGGGTGGATTGAAGAGATTATTGATGATTCTTGGCCCATAGAACTTATGCTTGGCCACGGTGACTCCTGCTGAAGAGGTGCACTCTGCTCGAAAAATTAGATCACTTAAAACTAGACCATAAGGTCTGTTTGAAGTGCGTAGACTGTCTCTGAACCTGCTGAATATATAGGCGCTCCAGTTGATTTTTATCTTGAGCAGGATGGCAGTCATCATCTGGAACTGGGTTGGGTTGATTTTGTCGAAGGTTCCCACTCTGCATTCAATGTTTTTACTGCAGAAATCAGCCAAGACTCGATACCTGTTCACTATATCTTTCTTCTCAAAGTACGGTTTGTATGGAACATCATCGTAAGCGCTAATCTGAGTCCAGACTTCTTGAATTTGTTCTTCAGTGATAGTGTCTAAAGTGGCTCCAGCATTAGGTAGAGAGAAATTCTGGGCAATAGAGGCCGCAGAGAGAGTGAACGTCTTTGATTCCTTCTTGGAGACAGGAAACAAACAAGTGATGGAAGTCTCATCGTCAGACAGTCGAGCATTTCTCCAGAAAAATTCTAGTTCTTCAGGAAACATATACGAGTATTTTGTGAGAAATTTCTGAAGCCCAGCCTCTGCTACAGAATCCATCATTTCCGTTAAATCAATTTGGGGGTTTTCATAGAGAAACTTCCAATCAACTATAAGGCCTTCAGTGACCTTAACAACAACTTCAGTGGTTCCAGCAGTAGCTTTCTTGGGTGCCATTAGTGAGAAGTAGACAGAGATTACGAATGAAAATTTTTGTTTTTGAGAAAGAGAGAGAATTTTTTCTTGCACGAATGTAATAGAGTATAAGAGTGTTTGTGTTTCTGCAGAAAGTGTGTTTTTTTTGAGATACTTCAATTTGAATGTTCTTTGTGTTTGAAGTTTGAGATGTTGACACGTGGAGGAATATAAATCTCAGCCATTAAAATATAACTGTGGACGTGAATTTAGATTAAATAGGCACGGTTTCTTTTAGTAACTTCCACATATACTATTTTGAAGTCCGATTAAAAATTTGAAACAGAGACTTTTGATATACTGAGAGTGATACGTGTGCCCATGAAAAGCGGATACGTTCTTTATGAAAACTGTTCGGGAACCATAATTTTGAACAACTATTCAAATACCCGCCAAAAATTTGTTAAAGCGTCCGGACCTATTCAGAATGACGCTTGAAACAATTCAGTGTTATGTGGACGCTTGAGAATCTTGAGGTTCTCTTTCAAGTAACATTTTGTGCTTTAGCGGTCATTGTAACATATAGAATTATTCCTGTGTATGAGGACACAGTTTCCCAGTACTTATCATTATGTCTTGGTAGTAGTGTTTTACTTTTGGTTTAAAATATTCAGCGCTGGTTGTATTCGTCTAAGATACATGGTAATTGTACTGACGCGTGTACATGTGCTGAACCATCTTTGAAAAACGTGATGAGTACCCATGGGTTTTCTTGAGCGAAGGGTGAGGAATGTCAAGTCAGCATTAATTGCATTGATTGACTAATCCACTTTCTCGTTTTAGCGTAGGGTAATGTACGCTTGCTTTTAAAGGGTCTTTTTACTAAGTGCTTTAGCCGGGAATAAAGCTAAGCGTTTAGTTTATTTTGAAAGAAGTGCAGACGCTAAGACAGATTTGTGTAATAAGCGTCAAAAGGATTTAAGTGTATGGTGCTAAGTGCGTATGACCGATGCAAGGGAAAACATTTTTGGTCATATTCACTTAAGTATAGTTAGCTCTTTTAAGGTTCCCCCTATGTAGGTTCCCCATAAATTTCATAACATACAGTGAATTCCCCCTAAATTTCATGCCTAACAAAAGTATGATGTTTCGAATGATTAAGCATTTAGATCAATCATACCTAGTTCACTTCTTAAAGTGAGAAAACGTTGTTCGTTAAGCGCTTTGGTGAAGATATCTGCCAGTTGCTTTTCTGTACCAATGAAGTGCATGGAGATATCTTTCTTTTGAACGTGGTCACGTAGAAAGTGATAGCGAATGTCAATGTGTTTGGTTCTAGAGTGAAGAACTGGATTTTGAGTCATTGCTAAGGCGCTTTGATTGTCACAATGGATAGGAGTTGGATCTAGGATTATTCCATAATCTCTAAGTTGTTGCCTCATCCAAAGGATCTGTGCACAACAGCTTCCAGCGGCTACATACTCAGCTTCAGCGGTGGAAGTAGCGATGGACTGTTGCTTCTTACTATGCCATGAAATTAGTCTATCACCTAGAAATTGACATGTTCCACTAGTACTTTTTCTATCTATTTTGCATCCTGCAAAATCTGCATCTGAATAACCAATTAGTTCAAAAGGAGAATCCCTAGGATACCATAAGCCCACATTTTGTGTGCCTTTTAGGTACTTAAGGATCCTTTTAGCAGCAATTAAGTGTGATTCTCTAGGATCAGCTTGAAATCGTGCACACATGCATACTGAGAACATAATATCAGGTCTACTAGCTGTAAGATAAAGAAGTGATCCAATAATACCTCTATAGTTAGTGATATCAATTTTCTTTCCATTATCATCTCTATCTAGCTTAAGCGTTTGGCTCATTGGAATTTTTGAAGGTGATGCATTTTCCATACCAAATTTCTTGATCATATCTCTAGTATATTTAGTTTGATTTATGAATATGCCATTAGGGAGTTGTTTAACTTGTAATCCTAGGAAGAAAGTTAATTCACCCATCATGCTCATTTCAAATTGATCTTGCATCATCTTCGAAAATTTCTCACATAGACGCTTATTGGTAGATCCAAATATAATATCATCAACATAAATTTGAACTAGGAGAATATCTCCATTATGGGTAATTTTGAATAACGTTGTGTCAACGCTGCCTTTTGAAAAGCCTTTACCTATAAGGAAGATAGAAAGAGTGTCATACCATGCTCGTGGTGCTTGTTTAAGACCATAGAGTGCCTTGTCCAATTTATAAACCATGCTTTTCCCATGGTTGTTGATGAATCCTGGTGGTTGCTCCACATATACTTCTTCTTGGAGTTTACCATTCAGAAATGCACTCTTTACGTCCATTTGATACACTGTAAATTTGTTAAATGCTGCAAACGCTAGAAACATGCGGATTGCTTCAAGACGGGCAACTGGAGCGTATGTTTCATCAAAGTCGATGCCCTCTTCTTGACAGTATCCCTGAGCTACGAGTCTGGCTTTGTTTCTAATCACAATCCCATTCTCATCCATTTTGTTTCTATAGACCCATCTAGTTCCAATGACCCCTTGGTGGGTTGGTCTTGGTACTAGCGTCCATACCTCATTTCTTTCAAATTGGTTTAGCTCTTCTTGCATGGCTTCTATCCAACTTGGATCGTTAAGCGCTTCATCCACTTTCTTTGGTTCCATTTGAGATAGGAAGCTTGCAAACATGGCCTCATTTATTGTAGCGGCTCTTGTTCTAACGGGTGCTCCAATATCTCCAATAATTAGTTCTGGTGGATGGTCTCTGAGCCATTTTCTGTCTGGTTGGAACGAGTTAAGAGATTGATCTAACGTTTGATTAAACTGTGCAGGCGCTTGACCAATTCCTTGCGTAGGCGCTTCAGTGTTTATAGTTTGAATTTGCTCTTGATGAACATTCCCTTCATGATCATCAGCGTTTCTTGCAATGTCATCGTTGATGTCTTTACGAGTAGTCTTAGGATTAGGTACAATGATTTCATTATCTTCATCAATATCACTATCATCACACAGATTGATTTGTGACGCTTGTTGAGATAAATCTTCAATTCCTGCATCATTAATATTAACCTTACTCGGTTCTTGGTTAGCATCATCAAACACAACATGAATGGATTCTTCAACCTTCGATTTGACTTTATTTAAGATGCGAAAGCTCTTTCCATTTTTGGCGTAACCTAGAAAGATTCCTTCATCTGCTTTAGGATCAAATGTCTTTGGGAACCATTGTTATGAATGAAACATTTTGAACCAAATACATGAAAGTATGAAACATTCGGCTTACGTCCCTTCCATAACTCATATGGAGTCTTTTCATGTTGCTTGTTGATCATACACCGGTTCTGAGTGTAGCAAGCAGTGTTGATAGCTTCGGCCCACAACCTTTGAGGCATCTTAGACTCGGCTAACATAGTCCTAGCGGCTTCTTTAAGCGTTCTGTTCCGTCGTTCAGCAACTCCATTTTGTTGAGGTGTTCTAGGTGCTGAATACTCATGAAGTATTCCAAAGTCTTTAAAAATTTCTCAACAATATGGTTAGTAAATTCAGTTCCTCTATCACTTCTAATTCTTGTCACTTTTAGATCTTTTGAGTTTTGTAGTTGACGAATTAGAGAGGTGAGCTTGGCACTAGTTTCATCTTTAGATGCTAGAAATTCTACCCATGTATAGCGTGAAAAATCATCAACTATTACTAGTGAATACTTTTTACCACTAACGCTCATGATTTGAATAGGACCAAACAAATCTAAATGTAGTAATTCAAGTATTCGAGAGGTCGATAGATGAAGCTTCTTCTTAAAAGATGATTTAACTTGTTTACCCATTTGACAAGCATCACATAAGCGATCTTTATTAAAGGAACCTTTAGGTAATCCCTCTACGAGATTTAGAGATATTAATTGAGAGATTGTTTTGAAATTGAGGTGATTCATTTTTCTGTGCCATAACCAACCTAATTCGTTTTGATTCTTAGCTACGAAACATGTAGGGTTGTTATCTAATGTTGAATCCCAATCTACTAAGTATACATTGTTTGTTCTTCTTCCTTTTAATTTAGTAGATCCTGTCTTAACATCGATTATCTCGCACAAGTCACTAGAAAATTTAATTTCAAAGCCTTTATCACAGAATTGACTTATGCTTAGGAGATTATGTTTAAGACCCTCAACATAGTATACATCATTGATCATGATGTTCCCCCTATGCATGATACCTATACCTTTAGTTTTACCTTTAGAATTATCGCCGAATATAACTTGAGGACCATTGGTTGCATAGTTGATCAAGAGATCCTTTGATCCAGTCATGTGTCTCGATGATCCACTATCTATGTACCATACTGAAGCGTCGGTGTTGGCTCTAGGTACCTGCATTCAAAAGGGCAGATCTAATTTCCTTTAGGTACCCATTTTGTTTTGGGTCCTTCTTTGTTAGTGACGTGAATTAGATTTTTCGGAACCCATATTTGCCTTGTCTTCACTATGGGAGAAAGATTGGCCTTCTTGGGTTTCGTTTTGAGTTGCATACTTTTTCTAGATGTATAGAAATATCCTTGATTATAGTAATAATCATAATCATAATCATAATTATCATAGTGTTGATAATATGAACTGGATTGTTTTGGATATAGCCGTTTGATTCTGTTTGGTACTGGCTTAGGATGCACTTTTGGTGCGGGACGCTTAACGTTTGATTCACTGGCAGAAAATATCTCCTTAGCTTTTTGAGCGTTTGGATATATTTTCTTTTGTGAGACATTCGCTTTGGTCTTTCCTTTGCCTGAGTCAGTGTTGACTTTATCATTAGCTTTTGTACCAGTATTTGTTGATTCATTCAGCGTTTGTCTGATTGAACTTTCTTCAACAAAGATTACACCTTTTCCTTTGTTGATTGTTGTAACATTGGACGCTTTGGCTTTATAACTAAATTATCAAAACCTAGACCGGTCTTTTCACCAAATGCCCTGGTTACTTTAGTCACATTATCTAGCGTTCTAGACGCTTTTGATAATGAAGAGATAAGCTGCTCTGATTTGGCAAGTTTAGCGACCATTTCAGCTTCTCTTTTGACTATTATATCAAGATCACCTTTTAGCTGAGTAATTTCACTCTCGAGTGATTGGTTTTTCTCAATGCACTGTTGCTGAATTTGCAACTCTGCTTTGAGCGTTAAGTTATCACTTCTGAGTGCTGAAATAATACAATGGTGATTTTGGAATAATTTGGTGGCATCTTGACAATCTGTATAATATTCCTTTACTTTGTCAAGTAATTCATCATAAAAGAGA
Source organism: Buddleja alternifolia (assembly GCA_019426215.1). Taxonomy (NCBI): domain Eukaryota; kingdom Viridiplantae; phylum Streptophyta; class Magnoliopsida; order Lamiales; family Scrophulariaceae; genus Buddleja; species Buddleja alternifolia. Next base: position 7,635,560 of record CM033397.1, on the reverse strand, counting down.
GGATGATACAAATCAGTGGTTACCTCAGATGGTAAGTCGTTAGATGCTTCATTTTCTTTTGCCATGAGACAAATGAATGCTGAGTCCTTTGATGGTTCATCATCGCTGTTTTCATCTAATGATTCCAAGTCCTCTTCAGGCGTATAGAGAGGTTCTGATTCTGCTAGCAAGCCTTGTTGTCTCAGGTTTCTCCTGAATTGGTTTCTATCCGCGTGATCTTGCTTTGTAGGTTTAGACACACTTGGATATGGGCAATTAACTTGGAAATGCCCTGGTCTCCTGCAGTTGTAACAAAGATTGGTCTTCATCTTTTGTTCGTTTGTTAATCTTGTGGATCGTTGGTTTAACGCTGCAGGCGCTAAGAGATCTTGCTGAGAAGGAGTTTGATATTGAATTGGCGCTAGGGAGGAGGACGCAGGATAGTGAGGCGCTTGATATTGTGGTTGTATTTGAGGAAGCGCTTGATATGAACTTTGTCCTGGGTGCTTAGGACTGTTTCCCTTCTTTTCATATTTCAGGAATTTCCTGAATCTATTTAGAAGCGCCAGTTCTTCTTCCTCACTTATATCCGAACCTTTTTCTTTGATAGGTTTTCCTTTGATTGATGCCATTAGCGCTCCAGATTCGATCACTGGATTACTTACTGCATCACTGGCCGAATTCAGCTCAAACTCAAATGCTTTGAGTTCTGAAAAAGCATCTTCTGGAGTTAGGCTGTCCACATTGTTTGATTCTCTCATTGCAGTTGTTTTCATCAGGAATCTGCTTGGAAGACTTCTAAAGATTTTGACCACTGTTTCTCGATTTTGTAGCTCCATACCCAGAGATGTTAGTTCAGTGACAAGGGCTGTAAACCTCATGTCTAATTGCTCTAGCGTCTCATTAGGTAGCATCTTGAAGCCGTTGAATTTTTCTTTAGCAATTGATAATTTGTTTTCCTTTATTTGTGCTGAGCCACCACAAATAGTAGCCAACTTATCCCAAATTTCTTTAGTTGTATTGCATGATTTGACTTTGTTGAATAAGTTGTCATTGTCACCAATGGCTGTGTATAATGCATTCCGACCGACATTGTCTAGATTGGCTCGTCAACGCTCATCGGTGGACCATTCTTGTTTGAGCTTCTCCACATAACCGTTAGGTGTTTCTTCTGTGGCTTCGGGCGCTCTGGTGATAACTTTGTATATTTTGATTGGCCCATCTGAAATGATATCACACATTTCATCATCACATGAACACAAATAAATAAACGCTTTGACCTTCCAAGAGTCATAATTTGACTCGGTCAACTTGGGAACTTTAGAGAATGCCATGAAGAATTTAAAGTAATTTTAAAGCGACTATAAAGAAGAATTTTTTTTTATTTTTTTTTTTAAAAAATGGATCTGAACAAGCAGTTACGCTTGGAAACGCTTAGGTTTCAACTTCAACCGCTCTGATACCACTTGTTGGTCCCAAGTGGTATACGAAAGGGTCTAGAAGGGGGGGGGGGTTGAATAGACCCTGAAGTCTTTTTCGACTTCTTAAAAATTCGTATCACTTTGAAGTATTTGAACGCTTGACAAGTTTAAGCGCTGGATGTGGCGCTTGAGAAACGTTAACTTAGACTCGGTGATTTCAACGCTTACCAAAGTAGGGCAGAGTTTAGTCACTAAATCAGAGTTAGCACAGCGGAAGTATTTTATAGCTTAGCGTTCGGTTAATTAATCGAAAGTAGTCGCTTAGTTGTTTTAAGACTTTATCAGAATGTATGCAATATGAATAGTAAATCAGTAAACAATGAATGCTTAAAGAGGTAAATGACACAAGATATTTGTAAGGTTCACTGGGTGATGTAATCCCAGCTACGTCCTTCTTCTCCTTTTATCAGGGAGGTTTTTCCACTATGATGATTATCGAAGAGTCACACAGAGACTTCTACAAGATAGAGGGAGATTGAATATGATCTCAGAACTCCTTGGTCACACAGATTTCAGCTCCACTAAAGACCTTCTATCCCCTTGCTTCTTTCACTCAGAAATGGTGCAAGTTACTCTTGATCTCGGAACTCCTTGGTCACACAGATTTCAGCTCCAATAGAGATCAACTTCAACAAGCTTCTTTTACACAAAAATATTGCTTGCAAGTCAACCATCTTTCTCACTCAGATGAAAGGTGTTGATGGTTTTCGTCACGGGTTTGTTTGTTTTTGGAAAGTTCAAACAACTTGGGGATATCTCAATGGTAGTATAGGTTCTTCTTTAAAAAGAGATTTGAGATATGGGTGACTGTGTCTGGAATATTTGTGAAAAGCTTATATGGATATTTGGCTATGATTTTCAATAAGCTTTTCTTTCAACAAAGTAGGTATTTTTTTTTTTTGCCTTTTTTGTGTATGTTTTACTTGTTTGTTGAAAGAGCTATTTATAAGGTATTGGTGGTTTTTTGTCCGTTTGACACGGTTGGAGTCTCGTTTCCCCAAACATTCCTTGAGTTCAGACATTTCTAACTTTGGGTATACTTAATTAGTTAGGCATGTTCTTGGTTTCATAACTTCTGACAGTTTCGGTCAAAAGAATGGCTTACACATACGTTATAGTGCTTATATTTTAATAGCACTTATCCGACTTTTAATGCATCTTGTCTTATTTCCGTTGGAAATAATTCGTCCGTTTGATTCATGCATTTTTAAGTCTTTGGATGGTTTTGGGTTTGAGTTTTCAGGTTACGTTCTTTGTAGGTTGTGTTGGTTTAACCTTTTGGACGCTTGCTGAAGAGAATAGTTATTCTTGTGTATTGGACAGACGCTTGGACTGATCCTGAGTTTCTTCTCTTTATTTCAGACGCTTACTCTTCAATCTTGTCTTGATGGTCTTACTGAGAATTCCGTCATTTCACTTGATGTTGAGTATTCGGCCTGAGTTATCCATTTTTAGTTTGAGCACTGGGATAATCCCTAAAGCGTTTGACGGACGCTTCAAGATATCTTTATCTATTGTAGCTTCAGACGCTTGATCTTCACCTTCATCACTTGGTAGACTCACCCAGAATTTTCCTAAGTGATTTAGTGTCACATACTTAGTGAATTCTACAAAGATAAATACTATAAGCCTAAGATAAATAAGCTTTCAGGTACTTATACATAACATTCTATGAAAGCTTTTACACTTTTCGGGGTCTAACAGGAAGTCCTATTTGTCATCATCAAAACATCTAATATGAAATTCCTAACATCGACGCTTCACGATGGCGAGAAGCTATGGAAATAAAAATGGACTCTATGCAATCGAACCATGTCTGGACTTTGGTAGATCGTCCTGAAGGTATAAAACCTATAGGATGTAAGTGGATCTACAAAGATAGGTAGCAATGGCAAGGTTGACACCTTTAAAGATAGACTCATAGCGAAAGGGTATAGTCAAAGAGAAGGAATTGACTATCAAGAAACCTTTTCGCCCGTGGCTATGATAAAGTCCATACGAATTCTGTTATCCATAGCTGCATACTTAGATTATGAGATATGACAAATGGATGTCAAAATGGCCTTTCTAAATGGATTCCTCGAGGAGGATATCTATATGGAACAGCCAAAGGTTTTTGTGTCCGAGTCCGATATCCATAAAGTATGTAAACTTGAGAGGTGCATTTACGGTCTCAAGCAAGCATCTAGAAGCTGGAATCTCCATTTTCATGAAGAAGTTAAGGGATATGGCTTCATCAAGAACGAAGATGAACCATGTGTCTGAAGAAGACTAGTGGGAGCAAACTCTCATTCTTAGTATTATATGTGGATGACATTCTACTTATAGGAAATGACATAGGAATGCTCACCACTGTCAAGAAATGGCTTTTGAGTACGTTTTCCATGAAAGACTTGGGAGAAGCCACATACATTCTAGGAATTCGCTTCTACAGGGATAGAACGAATAGAATGATAGGCCTCTCTCAAGCCCTTTACTTAGAAAAGGTCCTAAAGAGGTTTAGGATAGACAACTCTAAGAAAGGGTTTCTTCCCATGAGGCATGGAGTACACTTATTCAAGTCTATGTGTCCTCAAAGTGAGGAAGATAAACAAGAGATGAGTAATGTACCCTATGCTTCTGCAGTTGGTAGCCTGATGTATGCAATGCTGTGTACTAGACCCGACATTGCCTATGTTGTGAGCGTGGTGAGTCGATTTCAGGCAAACCTTGGATAGCTGTGAAGAATATCCTAAAGTATCTGAAAAGAACTAAGGATATGATTCTCATCTATGGAGGTGGAGACCTGAAGATGGAAGGTTATTCTAATTCAAACTTTCAGTCTGATGTTGATGACAGAAAATCTACTTCAGGGTTTGTTTTTACTCTCAATGGTGGAGCGGTGTCTTGGAAGAGCTCCAAGGAAAGCACAACCGCTGATTCCACCACTGAAGCAGAGTATGTCGCAGCCTCAAAAGCAGTGAAAGAATCTGTTTGGATGAGGAAGTTTCTTGGAGAACTTGGAACGGTCCCTAGTGCTCAGCTCCCGTTGCTACTTTATTGTGATAACAATGGAGCGATAGCGCAAGCCAAGGTCTCATAACAAGTCCAAACATATTGAGAGAAGATTTCACATCATCAGGGAGATCCTTGCAGAGGAGAGATAGCAGTGCAGAAAATAGCCTCAGCTGACAATATAGCTGACCAGTTCACCAAACCACTACCTCAGGTTGTTTTGGACCGACACCTAGAAAGGATGGGTATTAAATACCACAATGAGTGGCATTGAGTGCAAGTGGGAGATTGTTAGGATTATGCCCTCAGATGCCATAGAGGATAGAATGTATAGGGCATATATCTTGTATTGAACTTAAACTCTTCTTAAATAAAAGGCATTATTGAGTTTTCACTTAATTCTTATTTGCATCTATAAGTTGTGTAAAACGTTTTGTCCATGTTTTCAGTGCGATCCCTCTACTTCCTATGGGATAGGAAGATTGGCACTAGAGAGATCGATCTTGATTACTAAAATAAGTTCGCAAGTAATATGAAGTCTTTAATGGACAAATAAAGACTTCGAATACTTGTACAATCTTAGCTCCGACATGGGAGTGCCTGTCTAGTATCATGGGATGATAGGAGATTAAGATTGTAGACACGTCAGTGGAACTGATATGTTCGAACACTACTCGCATCGGTTCTGTCACATGGGTTTTCACTCTGTAACTGTCAATGACGGAACTGATTAGCGTAATAGGTATATGCGAACCTTTGACCTGAAGTATCAGGCTGAAGATGCACTTGTGACGTCAAGTCTTTTACTAGAGTAGTTAGACCTAATTCACCCTTTGGTGGGGTCAACCTCAAAATGCCGACTTGATGGGCAAGTGGTAATCTTAGCAGATATCTAATATGAGTTTTGTTCTCTCATAAGTGAATGAGTATGTACCCTATGTAATTATAGATAAATAAAGATCAAAGTCTTTGGCCAAAGCAAACGAGACGATTGTGCTTGGCACTAAATCGATGTCAATGATCTCGTATTTACTAAATCGATCTCAATGATCTCGTATTTATTATGATTTATACATATGGTCAAGTCCAGTGAGTTTGATATAACCATGACTCTCACTTGACCGGAGAACGTGAACAAAGGGTTTATACATATACGGTATTTACGATTGGAAGGTTTCGAAATGATCCTATCATTCATTTTCGTTTGGGTTACGAAGTGGGCCACGTGACTGGCTAGGTGTTACCCACTTCCTTTGGTTTCCTCTCGTTGCCAAACAAAACGAACCTAAAGAATCGTGCTAAAGGATTGACAAAGAAAAATGAAGAAAAAGGAATTTCTATTATTTCTTATGGGAGTTTTAATTTATTGGATAAATTAAATAATTAATTATTCATTAGATGAAATAATTAATTATAATGATAAGATTAATTATTAATTAATTTCCTTGTGAAATATTTTAATGAATTAATTTATCTAATTAATTTGGTTATTTAATTAATTAATTAATTTATTGGATATAATAAATTATTAATTGAAATAAGAAATTAATTAAACAAAACAAATCCCTGGGCCAAATAAGGAGTCTAATTGAACGCCTACTAGGCTTCAATGTGGCATCTTTGAGAGGCCACATATTAGGGCTCTTTTGTTTTGACTTGTTTAATAAGTCATGGGGTATATAAGGACTCTTTGACTTAGAACAAGAAGAAGAATACACAACTCTCATAACTCTGAAAAGAAAGAAAAATATTCCTCCCCTCCTCTATACCTAGCCATCGACCATAGAGAAAGAAGAAAGGGGATTTTTCGTTTGTTGATCTGTGCATGACAATTTAAGGACGACGTATTTTCGTTGTTCGGATCAAGTTCAAGTTTGAAGAATCAAACCAAAGGATTGAAGATTTGGAAGCTTCAATATTTCGAGTTTGTAGAAGAAGAAGTTTTTCTCCATCATCATATTCATATTAACGAGTAAGTTTTATTCGTTATACGCTTTTAGATTCAATTATGCGAATTAGACTACCAATTGGGTTTTCGTTTTAATTTTTGAAATCTCTTTCGCTGCGTTTATGCTTTTTCGAACGAAACTCAATAGGAACATCTTTAAGACCACAACCTTAGAGACGTATTCCATGATTGGCATCCCCGATACCAAACACATCTCATAGCTTAAAAGTGATCTAGGGGACCTTATCTAATTCTATAGAATGATAAGATAAAGAAGAATATGCCTTTTATTAACTAACTTGACAAGATACAATATAAGACTGTTTAAAAAGTCGGCTACTACGCCTTACAAATGGCGCACCGGGCACCTAACTCTTTCAATCTCCCACTTGCCCTAGAGCCAATTGCCCATGCATTTCAGGCCCATCTTCTCAAGATGTCCCTCCAATACTCTTTGGCCCAAGGGTTTGGTAAAGGGTTCTGTTATGTTGTTTTTCGAGTCCACACATTCCACTTGAACGTCGCCTTTACAAACGATCTCTCTGATCAGATGGTATCGCCTTTCTATGTGCTTGGACCTCTGATGAGACCTTGGCTCTTTTGACTGTGCAATAGCCCCATTGTTATCACAGTACAATCGTACGGGATCAAGAATAGATGGAACAACACCCAACTCTTGGATGAAATTCCTCATCCAAACAACTTCTTTTGCAGCTGCCCAGGCTCCAATGTACTCAGCCTCTGTGGTGGAGTCAGCAATAGTTTCCTGTTTAGAACACTTCCAGCTGACCGTTGCACCATTGAGTACAAAGACAAATCACGAGATAGATTTGAAATCATCCACATCAGATTGGAAGCTAGCATCTGTATAGCCTTCCAATTTCAATTCTCTTCCACCATAGACTAGAAAGGCATCCTTAGTTCTTCTCAAGTACTTAAGGACTGGCTTTACGGCTTTCCAGTGCTCTTCGCTTGGATTGGCTTGATATCGGCTTGTTGCACTAAGTGCATAAGCCACATCAGGCCATGTATATAGCATAGCATACATAATGCTCCCTATAGCGGAGGCATATGGTATGTGAGACATCTTTTTCTTTTCCTCTAATGTCTAAGGGGACATTGACTTGGGAAGAGAAATACCATGTCTCATAGGTACCAGTCCTCTCTTGGACTGGTCCATTTTGAGTCTCTTCAAAACTCTATCCATGTACGCAGATTGGGAGAGTCCTAACATTCTACTCGATCTATCTAGATGAATCTTCATCCCCAGAACGTAGGATGCCTCTCCCAAATCCTTCATGGAGAATTATGTGGATAACCACGCTTTAGTTTCTTGTAACATTCCTATGTTGTTTCCAAATAATAGAATGTCGTCGATGTAAAGCACCAAAAACGTTATCATGCTCCCACCAGCCTTTTTGTACACACAAGCTTCATCAGCATTTTGAACAAAACCATATGTTTGTACAGTATCATCAAAACAACTGTTCCAGCTTCAGGAAGTCTGTTTGAGTCCATAAATAGATCTCTGAAGTTTGCAACTTTGCACACCTTGTGCTCACTTCCTATGGATGCGAAGCCCTGGGGCTGCTCCATGTAAAGCTCTTCCTCGATTTCACCATTGAGGAAAGCAGTCTTCACATCCATTTGCCATATCTCATAGTCTAAATATGCAGCTATGGCTAGAAGTATCCGGCTGGATTTGACCATCGCCACTGGTGAATAGGTTTCATCATAGTCAATTCCTTCCCTCTGAGTGTAACCTTTTGCCACGAGATGTGCCTTATAGGTGACCACCTCTCCATCATTTCCAAGCTTTCGCTTATAGATCTACTTGTAGCCTGCGAGTTTAGATCCGTCTGGTGGATCCACCAAGGTCCAAACCTTGTTGGAGTGCATCGAGTCCATCTCGGATTGCATGGCTTCTAACCATTTTCCCAAATCGACGTCCAACGTCGCTTCCCCATATGTTCTTGGATCAGGGGAATTACCATCCCCGTTGCTGTCAAGCAAGAAACTATACTTCTCAGGTTGTTTTGGGATCCTTTCGGATCTTCGAGGACGTTGTGTACTTGCTACTACTTCTGGTTGTGCATCTGTGGTATCAGGTGAACCCTTTTGTGGTTCTTGAGGTCCCTCAAGTTCTACAACCTCGCCATTTCTATCCAATAGAAATTTCTTCTCTAAGAAGGCAGCATTCCTTGAAACAAACACTTTATGTTTCGAAGGGTTGTAGAAATAATATCCATAGGATTCCTTTGGATATCCCACAAATATACATAAGGAGGATCTTGCATCGAACTTATCTCCCACTAGTTGTTTGACATAAGCCGAGCAACCCCATACACATAGGTATTTGTAAGTGGGTGGTTTACCAAACCACATATCATATGGCACTTTAGAGACACTCTTCGATGACACTCTATTTAATAGATGCGTCGTAGATTCTAGGGCATAGCCCCAGAGGGAAAGAGGAAGTCTAGTGAAACTCATCATGGATCGAACAATGTCCATCAAAGTCCAATTCCTTCGTTCGCTTACCCCCATTAAGTTGGGGAGTACCGGGCGGAGTCCACTGAGAGACAATCCCATTGTCTTTTAGATAATCAAGGAATTCACAGGACAAGTATTATCCCCCTTGATCTGATCGAAGATCTTTGATACTTTGTCCCGTTTGCTTCTCTACTTCATGTCTAAACTCCTTGAACCTTTCAAAGGCTTCAAATTTGTATCTTATAAGTTAAACGTAACCATACCTCGAAACGTCATCAATGAAGGTTATGAAGTAAGAATGGCTCCCTTTAGTGCTTACATTAAGTAGACCAACATACATCCGTATGGACCAAGTCCAAAAGGTTAGTAGCTCACTCCATTTGCTCGGCAAATGGTGACTTGGTCATCTTACCCTTTAGACAAGATTCACAAGTTGGCATATCTAGCATTTCCCAAAGGTCAAGCTTATCCGCCATCTTATGAATCCTATCCTTAGAGATATGGCCTAGTCTAGCATGCCACAAGTATGTATCATTTTGATTATCCAACCTTGTCTTACTAGTATGTTCCTCATGTTGAGATAATAAGATTGGAGTATCGGGGAGAACCGTGTATAAGCCATAAGACAACTTTGATTCCAATATTAAAGAAGAACGATAAAACATTGAGCAAGCTCCACTTTTGATAACAAAACTATAGCCTTCCTTGTCCAACAATGGTACAGAAATGATGTTCTTAATTAATTGTGGAATGTAAAATACATTGTTCAAAATAACACTGTTTTTGTTGGGAAAAGATAAGTAGATAGTTCCAACGGGATTGGCAGCAACCCGTGCTCCATTACCGCATGGTCATCTCCCCTCTACTTATCTTCTTGCTTCTTGCCATCACCTGAAAATCATTGCAAAGGTGACCTCCACATCTGGTGTCCAACACCCACGAAGCATCATTAACTGATAAGTTAACTTCAACATAAAACATACCATTCACTGCTTCAGTGCAGTTACGCTTCCAATGTCCCTTTTTACCACAATTGAAGCACGCACCCTGATCGGTACTCTTAGCCTTTTTCACATCACCTTTGCCTTTCAACTGCTTTTTCTTATTGTTCTTCTTCTTTCCCTTGTCCTTATTGGCCTTATGGCCCTTGAAACGGGATGAGGAACCAACAAGCAGTACCGGCTTATCTTTCTTGATGGTGGCATCTGCACTCTTCAACATATTCAACAACTTGGGAAATGAAGCCTCAAGTTGATTCATGTTGTAGTTGATGACAAACTGGTCAAACGAATTTGGAAGGGACTGAAGCACGAGGTCAACGAAAAGCTCAATCTCAAGTTTTATGCTAAGATCGGAAAGCTTATTAGTAAGACTGATCATACGTAAAACATGATTATCGACTGACGATCCCTCGTGCAAGCGAGCGCGGAATAGCTCTTTAGAGATTGCGAATCTCGCCCTCCTAGTTCGAGTGCCATAGAGCTCCTCGAGACTCTTGATAATATCCTTAGAGATGGTCACGTACTCAAATTGCTTTTGAAGCTCATTAGTCATTGAAGCCATCATGATACATCTCACTTGGATATTATCATCGGTCCACTTATCAAAAATGGCACGTTCATCATCAGTGCTTGTGCGAGTGACGCGAGGCAAAGGCGCATCCAATACACTATCCTTGCGCTCACTTTGAAGCACAATCTTAAGGTTTCGGTACCAATCGGCGTAGTTGGGACCGACAAGTCTATTGGAATCTAGGATTGTTCAAAGTGGATTTTTGGCCATTTTGTTAACTACAAAATTAATAGCAAGGCACAACAATTAGCATTCAATATGTAATCTTGTCCACATAATTTGGTCTTTAATCATATGTGTCTCCCACTATTTTATCGAATTCCATAACCCTCTTGTTAGGAATTTCATATTAGATGTTTTGATGATGACAAATAGGACTTCCTGTTAGACCCCGAAAAGAGTAAAAGCTTTCATAGAATGTTATGTATAAGTACCTGAAAGCTTATTTATCTTAGGCTTATAGTATTTATCTTTGTAGAATTCTTTAGACTAAGTATGTGACACTAAAACACTTAGGAAAATTCTGGGTGAGTCTACCAAGTGATGAAGGTGAAGATCAAGCGTCTGAAGCTATCAATGGATAAAGATATCTTGAAGCGTCCGTCAAACGCTTTAGGGATTATCCCAGTGCTCAAACTACGAATGGATAACTCAGGCCAAATACTCAACATCAAGTGAAATGACGGAATTCTCAGTGAGACCATCAAGACAAGATTGAAGAGTAAGCGTCTGAAATAAAGAAAAGAAAGTCAGGATCAGTCCAAGCGTCTGTCCAATACACGAGAATAACTATTCTCTTCAGCAAGCGTCCAAAAAGGTTAAACCAACACAACCTACAAAGAACGTAACCTGAAAAATTCAAACCCAAAAACCATCCAAAGACTTAAAAATGCATGAATCAAACGGACGAATTATTTCCAACGGAAATAAGACAAGATGCATTAAAAGTCGGATAAGTGCTATTAAAATATAAGCACTATAACTTATGGGCAAGCCATATCTTTGACCTAGACTGTCAGATTTATGAAACCAAGACCATGCCTAACCAATTAAATATACCCAAAGTTAGAAATGTCTGAACTCAAGGAATGTTTGGGGAAACGAGACTCCAACCATGTCAAACGGACAAAAAACCACCAATACCTTATAAATAGCTCTTTCAACAAACAAGAAATGTGATAGACACACACAAAAATACCTACTTTGTTGAAAGAAAAGCTTACTGAAAATCATAGCCAAATATCCATATAAGCTTTTCACAAATATTCCAGACACAGTCACCCATATCTCAAATCTCTTTTTAAGAAGAACCTATACTACCATTGAGATATCTCCAAGTTGTTTGAACTTTCCAAAAAAAACAAACAAACCCGTGACCAAAACCATCAACACCTTTCATCTGAGTGAGAAAGCTGGTTGACTTGCAAGCAATATTTTTGTGTAAAAGAAGCTTGTTGAAGTTGATCTCTATTGGAGCTGAAATCTGTGTGACCAAGGAGTTCCGAGATCAAGAGTAACTTGCACCATTTCTGAGTGAAAGAAGCAAGGGGATAGAAGATCTTTAGTGGAGCTGAAATCTGTGTGACCAAGGAGTTCCAAGATCATATCCAATCTCCCTCTATCTTGTAGAAGTCTCTGTGTGACTCTTCGATAATCATCATAGTGGAAAAACCTCCCTGATAAAAGGAGAAGAAGGACGTAGCTGGGATTACATCACCCAGTGAACCTTACAAATATCTTGTGTCATTTACCTCTTTAAGCATTCATTGTTTTACTGCTTTACTATTCATACTGCATACATTCTGATAAAGTCTTAAAACAACTAAGCGACTACTTTCGATTAATTAACCGAACGCTAAGCTATAAAATACTTCCGCTGTGCTAACTCTGATTTAGTGACTAAACTCTGCCCTACTTTGGTAAGCGTTGAAATCACCGAGTCTAAGTTAACGTTTCTCAAGCGCCACATCCAGCGCTTAAACTTGTCAAGCGTTCAAATACTTCAAAGTGATACGAATTTTTAAGAAGTCGAAAAAGACTTCAGGGTCTATTCAACCCCCCCCCCCTTCTAGACCTTTCGTATACCACTTGGGACCAACAAGTGGTATCAGAGCGGTTGAAGTTGAAACCTAAGCGTTTCCAAGCGTAACTGCTTGTTCAGATCCATTTTTTTTATATAGTCGCTTTAAAATTACTTTAAATTCTTCATGGCATTCTCTAAAGTTCCCAAGTTGACCGAGTCAAATTATGACTCTTGGAAGGTCAAAGCGTTTACTTATTTGTGTTCATGTGATGATGAAATGTGTGATATCATTTCAGATGGGCCAATCAAATATACAAAGTTATCACCAGAGCGCCCGAAGCCACAGGAGAAACACCTGACGGTTATGTGGAGAAGCCCAAACAAGAATGGTCCACCGATGAGCGTCGACGAGCCAATCTAGACAATGTCGGTCGGAATGCATTATACACAGCCATTGGTGACAATGACAACTTATTCAACAAAGTCAAATCATGCAATACAACTAAAGAAATTTGGGATAAGTTGGCTACTATTTGTGGTGGCTCAGCACAAATAAAGGAAAACAATTATCAATTGCCAAAGAAAAATTCAACGGCTTCAAGATGCTACCTAATGAGACGCTAGAGCAATTAGACATGAGGTTTACAGCCCTTGTCACTGAACTAACATCTCTGGGTATGGAGCTACAAAATCGAGAAACAGTGGTCAAAATCTTTAGAAGTCTTCCAAGCAGATTCCTGATGAAAACAACTGCAATGAGAGAATCAAACAATCTGGACAGCCTAACTCCAGAAGATGCTTTTTCAGAACTCAAAGCATTTGAGTTTGAGCTGAATTCGGCCAGTGATGCAGTAAGTAATCCAGTGATCGAATCTGGAGCGCTAATGGCATCAATCAAAGGAAAACCTATCAAAGAAAAAGGTTCGGATATAAGTGAGGAAGAAGAACTGGCGCTTCTAAATAGATTCAGGAAATTCCTGAAATATGAAAAGAAGGGAAACAGTCCTAAGCACCCAGGACAAAAGTTCATATCAAGCGCTTCCTCAAATACAACCACAATATCAAGCGCCTCACTATCCTGCGTCCTCCTCCCTAGCGCCAATTCAATATCAAACTCCTTCTCAGCAAGATCTCTCAGCGCCTGCAGCGTTAAACCAACGATCCACAAGATTAACAAACGAACAAAAGATGAAGACCAATCTTTGTTACAACTGCAGGAGACCAGGGCATTTCCAAGTTAATTGCCCATATCCAAATGTGTCTAAACCTACAAAGCAAGATCACACGGATAGAAACCAATTCAGGAGCAACCTGAGACAACAAGGCTTGCTAGCAGAATCAGAACCTCTCTATACGCCTGAAGAGGACTTGGAATCATCAGATGAAAGCAGCGATGATGAACCATCAAAGGACTCAGCATTCATTTGTCTCATGGCAAGAGAAAATGAAGCATCTAACGACTTACCATCTGAGGTAACCACTGATCTGTATCATCCTCTCTCTTATGATGAATTACTTGACAAAGTAAAGGAATATTATACAGATTGTCAAGATGCCACCCAATTATTCCAAAATCACCATCGTATTATTTCAGCACTCAGAAGTGATAACTTAACGCTCAAAGCAGAGTTGCAAATTCAGCAACAGTGCATTGAGAAAAACCAATCACTCGAGAGTGAAATTACTCAGCTAAAAGGTGATCTTGATATAATAGTCAAAAGAGAAGCTGAAATGGTCGCTAAACTTGCCAAATCAGAGCAGCTTATCTCTTCATTATCAAAAGCGTCTAGAACGCTAGATAATGTGACTAAAGTAACCAGGGCATTTGGTGAAAAGACGGTCTAGGTTTTGATAAATTAGTTATAAAGCCAAAGCGTCCAATGTTACAACAATCAACAAAGGAAAAGGTGTAATCTTTGTTGAAGAAAGTTCGATCAGACAAACGCTGAATGAATCAACAAATACTGGTACAAAAGCTAATGATAAAGTCAACACTGACTCAGGCAAAGGAAAGACCAAAGCGAATGTCTCACAAAAGAAAATATATCCAAACGCTCAAAAAGCTAAGGAAATATTTTCTGCCAGTGAATCAAACGTTAAGCGTCCCGCACCAAAAGTGCATCCTAAGCCAGTACCAAACAGAATCAAACGTCTATATCCAAACAATCCAGTTCATATTATCAACACTATGATAATTATGATTACGATTATGATTATTACTATAATCAAGGATATTTCTATACATCTGGAAAAAGTATGCAACTCAAAACGAAACCCAAGAAGGCCAATCTTTCTCCCATAGTGAAGACAAGGCAAATATGGGTTCCGAAAAATCTAATTCACGTTACTAACAAAGAAGGACCCAAAACAAAATGGGTACCTAAAGGAAATTAGATCTGCCCTTTTGAATGCAGGTACCTAGAGCCAACACCGACGCTTCAGTATGGTACATAGATAGTGGATCATCGAGACACATGACTGGATCCTATTCAAATCTATCGACCTCTCAAATACTTGAATTACTACATTTAGATTTGTTTGGTCCTATTCAAATCATGAGCGTTAGTGGTAAAAAGTATTCACTAGTAATAGTTGATGATTTTTCACGCTATACATGGGTAGAATTTCTAGCATCTAAAGATGAAACTAGTGCCAAGCTCACCTCTCTAATTCGTCAACTACAAAACTCAAAAGATCTAAAAGTAACAAGAATTAGAAGTGATAGAGGAACTGAATTTACTAACCATATTGTTGAGAAATTTTGTAAAGACTTTGGAATACTTCATGAGTATTCAGCACCTAGAACACCTCAACAAAATGGAGTTGCTGAACGACGGAACAGAACGCTTAAAGAAGCCGCTAGGACTATGTTAGCCGAGTCTAAGCTGCCTCAAAGGTTGTGGGCCGAAGCTATCAACACTGCTTGCTACACTCAGAACCGGTGTATGATCAATAAGCAACATGAAAAAACTCCATATGAGTTATGGAAGGGACGTAAGCCGAATGTTTCATACTTTCATGTATTTGGTTCAAAATGTTTCATTCATAACAATGGTTCCCAGACATTTGATCCTAAAGCAGATGAAGGAATCTTTCTAGGTTACGCCAAAAATGGAAAGAGCTTTCGCATCTTAAATAAAGTCAAATCGAAGGTTGAAGAATCCATTCATGTTGTGTTTGATGATGCTAACCAAGAACCGAGTAAGGTTAATATTAATGATGCAGGAATTGAAGATTTATCTCAACAAGCGTCACAAATCAATCTGTGTGATGATAGTGATATTGATGAAGATAATGAAATCATTGTACCTAATCCTAAGACTACTCGTAAAGACATCAACGATGACATTGCAAGAAACGCTGATGATCATGAAGGGAATGTTCATCAAGAGCAAATTCAAACTATAAACACTGAAGCGCCTACGCAAGGAATTGGTCAAGCGCCTACACAGTTTAATCAAACGTTAGATCAATCTCTTAACTCGTTCCAACCAGACAGAAAATGGCTCAGAGACCATCCACCAGAACTAATTATTGGAGATATTGGAGCACCCGTTAGAACAAGAGCCGCTACAATAAATGAGGCCATGTTTGCAAGTTTCCTATCTCAAATGGAACCAAAGAAAGTGGATGAAGCGCTTAACGATCCAAGTTGGATAGAAGCCATGCAAGAAGAGCTAACCCACCAAGGGGTCATTGGAACTAGATGGGTCTATAGAAACAAAATGGATGAGAATGGGATTGTGATTAGAAACAAAGGCAGACTCGTAGCTCAGGGATACTGTCAAGAAGAGGGCATCGACTTTGATGAAACATACGCTGCAGTTGCCCGTCTTGAAGCAATCCGCATGTTTCTAGCGTTTGCAGCATTTAACAAATTTACAGTGTATCAAATGGACGTAAAGAGTGCATTTCTGAATGGTAAACTCTAAGAAGAAGTATATGTGGAGCAACCACCAGGATTCATCAACAACCATGGGAAAAGCATGGTTTACAAATTGGACAAGGCACTCTATGGTCTTAAACAAGCACCACGAGCATGGTATGACACTCTTTCTATCTTCCTTATAGGTAAAGGCTTTTCAAAAGGCAGCGTTGACACAACGTTATTCAAAATTACCCATAATGGAGATATTCTCCTAGTTCAAATTTATGTTGATGATATTATATTTGGATCTACCAATAAGCGTCTATGTGAGAAATTTTCGAAGATGATGCAAGATCAATTTGAAATGAGCATGATGGGTGAATTAACTTTCTTCCTAGGATTACAAGTTAAACAACTCCCTAATGGCATATTCATAAATCAAACTAAATATACTAGAGATATGATCAAGAAATTTGGTATGGAAAATGCATCACCTTCAAAAATTCCAATGAGCCAAACGCTTAAGCTAGATAGAGATGATAATGGAAAGAAAATTGATATCACTAACTATAGAGGTATTATTGGATCACTTCTTTATCTTACAGCTAGTAGACCTGATATTATGTTCTCAGTATGCATGTGTGCACGATTTCAAGCTGATCCTAGAGAATCACACTTAATTGCTGCTAAAAGAATCCTTAAGTACCTAAAAGGCACACAAAATGTGGGCTTATGGTATCCTAGGGATTCTCCTTTTGAACTAATTGGTTATTCAGATGCAGATTTTGCAGGATGCAAAATAGATAGAAAAAGTACTAGTGGAACATGTCAATTTCTAGGTGATAGACTAATTTCATGGCATAGTAAGAAGCAACAGTCCATCGCTACTTCCACCGCTGAGGCTGAGTATGTAGCCGCTGGAAGCTGTTGTGCACAGATCCTTTGGATGAGGCAACAACTTAGAGATTATGGAATAATCCTAGATCCAACTCCTATCCATTGTGACAATCAAAGCGCCTTAGCAATGACTCAAAATCCAGTTCTTCACTCTAGAACCAAACACATTGACATTCGCTATCACTTTCTACGTGACCACGTTCAAAAGAAGGATATCTCCATGCACTTCATTGGTACAGAAAAGCAACTGGCAGATATCTTCACCAAAGCGCTTAACGAACAACGTTTTCTCACTTTAAGAAGTGAACTAGGTATGATTGATCTAAATGCTTAATCATTCGAAACATCATACTTTTGTTAGGCATGAAATTTAGGGGGAATTCACTGTATGTTATGTAATTTATGGGGAACCTACATAGGGGGAACCTTAAAAGAGCTAACTATACCTAAGTGAATATGACCAAAAATGTTTTCCTTGCATCGGTCATACGCACTTAGCACCATACACTTAAATCCTTTTGACGCTTATTACACAAATCTGTCTTAGCGTCTGCACTTCTTTCAAAATAAACTAAACGCTTAGCTTTATTCCCGGCTAAAGCAGTTAGTAAAAAGACCCTTTAAAAGCAAGCGTACATTACCCTACGCTAAAACGAGAAAGTGGATTAGTCAATCAATGCAATTAATGCTGACTTGACATTCCTCACCCTTCGCTCAAGAAAACCCATGGGTACTCATCACGTTTTTCAAAGATGGTTCAGCACATGTACACGCGTCAGTACAATTACCATGTATCTTAGACGAATACAACCAGCGCTGAATATTTTAAACCAAAAGTAAAACACTACTACCAAGACATAATGATAAGTACTGGGAAACTGTGTTCTCATATACACCCTGAAAGGAATAATTCTATATGTTACAATGACCGCTAAAGCACAAAATGTTACTTGAAAGAGACCTCAAGATTCTCAAGCGTCCACATAACACTGAATTGTTTCAAGCGTCATTCTGAATAGGTCCGGACGCTTTAACAAATTTTTGGCGGGCATTTGAATAGTTGTTCAAAATTATGGTTCCCGAACAGTTTTCATAAAGAACGTATCCGCTTTTCATGGACACACGTATCACTCTCAGTATATCAAAAGTCTCTGTTTCAAACTTTTAATCGGACTTCAAAATAGTATATATGGCAGTTACTAAAAGAAACCGTGCCTATTTAATCTAAATTCACGTCCACAGTTATATTTTAATGGCTGAGATTTATATTCCTCCACGTGTCAACATCTCAAACTTCAAACACACAGAACATTCAAATTGAAGTTTCTGCAGAACACAAACACTCTTATACTCTATTACATTCGTGCAAGAAAAAGTCTCTCTTTTTCAAAAACCAAAAAAAAAAAAAAACTTTCATTCGTAATCTCTGTCTACTTCTCACTAATGGCACCCAAGAAAGCTACTGCTGGAACCACTGAAGTTGTTGTTAAGGTCACTGAAGGCCTTATAGTTGATTGGAAGTTTCTCTATGAAAACCCCCAAATTGATTTAACGGAAATGATGGATTCTGTAGCAGAGGCTGGGCTTCAGAAATTTCTCACGAAATACTCGTATATGTTTCCTGAAGAACTAGAATTTTTCTGGAGAAATGCTTGACTGTCTGACGATGAGACTTCCATCACTTGTTTGTTTCCTGTCTCCAAGAAGGAATCAAAGACGTTCACTCTCTCTGCGGCCTCTATTGCCCAGAATTTCTCTCTACCTAATGCTGGAGCCACTTTAGACACTATCACTGAAGAACAAATTCAAGAAGTCTGGACTCAGATTAGCGCTTACGATGATGTTCCATACAAACCGTACTTTGAGAAGAAAGATATAGTGAACAGGTATCGAGTCTTGGCTGATTTCTGCAGTAAAAACATAGAATGCAGAGTGGGAACCTTCGACAAAATCAACCCAACCCAGTTCCAGATGATGACTGCCATCCTACTCAAGATAAAAATCAACTGGAGCGCCTATATATTCAGCAGGTTCAGAGACAGTCTACGCACTTCAAACAGACCTTATGGTCTAGTTTTAAGTGATCTAATTTTCGAGCAGAGTGCACCTCTTCAGCAGGAGTCACCGTGGCCAAGCATAAGTTCTATGGGCCAAGAATCATCAATAATCTCTTCAATCCACCCAAAGTTGGAGGTGCTGCTAAGCCTCTCTCTGAGCGCCAAGTTGTCCGAGCAGCGTCAGATGAGGAGGCTGAGCGTCCAGATCAGGAGAAAGCCAAACGTAATGTGAAGCGTCCCACTGTCACAAAGAAACGGGCTCCTCGAAAGCCCAAGGCTCAACCTATCAAAAGCGATGAAGATGACGAGGATTCTATACCCCTCATTAGTCGGAAAGATCTGGAAAAGGTTCTCAAAAATATTGACTTTGAAGAACCTGCAGTTCCACAGACTCAAGCGTTCCCCGCCGAAGGTATAAATGTGAAGCGTATCTTCAAGAGACGTAAGCGTCCAACTGCTGCCATTTCTTCTGAGGCTACACAAAGTGATCAAGCCATAGCTGCTGTCCCGATATCATCCTTTGAAACACCAGTTGATGTCCATCTGGATGTTGATATGGCCCAAATTGTGGCCATCGCACATGAAGCTGCCATCGAATCTACAAATCTCGAGCCTGATGAACCTGAAATCCCAAGGGCTCAACCATTGCTTGCATTACCTAGTACAACAGAGGCACGCTCAGAAGGTCAGAGCGATGCTAACGACGTTGTGATTCATCGACATTTCTTCAAGCTGGATCCCTTAAAGACTATCGATCACTCAGTCGATTATTTGCCTCCAGCGCCCGCAGAGACCTTCATACCTGCAGGATACAATGAAGAAAGTCTTATCAATGCCGAAAATGATATCGCCAAGCTCATAAAGTTTGATCTGGCTGTACGCAACACTCTCTTTAATACAGCCTCAACCCCAGCTGATGAAGCTTACTACACAGCTCTTGAACTCGGGAAGACTCCCAAACACATCCCGGCTTCCGTAACTCTCCAAGCACAGCGGCAAGGAGGCAAGACTCCTAGAGCTGATGTTGATTTAGCTTATTATCTGGACTGTGGGACAAGCAAACCCACTGGCTTCGCTCTCAGAGACTACAACATCAGAGTCTATGAGCGTCAGGATAAGCTTCTGAAACCAACGGAAGAGCTACTAAACAGAGAAGGCTATTCTCACTCTCTAACACTGGTCAAAAGCAAGGAAAACAAGCGCTCAGCTAATCCTCTCCTCCTGTGGAAGAATAAAGGAGTACATGCCGGTGAGCGTCCAGCTTCCTGACCGAGATGATTCAACTTGAAACCGATGCATATTTTGACTGCGTCTGGAACGCTAACTACCAACCCGACAGGTATCGTTTTGAATCCATCTGTGATATTCATCACCAAGGGTTTCGTGCTATACTTAATGCAGGAACTGAGTATTGTATGACTGAGATAAGATGGGCTGAAGCTTACATGGGTGACACGTATAAATTTGAAGACTTGGTTAGTGCTCCCCATCTGTTCAGAATAGGGATTCATGATAAAAAGACCAAATTTGCACGCTACATGCTGACGCAGCGCCAACATAGACTTGGACCCGTTCTGAAGCTGCCTCTGATCCGCCATCAACCTGAACACCGCTTAAGACAAGCGTTGCACAAACTGGCCAACTCTTCTCTACGCTTTGCTGATATCAAGCGTCCACCAGCGGTTCTTCTCCCCTGTCCTGTCTGAACTGCACCCTAGCCACTGTGAAGACAACTTTTCTCTCATGATGGCAATTATGCCTCCAGTCTCCCTATTCGACAAAATCTTCACAGACAATCTGCGACAATGGGATGGCTCTCGGATCAATCCTTTCAGAGGATATCCACTTCTTCCGTCTATTCGACAAGAAGTCTTCAGTCACTATGATTTTGTTTTATCGCTGCTAGAAAGATCTCAAGCGCTTGCTTCAGCCATCTACCCATACTTGGAAGAGTATTACCGGCTCCGCGTTCCCGACTCTCGGGAAACCGAAGACTCTCCCAACAGATCGGCTAATTGGCTTCTCACAACACTATTGCCCAGATGCCTTATTCTCCATCTGCAAAGCGCCCTCCAAAATCTTTCCCACTCATGTGCTGGATATCCTCGGGCCAATGTATATCAGGGCCCTGGATAGTCCTATCAGAACGTTCATTCAAGGTACTTATCTCCCCACTCTACATTTGAATGAACTTCTGCAGACTGCTACGTATCCATATGCAGATGACCGTTTGCCTTGGACTTTCGGTTTACGGACTTTAGCCGTATAGAATCAGAATTTACTGCAGCACCAGCTGACACGTTACCTGCTCCTGAGCGCTTATTAGAATTACCTCAAGCGCCTCATTCCCCCAGTCCAACTGAATCCGACTCTACTGCATCCACCGAGTCCAACACTGCCCCAGAGCTTCGAGGAACAGTATTTGATCCTACTAATCAAGTACCTATTGAATCTCTCAAACACACATCTCGTTTTAAGCCTCGAGTCAGCACTGCACTTCCCAACGCTCAACCGTCCATGACTGAATGCCTCACTCAAATACAGCAACTATCTACAGCTACTCAGGCAAGTCATGTGGCTTTAACCAATGATCTACAAGACCGGTTCACGGCTCTAGAGACCTCTCTCACAGACGCTAATCACGCTCAACTCCTGGTCATGAAAGAACATTTCGACCAGCGTCTAACCACTCTTGAGGCCTCTGTCGCTCAGATTGCTACTCAAGTCGTCTTCTTACTCAGCATTTCATACAGACTGATGATGGCAATAAGGGGGAAAAGAAGGGAGAAAAGAGGAAATCGTCAACATCTAAAGATCAAGTTCCTCCTCCACCATCCAAGCGTCAACATATTGATACTTCTCTCACATGAGTACAGAACCAAGGTATCCCTATCCCTCTTGGGTAACTACATCGGTTGAAGCGTCCAATAAGAAAGAAACTCCAGAGTGCTCTATCCAACTCTTCCATGCCTTCAAGAGCACTGCTTGAACAGTTTGACATTCCTCTTCTCAGAGCATCAATTCCAGAACCATCTGATCCAGCAGTATTAGCCTTAGAAAGAAAAATGTCTGACTTCGACCAAACCTTCAGAATTGCCTACGATACATAGGCATCAGTCCAGAGGATGGGATAAACACTTCATTGCCTTTAAGGCACGACAAGTTCAAGAAAACAAGCACATAATCAGTAAAGATCATGCTGCAATGATGACGTTAGAAGATCAGATAACTGAAGCAATCCGTGCTGAAATGACTAAGAGATACAAGATCAAGCCACGATCTTGATTTTTACTTGTGCCTCTCTCCTTTTAGTTGTAAAATGCCTGTACTATGAAATATATATATATAATGCATTTTACAGCTGAAACATCTCGTTAAAGCTCAAACTAACTCACTAACTTTACGCTAACCTTCACGTTAGGTATCTAACGCTTGAACTAAAAAAGTATTGCCATCATCAAAAAGGGGGAAATTGTTAGGAATTTCATATTAGATGTTTTGATGATGACAAATAGGACTTCCTGTTAGACCCCGAAAAGTGTAAAAGCTTTCATAGAATGTTATGTATAAGTACCTGAAAGCTTATTTATCTTAGGCTTATAGTATTTATCTTTGTAGAATTCTTTAGACTAAGTATGTGACACTAAAACACTTAGGAAAATTCTGGGTGAGTCTACCAAGTGATGAAGGTGAAGATCAAGCGTCTAAATCTATCAATGGATAAAGATATCTTGAAGCGTCCGTCAAACGCTTTAGGGATTATCCCAGTGCTCAAACTACGAATGGATAACTCAGGCCGAATACTCAACATCAAGTGAAATGACGGAATTCTCAGTGAGACCATCAAGACAAGATTGAAGAGTAAGCGTCTGAAATAAAGAAAAGAAAGTCAGGATCAGTCCAAGCGTCTGTCCAATACACGAGAATAACTATTCTCTTCAGCAAGCGTCCAAAAAGGTTAAACCAACACAACCTACAAAGAACGTAACCTGAAAAATTCAAACCCAAAACCATCCAAAGACTTAAAATGCATGAATCAAACGGACGAATTATTTCCAACGGAAATAAGACAAGATGCATTAAAAGTCGGATAAGTGCTATTAAAATATAAGCACTATAACTTATGGGCAAGCCATATCTTTGACCTAGACTGTCAGATTTATGAAACCAAGACCAT
The DNA here is from genome assembly GCA_019426215.1 of Buddleja alternifolia. Lineage (NCBI taxonomy): Eukaryota > Viridiplantae > Streptophyta > Magnoliopsida > Lamiales > Scrophulariaceae > Buddleja > Buddleja alternifolia. The sequence continues at coordinate 7,612,071 of CM033397.1, read as the reverse complement.
GCCTAACCAATTAAATATACCCAAAGTTAGAAATGTCTGAACTCAAGGAAGTTTGGGGAAACGAGACACTCCACATGTCAAACGGACAAAAACCACCCAATACCCTTAAATAGCTCTTTCAACAAACAAGAAATGTGAAGACACACAACAAAAATACCTACTTGTTGAAAGAAAAGCTTACTGAAAATCATAGCCAAATATCCATATAAGCTTTTCACAAATATTCCAGACACAGTCACCCATATCTCAAATCTCTTTTTAAGAAGAACCTATACTACCATTGAGATATCCCCAAGTTGTTTGAACTTTCCAAAAAAACAAACAAACCCGTGACCAAAACCATCAACACCTTTCATCTGAGTGAGAAAGCTGGTTGACTTGCAAGCAATATTTTTGTGTAAAAGAAGCTTGTTGAAGTTGATCTCTATTGGAGCTGAAATCTGTGTGACCAAGGAGTTCCGAGATCAAGAGTAACTTGCACCATTTCTGAGTGAAAGAAGCAAGGGGATAGAAGATCTTTAGTGGAGTGAGGAATCTGTGTGACAAGGAGTTCCAAGATCAATCCAATCTCCCTCTATCTTGTAGAAGTCTCTGTGTGACTCTTCGATAATCATCATAGTGGAAAACTCTCCTGATAAAAGGAGAAGAAGGACGTAGCTGGGATACATCACCCAGTGAACCTTACAAATATCTTGTGTCATTACCTCTTTAAGCATTCATTGTTTTACTGCTTTACTATTCATACTGCATACATTCTGATAAAGTCTTAAAACAACTAAGCGACTACTTTCGATAATTAACGAACGCTAAGCTATAAAATACTTCCGCTGTGCTAACTCTGATTTAGTGACTAAACTCTGCCCTACTTTGGAAGCGTTGAAATCACCGAGTCTAAGTTAAGTTTCTCAAGCGCCACATCCAGCGCTTAAACTTGTCAAGCGTTCAAATACTTCAAAGTGATACGAATTTAAGAAGTCGAAAAAGACTTCAGGGTCTATTCAACCCCCCCCCTTCTAGACCCTTTGTATACCACTTGGGACACACAACTCTATTATATAGATATTCGAGGGAGATATGCGATTGTCTCCCAGTTGGGCTCAAGAAATCATAAGACGACTCTTCCATATGCCTCGAGGAACACTCGCCATATGATAAATCTGTATGTAGGCTTACCGGCCTTCTATATCAACATATAGTTCTCAAGATGTTTGCCTGTTTTCCCATATACCCGAGAACCACGAGTTTCTTTGATCCTTGTGCAAATTTCTGTATGATAGTAAACGACGTTCACAGTCAATGTTCCCATCAAATATTCATGGTCTTACAATCGACTTCGGTACTAATGTGCCCCACGAAGTCATAGACGCCACCTAGACAATGATCACCCACGAGCATCTCTATGATTAGAGGTGGTCACAGCCTATCCACTGAAGCCACACCACGATCATGGACGGCGGGCCAAGCTTCATGGCAATTACATGCCACCACTTATGATGGAAGGCGTGGAAAAATAGAAGTCGTTCAATTTGCCACATAAACTTAATTCTTGAATTTATCTCTTGAAACAAATCAAGAGAGGGGTTTCAACATGCAAGGTCTCATCAAGATTAGGATTATCTTAATTATGTGATTATGCAACCAAGTAACATATAAGAAAAATATATATAAGACATTCACAAAGCGGTAACACTCAATATGGATGATTGTGGGTCCCTAAGCGATCCACCGACCCACGCGTGAATCTAAGGCATCTAGGGTACTAAATTAAATAGGCCCTATCTATTAAAAAGCTTCCAACGGCATACATAATCTTCAATAATGGTCCATCATCTTGTCTCTTTCACAGGATCACTATAGAATAGACAAAAAATCGTGCGAAAAATTAAAATATCCAACCAAATCGAAATAGAGGTTATAATAATTACAACCAATTGAATAATCTAAGCCGACCACAATCCACCATTATGCAAATTAAC
>CM033397.1:7404738-7610084 GCA_019426215.1 Buddleja alternifolia | reverse complement strand
TTCATCAACAAGTTTGCTAGCGGAATCAAACAAGCATCCGCACCTGAGACCTTGGAGTTCCGAAGAAATAGTGAGAGGCTGACCAGTTGATGACATCACGCTTTTTGTATCATATCAGAGATGATGAATCGTCTCCTGAGGTAAACACTGATCTCGCTTCCTCTTTCTTAATGAAGAATTACTTGACAAAGTCAAAGAATTTATATGATTGTCAAGTTGCCCCAAATTATACCAAAATCACGTTTGATCTATTATTTCATCGCTCCAGTATAAAGTGACCCGCTCAAAGCAGTATACAAATTTGAAGTTCTACCAACATGCATTGAGAAAAAACCATCGCTGAGAGTGAAATCTCACGTTGAAAAGTGGAGCTTGATCTGGAGAGTCACGAGAGAAGCTGAGCTGATTGCTAGACTTGCCTAAATCATAACAACTCATTCATCCATTGCTAAAGCGTCAAGAAATCTAGACAATGTACTAAGGTAACAAGTTTATTGGGGGAACAGACACAGTTTTAGATGTAATAAATTTAGGTACAAACCAACAAATCAAAATGTTGACAGCAAAAAACAAAGGAAAGGGTATTTTCTTGTTAAAGAAGGTTCACAAAGACAAACGCTAAATGAACCAAGCGATAATGGTAAGAGGCCAAATGAGAAAGCTAAAGCTGACTCAGGCAAAGGAAAGGCGAAAGCAAATGATTCACAAAGAAAGGTTCATCCAAACGCTCAAAAGGCTAAGGTAAACCTAACCACTGTAAGTCAAGCGCTAAGCGTCCAGCATCAAAAATGCAACCCAAGCCAGTGCCAAGGAAATACCAGCGTCAATATCCACAACGGTCTAGATCATATTATTGCTACTATGATGATTATGACTATGACTATGATTATGATTACTATTATAAACGAGGATATTACTATACACCCAAACAGCACACACAACACAATGTGAAACCCAAGAAGGCCAATATTCCTATAATAAAGATGAGGCAAATATGGGTTCCTAAAGTTCTAATTCAAACTAACAATGCTACTAATGGTAAAGGACCCAAGAAACAATGGGTACCTAAACAGAAATAGAACTTCCCTTTTGATTGCAGGTACCTAGAGCTAAAGCCAATACATCTGTTTGGTACTTCGATAGTGGATCGTCAAGGCACATGACTGGTTCTAAAGATCTTCTGATCATCTATGGAGCTGCCAATGGTCCTCAGGTTGTATTTGGTGACAACTCCAAAGGTAAAACCAAAGGTATAGGTACTTTGCATAGGGAGAACATCATGATAAGTGATGTTTATTATGTTAAAGGTCTAAAGCACAATTTATTAAGCATAAGTCAATTTTGTGATAAAGGCTTTGAAGTCATATTCTCAAGTGACTATTGCTATATAAATGACGCTAAGACTAAATCTACTAAATTGAAAGGTAAAAGAAAACAATGTATATTTGGTAGATTGGGGTTCAACACTTGATAACAACCCAACATGTTTTGTTGCTAAAAATGAATCTAAAAGGGTTGGTTATGGCATAGAAAATGAATCACCTCAACTTTAAGACAATCTCTCAGCTTATAAATCTAAATCTTGTAGAGGGATTACCAAAAGGACCATTTCACAAGGATCGCCTTTGTGACGCTTGTCAAATGGGCAAACAAGTCAAATCATCCTTCAAGAGAAAACCTCATCTATCTACCTCTAGAATACTTGAACTACTTCACATGGATTGTTTGGACCTATTCAACAATCAGTGTGAGTGGTAAAATACTTTGGTGATAGTGATGATTTCTCCGATTTACTTGGTGGAATTTCTTTCATCTAAAGATGAAACATGTGACAAGTTAAACGCTTATTCGGCAACTTCAAACATTGAAAACTTAAAGTTGCAAGAATAAGAAGTGATCACGTACTGAGTTTACTAACAGGTTGTTGAGAAATTTTGTGCAGAGAATGGAATACATCATGAGTATCAAGCTCCCAGAACTCCCCAACAGAATCGTGTTGCTGAGCGCCGGAACATAACGCTCAAGGATGCAGCTAGGACAATGTTAGTAGAGTCCAAGCTTGCTCCTAGGTTTTGGGCCAAAGCGATCAATACTACCTGTTACACTCAAAACCGCTGCATGACCAAGAAACTGCATGGGAAAACTCCATATGAACTGTGGAAGGGACGTAAGCCAAATGTTTCATACTTTCATGTCTTTTGTTCTAAATGTTTTATTCATAACAATGGATCCCAAAGCCTAAAGACATTTGATCCTAAAGTGGATGAGGGAATCTTTCTAGGCTACGCTAAGAATGAAAAGAATTTTCGCATCCTAAACAAGATCAAATCAAAGGTTGAAGAATCTATTCATGTTGTTTTTGATGATGCTAACCAAGAACCGAGTAAGGTTAATATGAATGATGTAGGAGTTGAAGATCTATGTCATCAAGCGTCTAAGATTACAATTGATGATGATAGTGACAACGATGATGAGATCTCAGTGCCACCTCCTAAGATTACTCGTGAGAATATTTCGAATAACAATGCAAGATCTAAGGATGATCATGAAGAGAGTGATCATCGAGAGCAAACAAGAATCAGCGAACTTGAAGCGCCTACGCAAGAGGGAAGTCAAGCATCTGATTGTCAAGCGCATGTTCAACCTCTTAACCCATTCCAACCAGACAGACTATGGCTGTGTGATCATCCACCTAAGTAGATTATTGGAGATATTGAAGCACCTGTTAGGACTAGAGCCGCTACATTTCATGAGGCAATGTTCGCAAGTTTTCTATCTCAAATGGAACCTAAGAAAGTGGATAAGTGCAAAGCGATCCAAGTTGGATTGAAGCCATGCAAAAAGAGCTGAATCAATTCGAGCGAAGTAAGGTTTGGACACTAGTAACAAGACCAACTCACCAAGGAGTTATTGGAACTAGATAGGTATATAGAAACAAGATAGATGAGAATGACATTGTGATAAGGAACAAGGCTAGACTCGTAGCTCAAGGACATTGCCAAGAAGAGGGAATTGATTTTGATGAGACATATGCTCCTGTCGCCCGTCTTAAAGCAATTCGTATGTTTCTAGCGTATGCAGCGTTCAACAAATTTACAGTGTATCAAATGGACGTGAAGAGTGCCTTCCTGAATGGTAAACTCCAAGAAGAAGTATATGTGGAGCAACCACCGGGATTCATCAACAACCATGGTAAGGGTATGGTTAACAAGCTAGACAAAGCGCTTTATGGGCTTAAGCAAGCACCCCGAGCATGGTATGACACTCTCTCTATTTTCCTTATTGGTAAAGGCTTTTCAAAAGGCAGCGTTGATACGGCGTTATTTAAGATTACCAATGATGAAGATATTCTCTTAGTCCAAATTTATGTTGATGATATTATATTTGGTTCTACTAATAAGCGTCTGTGTGAGAAATTTTCAAAAATGATGCAAGAACAATTTGAAATGAGCATGATGGGTGAATTAACTTTCTTCTTAGGATTACAAGTTAAACAACTTCCTAATGACATATTTATTAACCAAGCTAAATATACAAGAGATATGATTAAGAAATTTGGTATGGAAAGTGCATCATATTCAAAAATTCCAATGAGCCAAACGCTAAGTTAGATAAAGATGAAAGTGGGAAGAAGATTGATATCACTAATTATAGAGGTATCATTGGATCACTTCTTTATCTTACTGCTAGTAGACCTGATATTATGTTTTCGGTATGCATGTGTGCACGATTTCAAGCCGGTCCTAAAGAGTCACACTTAATTGCTGCTAAGAAGATCCTTAAATACCTAAAAGGCACACAAAATGTGGGCTTATGGTATCCTAGGGACTCTCCTTTTGAACTAATTGGTTACTCAGATGCAGATTTTGCATGTTGCAAAATAGATCGTAAGAGTACTAGTGGTACATGTCAATTTCAAGGTGATAGGTTAGTTTCATGGAATAGTAAGAAACAACAATCCATAACTACCTCTACAGCCGAAGCTGAGTATGTAGCCGCAGGAAGTTGTTGTGCACAAGTGTTATGGATGAGGCAACAACCTAGAGATTATGGCATAAATCTAGGTCCAATCCCCCTTCATTGTGATAACCAAAGCGCTCTAGCCATGACTCAAAACCCCGTTCTCCATTCCAGAACCAAACATATTGACATTAGATACCATTTTCTTCGTGACCATGTTCAAAAGAAAGATATCTCCATGCTTTTTATTGGAACTGACAAACAATTGGCAGATATCTTCACCAAAGCGCTCAACGAACAACGATTTCTCACTTTGAGAAGTGAATTAGGTATGATCGACTTAAACGCTTAATCATTATGCATCATATTTTATTAGATATATAATTTAGGGGGAATCCACTTTATTTATGTCCAAAAGATTTTTGAAAAGTTGTTACAAATTATCAAACTTAAGGGGAGCCTTAAAATTGTACTTGAAATATTTCAAGCGTCAATGATCAAAAACTTTCATATGCATGATCATCGACGCTCGGAATTATTTATGCACAATATGTTACGCTAAAATATAAAAGGATCTTAATTTCAAGCGTCAATATAAATTTAACAACGAGTGGTATCTGTTAAGCGTTGAACCAATTCCATTCAACATTAATATAAAATCATTTATAAAACTCATGCATAAATTTTACAAGCTTCTTGAAGTAGTGGATAGACTCAACAGTCTATGTTGTACTCTATCTACACGCTTCCATCACATCAAACAGGCGGGTAATCAAAAAATTTCAAAATGGCAGTTCAGAAATAGATGTACGTGTCAATGTACCATTAGGCACGTGTACTACACTCTGAAAAATCCCAAACGTTTTTCAATTTTTAACTCTCGGATGTCAAATCATTATATATGGAAATTATCAAATGTAACTTCTCTCTCTTACACAAAACTTGTGTCCGCAAATAATATTTTCATGGTTGAGATTCAAAATTAAAAGAATTTTTTTACACGTGTCTAAATCCTACAGAGACTAGAGAACACAATTTTCAAAAATCATTATTGTGTCATTTAAAACACAATTTTTGCAGAAAATTATGTACTTTACTCTCTGAAAATCTTACTCTCTCTCTCTCTCTCTCTCTCTCTCTTTCAAAGCAAAAGAAAATCTCAGTTCATCTCTTTCACTGAAAATGACACCAAAGAAATCTGCTTCTACTTTAGCCGAGCCTATCATCAAGGTTACTGAAGGCCTTGTTGTCGATTGGAAATTTCTTTATGAGCAACCTCAGATCAATCTAACTGATATGATGGATATGGTAACCACGGCTGGGCTCAAAACATTCTTGACTAATTATTCCTATCTGTTTCCAACTGAAGTCGACATCTTCTGGAAAACTGCTCAACTCTTCGAGGACAAGAAGTCTATCTCTTGTCTCATTCCTCTATCCAAGAAGGAGCCACCAAAGGAATTTGTTTTATCTGTTGCTTCCGTTGCCAAGAACTTCAATCTTCCAAATGAGGGTGAGGCATTGGACGGTGTTACTTTAGAACAAATCAAGAACACATGGGCGACTATGAGTGCTTATGACGGAGTACCATACAAACAGCACTTTGAAAAGAAAGATTTAGTGTCCAAATACAGACTGATGGCTAATTTCTGCAGCAAAATCATAGAATGTCGAGTGGGTACCTTTGATAAAGTAAACCCAGTTCAATTTCAGATGATGACGGCGATACTCCTCAATCTCAAGATAAACTGGAGCGAGTATGTATTTGGAAAGTTTAGAGACTGTTTGAGCGCCTCAAATAAACCTTATGGGCTTATTTTGAGCGACCTATTGTATAAATCGGACTATGTCTACTCATCTGGTCAACCGCTGAACATGACCAAGATGCTGGGAGGAAGAATTCTGAACAATCTATTTAATCCTTCCAAAGTTGGTGGTGTTGCTAGACCACTATCTGAGCATCTGGAAGGATGGAAAGCGTCAGATGAAGAAGCTGAGCGTCCAGTTCTAGAAGAAGCCGTGAAGCGTCCGGATGCAACAAAGAAGAGGGCTCCCAGAAAGCCCAAGGCTCAAGTCATTCCTTCTCCTAAAAAAGATGATGAGGACACTAATGAGGATGCAGAGGACAAGATTCCTCTCATCAGGCGTAGGAAGATGGAAGGGATTATTAAACAAATAGACTTTAAGGAACCATCTACTGCTCCTCCCGCTCAAACGCTAAAGCTCGTTGAAGGAGTCAACATGAAGAAAATTTTCAAGCGTTCCAGGACAAGCAAGCGTTGCGCTGCTCTTGTTTCTGAATAGCCTGAGACTTTTGAGCCAAGCGCTCAAGTTACTGTTGAGCCAAGCGCTCACGTTACTGTTGGGACAAGTTCTCAGGGTAAGCTTATTTCTTCCCACAACATTTCTATTCCTACATCTGTAGAAGATCCTGCTCTTATAGAGGATAGTTCATGTGTTACAGCTTTAGTTCCAGCTGCTGAAGCATCAACAGACGTCCGCCTAGATGTTGAAATGACAGAAGTTGTGGCTATTGCCAAAGATGTCGCCACAGAAGCTGCTACACTTGAAGTAGAGGAACCTGCTCCCCAAGAGGTTCAAGCGTCAACTAGTGTTTCGGCTATAACAGAGGCACGCTTAGAAGGTCAGAGCGTTGCTAAAGATGTTACAAAGCCGAGGTATTTCTTCAAACTGGACCCACTGAAGACGATTGATCATTCAATCAATTTTATGCCCCTAGCGCTCGAAGAAGACTTCATTCCAGCTGGATATAATGAAGAAAGATACATTAATGCTGAGAATGAGGTAGCCTCGCTAATTGACATCGACAATCAAATCAGAGATATAGTGTTCAACACCGAGCTGACAGAAATTGAGAGGAAGTACTATATGGCCATTCAACTTAATAAATCTCCTGGTCAGATACCATCTTCTCTTTTTCTTCAACAAGACAGACAAGGAGGTAGAACTCGTAGGTGTGATATGGATCTCGCCTACTACCTATATTATGGACACAGTAAGTCAACTGGTTTTGCTTTGAAAGACTACAACATCAGAGTGTATGATCCTTTTTGCCCAGAGTTTCTCAACCCTTCAGAGGAAGTCTTAAACAGAGAAGGCTACACACATTTTCCTCTTATAGAAAACAGTGATGAGAACAAGAATTTGGTCAATCCTCTTCGACTGTGGAAGAATAAAGGAATTCACGCCGGTGAGCGTTTAGCATCTCTCACAGATGTGATCCAAATTGACGCTGATGCATATTTTGATAGCGTCTGGAATGCTAACTATCAAACTGATAAATATCACTTTGAGTCTATCAGAGATATCCATCACGAAGCCATTCGAGCTATGGTCAATGTTGGGATAGATTACTGTATGGCCGAGGTAAATTTGGTTGAAGCGTATGTGGGCCATAGATATACGTTCACAGAATTAGTTCAAGCTCCCCATTTATTTGGCATAGGCATGCATGACAAGAAGCGTCAGTTTTCCAAGTATTATCTTTTAAAGCGTCAAGAGCGAGTTGGACCTATTGCCAAGCTGCCTAAAGTCCATCAATAGATAGAGCAGTGTCTGCGTCAAGCGTTGCATAGATTGTCCATTACTCCCCTCCAATTCAACGCTCAAGCGTCCACCAGTGGCAGCTCATCTCCATCCTGTTTGAACTTCTCACCAAGTCACTGCGATGAAAACTTTAGATTGATGATGAAGTTCATGGCTCCCATTCCTCATTTCGACAAGATCTTCACTAAAAATCTAAGGAAGCCAAATGGCTCGTGGATTCGAAACTTCCAAGGTTATCCACTTCTACCTTTTATCTGACAGGAAGTAAGCGATCATTATGCCTATGTTCTCTCCTTACTTGAACGCAATCAAGGCATAGCTCGGGCAATGTATCCGTATTTGGTAGACTATTACTGCAGTTATGTACCAGAAGCTCACAAGTCACAGCGTCTTCCTATAGATCGGATTATCGGATTTTCCTTGCATTACTGCCCAGATACATTATTTCTCATTCCGAAGCCATAGTCACGGATCTTCCCAAACCACGTATTGGACATCATGGGTCCAATGTAGGTCTGAGCCAGAGATAGTCCACTCCGCACCTTCATTCAAGGGACTTGCATCTCTCGCTCACGCCTAACTGAACTTGTGGAAGCTGCTTCAAATTCATATGCAGATATAGTAAATTGGAACTTCCAATTCGATGGTTTTCGCCAACCATAGTCAGCTTTTGAGGAGAAATCTGCTTAGTTAGTTGAAGCGTCTGCACCCTCCGAAGTTAAAAATATTCCAGTGTCTGCTGAAGAACCAGTTCAAGCGTCTCAACCAGAGGATATTCCTAACGCTCCTGAAATTGTTATTGCTGATAGTGCTGAGGATCTTCAAACTGATGTACAAGGTACAATCTTTGATCCTGCATATCAAGCTCCCCTTGACTCACTTAAGCATACATCCAGATTCAAGCGACCGACTCCTCAAGCAGTTCCATCGGATGTGGGTCAAGCATTTGGACCTTTTCCGAAATCTGTGTTAGAAGAGATGAGCAATCAAACTACTCAAAATGAAGAATCCCTTCACTGGATTAAGACAAATCTGGCAAAGATTGAATCTCAAATCATGAACGCTTAAATAGGTCATATGAAAGGTTCTGCTCAAGCGACTGTTGATGAGTGTCGTAGAGAATTTCAAGAGATGAATGATGCTACCAACGCTAAGCTTCTCGCAATGAACGAACAGTTCGACAAGCGTTTTAATGATATTACAGCTTCACTGTCTCAGATTGCCTCTTAGGTTAGTCTACTCACAGAACATTTTCTGAAGGCTGATGATGGCAATAAGGGGGAAGAGAAGAGAAAAGAAGAAAAGAGGAGAGCGTCCAGTTCAAGAGCTCAAGAACCTCCTCTGCCGCCAAAGCGTAAGTTAATTTCTCCTCCTTTTGCGCTAAGTTTCCCATCTTAGATAACTACTTATGGGGTAAGTGATTCTGCTTGAGCGCCTAGTAGAACGCTAAGAGAACCTCCACTAGATCTATATCCAAATCTACCAATACCTACTAGAGCACTGCTTGAACAGTTTGACATTCCTCTTCAAAGAGCATCGATTCCAGAACCAATAGATCCAAGAATTTTAGCTGAATAAAGGAAGATGTCTGACTTCATCCGAACTTTCAGAATTTGCTTAAGGTATATAGGTATTGACCCAACTGATTGGGATAAGCACTTTGCTGCTTTCAAGAAGAGACAAAAGGAAGAGAATAAACTCATAATCGACAAAGATCATGAAGCGATGATGACCTTGGAAGATAACCTAACTGAAGCTATCTGAGCTGAAATGTCCAAGCGATACAAAGTTAGACCAAGTCGTTAAAGCTTTTTTATTTGCATTATCTATATTCTTGTCTCTTATGAAATTTTTTGTTTAGTTGTAAAAATGCTTGTAATCATTGACATATATAAAATGCATTTTTTAGCTGAAACAACTCGTTGAAGCGTAACTAACTTCAACTAACCTTATCTAACCAAAGCTAACTTTGTTTTTGGCTGTCTAACTCTTGAACTATAAAAGAGTAAGTATTGCCATCATCAAAAAAGGGGAAATTGTTAGGAATTTCATGTTAGATGTTTTGATGATGACAATTAGGAATTTATGTTAGACCCCAAAAAATGTAAGTTTGATTTTAGTAGAAATCATGTATAAGCTTTGAAGTGTTAGACTTGTAATAGGCTTTACAGGCTTCGTTTTGTTTTATTCTAGATTGTTAGGCTAAGTAGTCTTAGGCTGAGCGTCTAATGAATTCTGAGTGAGCTTATCAGTAGTTTAGTTCAAAGACTCAAGCGCCTAAAGTCTGAATGAAGATGAAGTTTTCAAGCGTCCAAACGACCAGCTGTACCAAGCGTTACTTATAGGACAGAAGTTATTCAAAGATGAATGAGCATCTACCAATGACTGATTTCACCTAAATTTATTTTCAACTCCAGAAGGAGTTTAATGCAATTATTCTCAATGCATTAAATACCAACGGGTATTTAATTCAAATGCATTAAATGCTGATAAGAGCATTAAATGAGATAAGCTCTTTCAGATGTATGGAGAAGCCACTCTATTGGACTGTCAACTTTTCACAGACTGCAGCACCAACTTTTGTGCAACAGATTTTCAGGAAAAAGGACAAAAGTTGTTCACTCGCGGAAGTGAGAGACACGCGCCTGTGCATGTGTCAAATGGACACTTTTTCCAAGAATGCCTATAAATAGGACTTCAACAACAAGCCAAAAACGACGATTAAATTCCAAGAAAAATTGTTGTTGCATTGAAGTCTCATTCCTTAAAATCTCAGAAAAGCCAGAATATTCAAGAAAACACTCTCCTTGCTTTTCTTCAATTCCTGAGACAGTCAACCAATATCTCAAATATTCTTTTTGAAGAAACCCAAATTACTATTGAGATATTCCCAAGTTGTTTGAACTTCATCAAAATCAAACAAACCATTTAGAAAAACCCCATCCAAGCCTCGCGATCTGTGTGAACTCGAAGTTGGATACCTGCACTATTTCTGGGTGAAAGAAGCAAGTGGATTGAAGTGATTTGGAGCAGAAATCTGTGTGATCAAGGAGCTCAAGTCATCAACATCCATCTCTCCCTAATTTGGAGAAGATTCTGTGTGATTCTTTGAGAATCATTTTAGTGGATTGCCTCCAAGTGTTCGAGGAGAAGAAGAACGTAGTTGAGATTACACCACCCAACGAAGCTTACAAATATCATGCTCTTTACTTTACAGTCATTCTTCATATTATTATATCTTTGTATAAATTTGTTAAGTAAAACTGAAGTGAACGCTAAGCAACTAAAACACCTTCTTGTGACACTAAAGCTTTCAAAAGAGAAGACTCTAAAATTATTCCGCTGTGCTAACACTGATTAAAGAAGTGAACGCTTAAACCTATTTGGTTGTAGTATTCAAATTCTAAAATCTAAGTTAACTTTATAAAACAGTCTTCATTAGACTCTCAGCCGAAGCATCTATATTTAAAGTAAATGCTTAGTCGAGCGTTTACATTTCAAGCGTCCAAAACATTTTAATACGAATCTTTTTGAAGTCGAAAAAAATTTAAGGGCCTATTCAACCCCCCCCCCTCTTCTAGACCCTTTCGTATGCCACTTGGGACCAATAGTAGACAAGCACCACGTCGTGATGAAACTATGGACGATTGTGGTAGGTATGAAGATATGCATCTAGTACCCTTAGTTGTAGCTTTCCCCAAGAGAAGTCCTTTCAGCCCAACAATTTTGGCCGAGTTACTACCACAAGGACTGAAGATACTACACTTAAGTGAATATGAGGGGGTTGGAGATCCTCAAGAGCACGTTAACAAGTTCAATGCAAAGGCTGACATGTACGACGTCAGTGATGCGGCCTACTATAAAATCTTTTGAACTACACTATCTGGTCGGGCCCTTAGTTGGTTTAACCAATTGCCTGCCGGTACCATTACCGATTTCGAGTAGCTGACCAGGCGCTTCCTTAACCACTTTTCCATGAACAAGAAATGCCCCAAGACTGCGTCTTTTTTGTTCACGGTGGTCCAAATAGATGGAGAGTCCTGAGGGAATACGTACAGCGATTCTCCATAGCAGTGTCAGAGGTACCGCACATCAACCACGAGTTATTATCAGGAATTATGCAAAGGAATTTGTACAGTAGTAAATTCAAGGAGTCTATAGAGGGGAAGCCACCATCGAGTATGGAGGAGCTGTTAACTAGAGCCGAAAAATACATTAGAATAGAAGAGACTGTGAATTAGTCAAAGCAAGAAGGCGGTGGAAATAAAACAAGGGTCAGAGAAGATGATAAGATGTCGGAGTCCAAGAACGCAAGTATATGCCTCCTTGGGGGTTCTCTAAATATAGCCCCCTTACGCTCCTAAGGGAGAAAGTTCTGCCCATCGCCCAGCAGCAAGGCATAGTCCAATGGCCTAAAAAGATGAAAGACAATCCTAGCCGCCTCAAGTCCAAGAAATGTTATCGATTCCACCGGGACAAAGGTCACACTACTAAGGAATGCCACCATCTGCAAGTGGAGATTGAGAAGCTCATCAAGAGGGGCTACTTACAAGAAGTAGTAGCACCTTCTGAGGAGACCACCCAAGACCCATTGGGACCACGAGGTAGAGATGGGGGCAAAGGCAACCCCCCTGGTCAAACTTGGATATGGACAACGCCCCGGTGAATTGGATCATATGGGTGATATTGGGCGGCCCAGGGAGACGACTGTTCAAGAAACACACTGAACCTGATGAAACACAACCAACATTGCAAAGATCTGGTAGAGTACCACATCAACCTGATAGATACTATGGGTACCTGCTACAAGAGGAACCAGGTGTCCACACTATAGCAGTGGGAGTTCAAGGGGATGACCCTTCTACTTATGATCAAGCAATGATGGACATCAAAACTGGAAAGTGCCGAGAAGCTATGCAGGCAGAGATAAACTCGATGCATTCCAACTAGGTCTGGACTCTGGTAGACCGTCCTGAGGGCATTGCACCTATAGGGTGCAAGTGGATCTATAAGAGGAAGATAGGCCCGAAAGGAAAAGTTGACACATACAACTCAAAGCTTGTAGCAAAAGGTTATAGCCAAAAGGAAGGAGTTGAGTATCAAGAGACCTTTTCACATGTGGCAATGATCAAGTCTATTCGAATTCTGCTGGCAATAGCTACACACTTGGATTATGAGATATGATAAATAGATATGAAGGCGGACTTTTTGAATGGATTCCTCGAAGAGGATATCTATATGGATTAGCCTAAAGGCTTTGCATCTGGGTCTGATATTCATAAGGTGTTCAAACTTAAGAGATCCATTTATAGACTTAAGCAAGCCTCTAGGAGTTGGAATCTACGTTTTGATGAAGCTGTCACAGGATTTGACTTTGTTAAAAATGAAGATGAACCATGTGCTTATAAGAAGGCTAGTGGGAGTAAAATCACTTTCCTTGTATTATATGTGGATGACATTCTACCCATAGGTAATGATGTAGGAATGCTCACATCAAGCAAAAGATGGCTTTCAAATACATTCTCCATAAAAGACTTGGGAGAAGCGACATATATTCTAGGAATTCGTATCTATAGAGATAGAACAAATAGAATGATAGAACTTTCCAAAGCCCTGTACTTAGAGAAAGTCCTAAAAATATTTAGGATGGAAGACTCTAAAAAAGGTTTCTTGTCTATGAGACATAGAGTGCACCTTTCAAAGTCTATGTCTCCTCAAAGTGAGGAAGATAGGAAAGAAATGAGTACGGTGCCCTACACGTCCGCAGTGAGTAGTCTGATGTATGCCATGTTATGCACACAGCCAGACATAGCCTACGCAGTAAGCGTGGTGAGTCATTTCTAGGCTAACCCGAGAAGAGAATATCCTCAAGTATCTGAAATAAACTAAGGATATGGTTCTAAAATATGGACATGGAGATTTGAAGGTGGATGGATATACTAACTCATATTTCCAATCTGATGTAGATGATCGAAAATCCACTTCAGGTTTTATATTCACGCTCAATGGTGGAGCGATAACTTGGAAAAGTTCCAAGCAAAGCACAACAACTGGTTCAGCCACTGAGGCAGAATACATTGCAGCTTCAGAGGCTGCTAAAGAGGGTATTTAGATTAGGAAGCTTCTTGGAGAACTTCAAATGGTCCCTAGTGTAGAGCTGCCATTGCCACTTTATTGTGACAATAACAGGGCTATTGCACAAGCAAAGGAACCAAGGTCTCACAACAAATCGAAGCACGTAGAGAGGAGATATCACATAATAAGAGAAATCGTTGGAAGAGGCGAGATAGTTGTTCAGAGAGTGAATTCAGCAGACAACGTCGCTGACCCATTGACCAAGCCTTTGACACAGGCAGTGCTGGATCAACATCTTGAAAAGATGGGTATTAGATACCATAATGATTGACATTGAATACAAGTGGGAGATTGTTAGATTAATGTTCTCAAATGCCACTAAAGGATTAGAGAATATTAGGACATTATCAATTTGTAATTGTTTCACATATCAATAAAAGGCAATTAGTTGTTTACTATTATATTGAAATTTATATATTGTAATCATCTATAAGTCCATGAACACAAGAGTTAACTTTCTAAGGCACTAGAGGAGTTTGGTACTTGTGTACTAAAATAGTCTGCAAGTCAATGATTTTCAATTGGGCATTGGAAATCATGAAGACTTGTATGATATGAGTTTTGACGAGAAAGGTGTCCGTCAATCACAAGGAAGAGTGAAGAACTCACATCATTGGTGCACTGATGGAGATAGTGACACTCAGACATGACTCGCATCGATTCAGTCACATGGGTTTTCACTCTTTGACAGTCAATGACAGAATTGATTAAATTATAATAGGAGTGTCTGAACCTTAGACTTGAGGAATAGAGTTGAAGGTATACTTGTGACATTAGGTTTGTCATTAGAGTAGTTAGACCCAATTCAACCTTTGGTGGGGTCAACCTTGAACTGCGACCTAATGGGCAAGTAGTAGTCTTGACTGATATCCAAGATAGGATTCGTTCCCTCAAAGGTGGACGAGGATTATCCTATGAATTTATAAGTAAGTTAGATCTTAAAGTCTTTGGCCAAATCATTAACTGATCTGAACTTATTATAAATATAGCATAGTGTCAAGTTAGTGAGTTTGACAAAAAATCATGGCTCTCACTTGATCGGGATAAGGAAACAAAGAGTTTATATTCACACGGTATTTACAATAGGAAAGGTGAAAATGATCCAATCATTTCATCTTATTAGGGTTAAAATATGGACCACTTGACGGGCTAGGTAGGACCCATATTCAATGGAATCCTCTCATTATTAAATATAGATGAACCTAAATAGTCACGCTTAAAAAAGGAAAAATCGATGGAAAATATGGAATATTTCTTGTGGCAATATATTAAGTATTAATGGATACTTAAAATTAATTAAATGGAATTAATTATTTGAAGAAATAAATTAGTTCATTTATAATTTAATTAATATGTTATTTTTTGGAGAAATAAAATTAATTAAATATCCTGTCTATTATTTAATTAGATTAATTAATTGGATTTAACTAATTAATTAAATAGTGGATTTGACTAAGCTCAAATTGGTGCACCAAGTGGCACACCAAGGCCATAATGGAAGGCCAAATAGGCGTCCAATGATTGGTTAATTAAGCCTAAGGTATTAACTTAAGTGATATAAATATATCACACTAGTTAATACCTAGGTCATAAGTTACAATTAACTCTTGAGCCAAAAGAAAGAATTCCTCTCCCTCTCTCTCCCCTAGCCTTTGGCCTCCACCAAGAAGAAGAAGGAGAATTTTTTTCATCGAGTTTTTTCGACGAGACAATTTAGAGGCAGGACTTTTGGACAACTTGGATCATCAAGATTTCAGCCGTAGTTATTTGCAAAGAAGTTGAAGGATTCAAGTTTGTGAGATTCTCCAACCACTTCGTTACAACGGGTAAGGTTTTGTTTACTCTATCATACATACGTCTGATAAAACCCCGAGATTGATCCTGCTATGGGAAAATCTAATTAAAATTTTAAAATTCCATTTCCGCTGCGTATGGTTATTTTTCACTAACAGAACTGACAATCTAGAGGTGATTGGCTACTCAGACTTTGCTAGCTGTGTTGATTCAAGAAAGTCAACATCTGGTTACATTTTTATGTTTGCCGGTAGAGCTGTATCTTGGAGGAGTGCGAAGCAGACATTGACTGCTACTTCCACTATGGAGGTCCATTTGTTTCTTGTTTTGAGGCTACTTGTTATGGTGTATGGTTAACTAGTTTAGTATTTGGACTTAGAATTGTAGATTCAATCTCTAGGCCATTAAAGATGTATTGTGACAATTCAGTTGCTGTGTTTATGGCTAAAAATAACAAGAATGGTAGTCGAAGTAAACATCGACATAAAGTATTTAACCATAAGAGAGCGTGTTAAAGAAAAGAAAGTGATCATTGAACACGTTAGTACTGAATTGATGATAGCTGATCCTTTGACAAAAGGCATGCCACCAAAGAGTTTTAAGGATCATATGGTTAGAATGGGACTTGGTCCCACTATGTAATTTTTCATTTTTTTTGAACGAATGTTATAATTGAAATTCTTATTTATTTTGACATTTTCTCATATTTATGTGCACATTCATTTTCTTTGAGAAAATCCACTTAAGTTGGGACCTAGAATAAACATAAGGTTTACTCATTAAGGTATATTACCATATATGTGAAAGTGTTATGTGCACAACGAGCCATCTGTTGGCTTGAACATAAACACTATGTCAGTCTTATCATTTAGATTATATCAAACTTGTCACGGAATGCTTCTTTATCGTTATAACTAGTGATAGTATAGATAAAGATCCCATGGATTACATATGGAATGCTCTCAAAGACAGTAATCCTAAATATTGTTCCAAGTCATAAAGACTGTGAGATGTGGGATATCACTGGCCTCATCAAGACTTGTTCATGCATGTAAATCTTTCGAGAGGTCTACACGTTCTATTGCCGATGCGTTGTATGGCAATACATGTATGAAGATTCATACTGGATTATGGAATTGAACGGCCCCGCAAGGATTCCTCGTTGGTGCTGTTGAACTTGGAGTCCTTAGGTTTTCATAGTGTGAGATAATCCTTAAACTTAAGATGTCATTGGAAAGGTGCTACCCACTCTGCTTTGATATGCACGTGCACTCTAGGAGAGTCATACGACGTGTATGTTGGGTATAGTCTGGTAGTTACAGCGGAACAATTGACAGTTAGAGGGGATTCATCCAGGGTCACGAGTACCCTGTATTTCCTATACTATTGAGTGAAACTGAATGATCGAAAAGCCTCTGGCCAGAACATTGTCTTATAAGAGGGATTAGTGATCCCTTCTTAGAAGACCGGATCATTAGTTGAACCAACATAGTCATAGTTTTCAAGGCTATCAAGTTTTCGACCGTCGCTAAATCCTATGTCTTAGACGGAAAAAAGATGAAGGGATTCGAATCACACAAAGATCGAAATCTGGAGAGGTTTGCTTTTTCATCGTTAACATCTAGGAAGTCGTGGCGACGTTGCTAGACATCGAACCACGACCAATAGGTGCCTTAGGTTAATTGGTGAAATTAATCCAAGGCCTAGTTAATTATTATGAATAATTAATCTAGCTAATGGAAGCACTTATTGCGAGCTTTTTAATGAGCCTAAGGGGTAACACACAATACTTAGTGTAGTACCTATTGGCTAGTTAATTCTTTGTGAATTAATGGAGAGATTAATTCATTGGAATTAATTAATCGGGAAAAAGGAATTAATTAATTAAGTGGTCTTAATTAATAAAAGTCTTATAATTTAATATTGAAATATTAAATTGGGAAAAACTAGTTAATTAACTAGTGGTCTAATTAATTAATGAAAGAGAAAATTACTATATATATATATATATATTATATGTACATGGGCGTGTATATATGTGTGTAGATTTGGTGGAGGATTTTATCTTGTTCACCAAGTCTATGTATGTATGTATATATATATATATATATATATATATTTAATGTATCTATCATATAATATATTTGGTAGGATCTATTCTAATTAATTAGGTAACTAATTGATATGGAAAGATCTTATAAATATATATTAGGATAAGTATTGAAGATATGATATATTTGATATGTATCAAATATATGAAAGTATCTTTTTTAGTTGGAAAGATATCCAATTAATTACATAAGAGAGTTTGAGAAAGAATGGAAACTAAATAAAATAAAATAACATGTACATATATATAGATGTACATGCCCATTTAAGTGTGAACACGCACACTAAGTGTGCATATGTGTGTAGGCGTGTATATGCCTATATATATGTGTGTGTTGTTGTTTTATTTAGGCTAATCAATTAATTAATTAACTTATCACAACTAAGAGTTGTGTGATCTTTCTCTCTCTTCTTTTTCTATCCACCCCTTTCACAAATATTCTTCCAACTCATGTGTTGAGTAAGAAGAACACCAAAATATATTCCTACACATTTCATAAGCCAAGATTTGATATTCTCCTTGCTAGCACTGGTGGAGATAATCGAGGGTACGAGCTAAGGTGTGGATAAACTTAAAGGCGCAACACTTGGGGCGCTAGGGCAAACCCATCTGGAGAGGTGTAGCAGGGAGTTGCTTAAAAATACGTTGCTGATTTTTGGTCTTCAAGAGGTAAACACGTGTAAACTTCCTCGAGGATAGTTTTTGAATCCGATGGTACCATGTCTACCTAACCCTAATTTCAGGGATGCTGCTTTGATTTTTAAATTTATATGTCTTTCGCTGCACCGGCGCCCCCAGGGGTTCGTATCGATCCCAGCAATGTGGGCTGTCATTTAAGAAGTATAGTACATAGTAATACGTGGATGATAATACTCATTCTAAGAGGACTTATCGCCATGATTCATGTATTTTATTTCGTATAGTATGGAGTATTATGGATTTTTAATGTCATATCAACAAAAATATATGAACCAAGTGGAAGAATATTGG
This sequence comes from Buddleja alternifolia, assembly GCA_019426215.1. Taxonomy (NCBI): domain Eukaryota; kingdom Viridiplantae; phylum Streptophyta; class Magnoliopsida; order Lamiales; family Scrophulariaceae; genus Buddleja; species Buddleja alternifolia. The sequence continues at coordinate 7,591,528 of CM033397.1, read as the reverse complement.
TTATTTAAGCCAATTAAATTAATTATGGTTCTAATATTTCATTGATATTAGACATGTGTAACATCATTTTCCATATCCTTTATAGGTTTATAATCAATAAAGGACGTTATAGCTAATTCAGAGAGATTTGTCATCAATCTTGGATCGATCACATATATGATTACCACTTAGGAGAGATTGTGATCAAATCATACTCTAATTAGAAGAGATTGTAATCAATCAAAGATTGATTGCCACCCATAAATTTGGTAATTAGAATTATTACCATGACATTTTTGATGGAAAAATGTGTATAAAGGGTAACTTGGCTATTGAGGTCCCTAAGCCCAGCATTCTCACATTAAGAACTACATGTAAGGATCGGTATGCACCCACAAGAGATGTCGGCACAACGGAAGAAATAAAGTATGTAAGAACACATATATAATGGCATCCCAAGTAGGGGGCGAAGTAATGCACAACAAAAACTAAAATACGAGTAAAGGAGTTTTAAACTGATTACAAAATTTGGGGTTTTATTAAAGTGAGGGTGTATAACCACAACACAAAGAAAACCACACCAAAAATTTTGGCTCTCATTTCGAACCTCAACTCAACATGGAGGGATTTGAATCAAACCACAAAAAGCTCCTAAAGAAAGAAGCCTCTACAAGGACACACCTCAAGCAAGTCCATACCTTAAGCAAAAGATTGGCTAGATATATGCTTTAAGGAATTGGAGTCTATGTAGTGAAAGGTGGAAGACAAGAAGAGTTACTAGAAGAAATATCTATGGAAGATAATCTTCTATAACTAATATTCAAGAAGAAGTTCTATGGAATAAAGTTGTCAAGAAGAACAAGGGGAAAATTGCATATAACCACCCTGTGTTATCACTTTTTTGCTGAAAATCCCCTTGTGTTAATTTTTTTGCACGAAACCCTCAACCCTACATCAAATACACTGCGCGTGTATGCTACTTTCCACGGAATTTTACACGAATTGGGGATTTTTTGCAGGGTTTTGGCTAACACAAGGGGGTTTTGTGCAAAAAAATTAACACAAAGGGGTTTTCAGCAAAAAAGTGATAACACAGGGGGATTATGTGCAATTTTTCCAAGAACAAGAGAAGCTAGAAGAAAACTCTAGAGAGGAAGTACTAAGCTCAAAGCTTTCTTTCCTTTAAGTTTTCATCAAGAATGAAAGAGGAGCAAGAGACCCTCTTATAATGGCCTCAAATCTCGGCCATATATGGTTAGAGAGAGGAGAAGCCTTCTCCTCATTTTGGTAACTCCCATCTACCACCCCATGTGTAAGAAAAGTAGTTTCCATTTTCTTCTTTTTTCCAAAAACATCACTATCAACTTTGACTAGCTTTGAATTTGAATATTATGTCTTCATTTAATTAAGTCCAACTTAACTAAAATGGCTCCCAAGTCTTCCAAGACTTGTTAATTAAATAATTCTCATGATTAATTAATAGTACAATTAGTAGCTTAAATAAATTCCCGGATAATAATAATTTCCGTTAATGATTAATCTCCAAGACTAATTAATAGAACAATTATTTTCCCAGGCCTACAAATTAAAATGTCTTCCAATTAATCAATTAATCTCATTAATCAATTTCACTTTAATCCTAAACCAGATTAATATTCACATAGCAATTGAACTTTTTTGAGTAAGTGTGTAACCCCATTGTAGGTTCGTTCATGTACTAGCAGTAGGAACACAACCCCGTTGTGCCTTTACAATTTTCATTGCTAGATTTAATTACTCCAAGTCTTTTAATCCGACCAAGAATTAATTACTGATTAATTCATGGCTCCAACAAATCAAGGTTAGTACTAGCCACGCGCCAAGAAGACCTAGCTATGAACGATTATTAGGTGACCTTTCCGCATTACGATTTTTGCATAAGTAAAATCCTTCCATCAAATATCCCGATCGAATCGAGGACTTGGGTGTCAATCAAAATCCCAGTAACTCGATTCTATGTTTATCGATCTAAGTGATATTGACCAATTTATCAATCAAGCGAGGAAACAATGCGCCTTCTTATTGATACGACTCCGGTCGGAGGTTCCCATGGTCAATACACTGTGAAGTACATAGGATATGCGTCGATGCTAATGATCAGTGACGAGTTCTCTCTTGGCATTCATGCGCCTCTGTACATAACTAGACTTGACCCAATATGCCCCACTTTATGACTCACCCGGAATCGTGTGACAAATCTAAGCACTGCGGGAGATGCACGTGACGACCAATGGTGCCTCAAGTAATGAGGACCATACTTACGCCAACATAACCGAGGAGATTCCAAATTCGACATTGACTCCAATATTGAATCTCGACGGGATTGTTCAGTTTACTAGATCCCAACGAGAACCCATGTACATGCACTGTTGTACACCGTATCGATATCCATGGAATAGGACACACTCTCCAAGAGTGTGCATTGTACGTGCAAGTCTTTACGAGTCATTGATATCCCTGTCTCAATGATTCTATGACTTGGAACTGTTAGGATTATGCCCTCAGATACCATAGAGGATAGAATGTATAGGGCATATATCTTGTATTGAACTTAAACTCTTCTTAAATAAAAGGCATTATTGAGTTTTCACTTAATTCTTATCTGTATCTATAAGTTGTGTAAAACGTTTTGTCCATGTTTCCAGTGCGATCCCTCTACTTCCTATGGGATAGGAAGATTGGCACTAGAGAAATCGATCTTGATTACTAAAATAAGTTCGCAAGTAATATGAAGTCTTTAATGGACAAATAAAGACTTCGAATACTTGTACAATCTTAGCTCCGACATGGGAGTGCCTGTCTGGTATCATGGGATGATAGGAGATTAAGATTGTAGACACGTCAGTGGAACTGATATGTTCGAACACCACTCACATCGGTTCTGTCACATGGGTTTTCACTCTGTGACTGTCAATGATGGAACTGATTATGCGTAATAGGTATATGTGAACCTTTGACCTGAAGTATCAGGCTGAAGATGCACTTGTGACGTCAAGTCTATCACTAGAGTAGTTAGACCCAATTCACCCTTTGCTGGGGTCAACCTCAAAATGCCGACTTGATGAGTAAGTGGTAATCTTAGCAGATATCTAATATGGGATTTTTTCTCTCATAAGTGAATGAGTATGTACCCTATGTAATTATAGATAAATAGAGATCAAAGTCTTTGGCCAAAGCAAATGAGACGATTGTGCTTGGCACTAAATCGATCTCAATGATCTCGTATTTATTATGATTTATACATATGGTTAAGTCCAGTGAGTTTGACATAACCATGACTCTCACTTAACCGGGGAACGTGAACAAAGGGTTTATACATATACGGTATTTACGATTGGAAGGTTTCGGAATGATCCTATCATTCGTTTTCGTTTGGGTTATGAAGTGGGCCACGTGACTGGTTAGGTGTTACCCACTTCCTTTGGTTTCCTCTCATTGCCAAACGAAACGAACCCAAAGAGTCGCGCTAAAGCATTGACAAAGAAAAATGAAGAAAAAGGAATTTCTATTATTTCTTCTGGGAGTTTTAATTTATTGGATAAATTAAATAATTAGTTATTCATTAGATGAAATAATTAATTATAATGATAAGATTAATTATTAATTAATTTCCCCGTAAAATATATTAATGAATTAATTTATCTAATTAATTTGGTTATTTAATTAATTAATTAATTTATTGGATATAATAAATTATTAATTGAAATAAGAAATTAATTAAACAAAACAAATCCCGGGGCCAAATAAGGAGTCCAATTGAACGCCTACTAGGCCTCAATGTGGCATCTTTGAGAGGCCACATATTAGGGCTCTTTTGTTTTGACTTGTTTAATAAGTCATGGGGTATATAAGGACTCTTTGACTTAGAACAAGAAGAAGAATACACAACTCTCATAACTCTGAAAAGAAAGAAAAATATTCCTCCCCTCCTCTATACCTAGCCATCGACCATAGAGAAAGAAGAAAGGGGATTTTTCGTTTGTTGATCCGTGCGTGACAATTTAAAGGCGACGTATTTTCGTTGTTCGGATCAAGTTCAAGTTTGAAGAATCATACCAAAGGATTGAAGATTTGGAAGCTTCAATATTTCGAGTTTGTAGAAGAAGAAGTTTTTCTCCATCATCATATTCATATTAACGAGTAAGTTTTATTCGTTATACGTTTTTAGATTCAATTATGCGAATTAGAGTACCAATTGGGTCTTCATTTTAATTTTTGAAATCCCTTCCACTGCGTTTATGCTTTTTCAAACGAAACCCAACAGTGGTATCAGAGCCAATCTCTGATTTGAATTTTTGATCTTGTTTATGTGATTTAAGAATTGCATGTTATGTGTTTTTTAAGCATGTTTGTATGTTTTTCTTAAATCTGCGTTTTATGGTTTTTTGCCTAGTTGTTTTTGTATTTTTAGTTATTGTAAATCTGGGGATATTTGATGATATTGAAAATCAAAAAATACCGAGAAAAAATGGGGCTCGAAAGCCCCGAGAAAAATGCGCGCAGCAGCGCGCGGGCACTGTTTAGCGCAGCCGTACCGTTTGGCCCGGCCCTGCCCAATCACGGCCCATCGGGTCGTTATCGTGGCCCGACAGGTCGTGGGTTTGGATTCCCAATTCGTTGATCCGGTCATGGATTCGGGTCATAAAACGGGCTATGTTTGGGTCGAAATTGATTTGAATTTTGGGTGATTTTAATTAATTGGGTAGATCAAAAGGATGATGACCCGAATAATTTAAATCAAGCCCATTGAAAATTATCCAATTTTCATTTGTTAATTAGTTTGGACTCAATCTAATTAAATGTAAATGAGCCAATTGGATTGGTGATTTGGACTTAAATTAAATTTAGCCCAATAAGAAATTAATAAACGTGAATATTGTTCTAATTAAATTCAAGTGGACCAAAAGGATGGTGACTTGGGTTTGATGAAATCGAGCCCAATGAGATTAATTGGAATATAATATTTAATTAGAACTAATTAATTATTTTTCTTGGAGATCAATAATTGATTTATGGATTAGATATTATTATTTTTTCCTTGACTTGGAAATTACTTCATTTTGAATAAAGAATATAAATTATTTTTCTTAGAGATTAATAATTAATTTTTTGATCAAATAAAAGTATTTCCAATTTTTGATGGCTTTAAATCATAATAAAATAAAATATAGAATTCCATATTTTATGTGTTCATATTATTTTAATTAAAGGTAGATGCACTTAATTCTTAATTTCGTACATCTAAGTCATCTAGTTGGACTAGAATGATTTTAATTGAAATAGTGAATATGTGAAATCATAAGAAATTTTATAAAGGACTTTTTAGTTGGACTAAAATTTTAATAATCAACATAAGTGATTTAATATTGCGAGCATGTATTAATTGATGCGAGCATGTCTTATGTGATTAAAACACTAATCATGGACTTAGGATTATATGTTTCACCTTTAATTTTATGAGTTATCAAATTTGAAGCTATTTATTATATTCTTAGAAATAATGCATGAGTTGTTTTAGGAATGGAGATAAAATAGTTCAAAGTTAATAAAGTCAAAAGGTCCATGAATGTTTAATAGGTTTAATCTATGCCTTTTGTGAAGGCCCATTGGCTCGGGCCCTCTAGTAAAAGTCCATGATCAAGTGATGAATTTATTTATTCATTTATTTAAATTCTATGTTTATTTATATTGAAAGGCATGATTATTAGTAGTATTTTTATGCATGATCAATATAGAATAAAGCGCTATATAAATTGAATAATGTGCAAAGTGAGACCAAAATCTTTTGACGAATTAAATTATACCGAGTTAGAAAAGGATGTTTGACATCCTCACCCTCCACTAAGCTTTCTAAAATTAGAATTACTATAAATGTGTAATGTTTCCCAGTTATGGGAGCTATACATTTAGAAATAATTTGAAATTTTATAAAGTGCATGTAATTGTCTTAATCGAAACATATTTCACCCTAAAAACCTGTTCGATTGCAAGGTGAAATTCAAATGCTAGATTATAGGAGTTAGCGTGATAAACTCGGGTAGTTCACGAACCTAGAAATCAAATGGGTTACGGTTTGGTGAACTATGGGGAAACGTATTGAAAAATTTATTGGATAAATTGATATTAGATATCACTTCAAATCATTAATGGGCCAGAAACCGGTTAGGTTGCAACCTATTTAATTAATTGAGGACCTCAATACCTGCTGTGGAATCGATGCCAATGATGATTCCAGATTTTCACATGGGAGTGTGGGGTTCGAAAAATGCAGTGGGAGTTAAGATAAATTTTAAGTCCTTAATTTTTCTTGGTTAAGTCAAAACAAGTAATCTAATAAATCTGGTTTATTTCTGCAGTCATTTTCTCGTTTATCTCTCTCAAATATGACAAACCCACTTTCAATTCTACTCGAAAAGAATACTCTCACTGGACACAATTATGTGGACTGGCTTAGAAATATGAGGATTGTCCTCAATATGGAATCACTGGGATACGTCTTGGAGATTGATATCCCGGCGGCTCCTGCTAGAACACGCGCCAACGAGGAAGAGGTCCAAGCCCATGCCCAATGGGTTAAGGACGACTTCTGGGTGAGAGGATACATGGTGGGATCTATGACTAATGATCTTCAAAGGTCAAATGTAAGATGCCCATTGCAAGAGCTATCCTAGCTCACCTGGTAGAGCTCTATGGAGAGCATAGTCAAACTGTACGATATGAGATATCGAAAGAGCTCTTCGGAGCCAAGATGAAAGAAAGTGAGAAGGTTGGTGATCATGTCCTCAAAGTGATTTCGAGGATCGAGAAATTGGAAGCTCTCGAATTCACCATGAATGCCACCCTTCAAACTGACTTAATCTTGCAGTCTCTTCCTGATTCCTTCTCCCAATTTGTGGTTAACTTTAACTACAATGAGATAGAGTGCAATTTAGTTGGGCTAATGAACAAGTTGGTTACTGCACAATCTCAAATGAAACCAAAGGGAAAGGAAACTACCTTGGTCATCTCTTCTGGACCCAAAAAGTCTAAGAAGAAGAACAACAAGAAAAAGTCTGGCGGGCTTGGAGCTCAAGGGTATACCAAGAAGGGTAAGGGAAAGGCTCAAGGGTTTTACAAGAGCAAAGGACCTAAGAAAATGGATAGATGTCTCGAGTGGGGTGAGCTTGGCCACTGGAAGAGAAACTATCCCAAATTAGGCAAAGGTGCACAAGGTATAGAACTATTAGTTTTTGAAACTAACTGTTCTATGACCGTATTTTCTACTTCGTACATTCTGGACTCAGGGGCTAGTGCCCATGTTTGTTGTTTGGATCGGGATCTACAGAGAAGTACAAAGCTGGGCTGAGAAGAAGTGATGATCAAAGTAGGCAGCGGGGAAGCGTCGCAGCTACTAGGATCGGATCTATTTCTCTTTATTTGAATTCTGGACATTTACTGTTGTAACACGTAAATGTGGTAGGCAAGAAACTAACTTAAGACTCAAATGACATCTTAGACTAGGCCATGCCAGAGAGCACAAGATCCACAAAATGGAAAAATATGGGCTTTTAAGCTCACTAGGGTCGGACCCTATTCCTACTTGTGAATCATCTCTCTTAGGCAAGATGGCTAGATCCCCCTTCACATGGACTTTTGAAAGGGCTACGCAAGTCTTAGGATTAGTGCATACCGACGTCTGCGGACCATTTGGAGAAATGGCTTGTGAAGGTTTCTACTACTTCATCACTTTCACTAACGACCATTCAAAATTTGGTCTAGTGTATCTGATGAAGCAAAAGTCTGAATCCTTTGAAAGCTTCAAAGAGTTCAAGGCCTTAGTAGAAAATCAAACTGGGCAAAATATAAAAACTCTACGATCGGATCGTGGAGGAGAATATATGAGTGCCAAGTTTGATGAATTCCTAAGACAACAAGGAATAATGTTACAACTAACACCACCAGCAACTCCTCAACTGAATGGAGTAGCCGAGCGAGGGAATCGAACACTGTTGTACATGGTTCATTCCATGCTTAGTTACACTGATTTACCCATTTCGTTGTGGGGATACGCACTCCTTACCGCTACTCATGTTTTGAACAGATATTCCTCCAAATCCATTCCTAAAACTCCGCATGAGATGTGGAATAATAGGAAACTGAGTCTTAATCATATTAAGATTTGGGGATGCCCCGCTTATGTCAAGAAGACTAAAGTGGAGAAATTGGAGGCAAGATCCCTAATGGGATGTTTCATTGGTTATCCTGAAGATTCCATGGGATTCTTCTTTTACCTGCATGATGATCAAAGAATCATCATAGCCCTACAAGCTCACTTCCTTGAGGATGAGTTCATCTTGGAAGGGTGCAAAGGTAGGAAAATTGTTCTAGAAGAACAAAATGAATCTCCCTCAAATACATTTGTTCAAGAACCGAGGCCTGAACCCATAGTAGCACAACCACCACGTATATCTGGTAGACTACTGCATGAACCTGAGAGGTATAGGTATCTACTGTAGGGGGAGCGAGAGCTTCACACTGTAGTACAAGAAGGTCATGAAGATGATCCTTGTACCTATGATCAAGCTATGGTGGATGTCGACGCTTCACGATGGCGAGAAGCTATGGAAATAAAAATGGACTCTATGCAATCGAACCATGTCTGGACTTTGGTAGATCGTCCTGAAGGTATAAAACCTATAGGATGTAAGTGGATCTACAAAGATATGTAGCAATGGCAAGGTTGACACCTTTAAAGATAGACTCATAGCGAAAGGGTATAGTCAAAGAGAAGGAATTGACTATCAAGAAACCTTTTCGCCCGTGGCTATGATAAAGTCCATACGAATTCTGTTATCCATAGCTGCATACTTAGATTATGAGATATGACAAATGGATGTCAAAACGGCCTTTCTAAATGGATTCCTCGAGGAGGATATCTATATGGAACAGCCAAAGGTTTTTGTGTCCGAGTCCGATATCCATAAAGTATGTAAACTTGAGAGGTCCATTTACGGTCTCAAGCAAGCATCTAGAAGCTGGAATCTCCATTTTCATGAAGAAGTTAAGGGATATGGCTTCATCAAGAACGAAGATGAACCATGTGTCTGAAGAAGACTAGTGGGAGCAAACTCTCATTCTTAGTATTATATGTGGATGACATTCTACTTATAGGAAATGACATAGGAATGCTCACCACTGTCAAGAAATGGCTTTTGAGTACGTTTTCCATGAAAGACTTGGGAGAAGCCACATACATTCTAGGAATTTGTTTCTACAGGGATAGAACGAATAGAATGATAGGCCTCTCTCAAGCCCTTTACTTAGAAAAGGTCCTAAAGAGGTTTAGGATAGACAACTCTAAGAAAGGGTTTCTTCCCATGAGGCATGGAGTACACTTATTCAAGTCTATGTGTCCTCAAAGTGAGGAAGATAGACAAGAGATGAGTAATGTACCCTATGCTTCTGCAGTTGGTAGCCTGATGTATGCAATGCTGTGTACTAGACCCGACATTGCCTATGTTGTGAGCGTGGTGAGTCGATTTCAGGCAAACCTTGGATAGCTGTGAAGAATATCCTAAAGTATCTGAAAATAACTAAAGATATGATTCTCATCTATGGAGGTGGAGACCTGAAGATGGAAGGTTATTCTGATTCAAACTTTCAGTCTGATGTTGATGACGGAAAATCTACTTCAGGGTTTGTTTTTACTCTCAATGGTGGAGCGGTATCTTGGAAGAGCTCCAAGGAAAGCACAACCGCTGATTCCCCCACTGAAGCAGAGTATGTAGCAGCCTCAAAAGCAGTGAAAGAATCTATTTGGATGAGGAAGTTTCTTGGAGAACTTGGAACGGTCCCTAGTGCTCAGCTCCCGTTGCCACTTTATTGTGATAACAATGGAGCGATAGCGCAAGCCAAGGTCTCATAACAAGTCCAAACATATTGAGAGAAGATTTCACATCATCAGGGAGATCCTTGCAGAGGAGAGATAGCAGTGCAGAAAATAGGCTCAGCTGACAATATAGCTGACCTGTTCACCAAACCACTACCTCAGGTTGTTTTGGACCGACACCTGGAAAGGATGGGTATTAAATACCACAATGAGTGGCATTGAGTGCAAGTGGGAGATTGTTAGGATTATGCCCTCAGATGCCACAGAGGATAGAATGTATAGGGCATATATCTTGTATTGAACTTAAACTCTTCTTAAATAAAAGGCATTATTGATTTTTCACTTAATTCTTATTTGCATCTATAAGTTGTGTAAAACGTTTTGTCCATGTTTTCAGTGCGATCCCTCTACTTCCTATGGGATAGGAAGATTGGCACTAGAGAGATCGATCTTGATTACTAAAATAAGTTCGCAAGTAATATGAAGTCTTTAATGGACAAATAAAGACTTCGAATACTTGTACAATCTTAGCTACGACATGGGAGTGCCTGTCTGGTATCATGGGATGATAGGAGATTAAGATTGTAGACACGTCAGTGGAACTGATATGTTCGAACACTACTTGCATCGGTTCTGTCACATGGGTTTTCACTCTGTGACTGTCAATGACGGAACTGATTAGCGTAATAGGTATATGCGAACCTTTGACCTGAAGTATCAGGCTGAAGATGCACTTGTGACGTCAAGTCTTTTACTAGAGTAGTTAGACCTAATTCACCCTTTAGTGGGGTCAACCTCGAAATGGCGACTTGATGGGCAAGTGGTAATCTTAGCAGATATCTAATATGAGTTTTGTTCTCTCATAAGTGAATGAGTATGTACCCTATGTAATTATAGATAAATAGAGATCAAAGTCTTTGGCCAAAGCAAACGAGACGATTGTGTTTGGCACTAAATCGATGTCAATGATCTCGTATTTACTAAATCGATCTCAATGATCTCGTATTTATTATGATTTATACATATGGTCAAGTCCAGTGAGTTTGATATAACCATGACTCTCACTTGACCGGAGAACGTGAACAAAAGGTTTATACATATACGGTATTTACGATTGGAAGGTTTCGGAATGATCCTATCATTCATTTTCGTTTGGGTTACGAAGTGGGCCACGTGACTGGCTAGGTGTTACCCACTTCCTTTGGTTTCCTCTCGTGGCCAAACAAAACGAACCTAAAGAATCACGCTAAAGGATTGACAAAGAAAAATGAAGAAAAAGGAATTTCTATTATTTCTTATGGGAGTTTTAATTTATTGGATAAATTAAATAATTAATTATTCATTCGATGAAATAATTAATTATAATGATAAGATTAATTATTAATTAATTTCCTTGTGAAATATATTAATGAATTAATTTATCTAATTAATTTGGTTATTTAATTAATTTATTTATTTATTAGATATAATAAATTATTAATTGAAATAAGAAATTAATTAAACAAAACAAATCCCGGGGCTAAATAAAGAGTCCAATTGGATGCCTACTAGGCCTCAATGTGGTGTCTTTGAGAGGCCACATATTAGGGCTCTTTTGTTTTGACTTGTTTAATAAGTCATGAGGTATATAAGGACTCTTTGACTTAGAACAAGAAGAAGAATACACAACTCTCATAACTCTGAAAAGAAAAAAAAATATTCCTCCCTTCCTCTATACCTAGCGTCAACCATAGAGCATGAAGAAAGTGGATTTTTCGTTTGTTGATCCGTGCGTGACGATTTAGAGACGACGTATTTTCGTTGTTCGGATCAAGTTCAAGTTGGAAAAATCAAACCAAAGGATTGAAGATTTGGAAGCTTCAATATTTCGAGTTTGGAGAAGAAGAAGTTTTTCTCCATCATCATATTCATATTAACGAGTAAGTTTTATTCGTTATACGCTTTTAGATTCAATTATGCGAATTAGACTACCAATTGGGTTTTCGTTTTAATTTTTGAAATCCCTTTCGCTGCGTTTATGCTTTTTCGAACGAAACTCAATAGGAACATCTTTAAGACCACAACCTTAGAGACGTATTCCATGATTGGCATCCCCGATACCAAACACATCTCATAGTTTAAAAGTGATCTAGGGAACTTTATCTAATTCTATAGAATGATAAGATAAAGAAGAATATGCCTTTTATTAACTAACTTGACAAGATACAATATAAGACTGTTTAAAAAGTCGGCTACTACGCCTTACAAATGGCGCACCGGGCACCTAACTCTTTCAATCTCCCACTTGCCCTAGAGCCAATTGCCCATGCATTTCAGGCACATCTTCTCAAGATGTCCCTCCAATACTCTTTGGCCCAAGGGTTTGGTAAAGGGTTCTGCTATGTTGTTTTTCGAGTCCACACATTCCACTTGAACGTCGCCTTTACGAACGATCTCTCTGATCAGATGGTATCGCCTTTCTATGTGTTTGGACCTCTGATGAGACCTTGGCTCTTTTGACTGTGCAATAGCCCCATTGTTTTCACAGTACAATCGTACGGGATCAAGAATAGATGGAAAAACACCCAACTCTTGGATGAAGTTCCTCATCCAAACAACTTCTTTTGCAGCTGCCCAGGCTCCAATGTACTCAGCCTCTGTGGTGGAATCAGCAATAGTTTCCTGTTTAGAACACTTCCAGCTGACCGCTGCACCATTGAGTACAAAGACAAATCACGAGATAGATTTGAAATCATCCACATCAGATTGGAAGCTAGAATCTGTATAGCCTTCCAATTTCAATTATCTTCCACCATAGACTAGAAAGGCATCCTTAGTTCTTCTCAAGTACTTAAGGACTGGCTTTACGGCTTTCCAGTGCTCTTCGCTTGGATTGGCTTGATATCGGCTTGTTGCACTAAGTGCATAAGCCACATCAGGCCGTGTATATAGCATAGCATACATATTGCTCCCTATAGCGGAGGCATATGGTATGTGAGACATCTTTTTCTTTTCCTCTAATGTCTAAGGGGACATTGACTTGGGAAGAGAAATACCATGTCTCATAGGTACCAGTCCTCTCTTGGACTGGTCCATTTTGAATCTCTTCAAAACTCTATCTATGTACGCAGATTGGGAGAGTCCCAACATTCTACTCGATCTATCTCGATGAATCTTCATCCCCAGAACGGAGGATGCCTTTCCCAAATCCTTCATGGAGAATTATGTGGATAACCACGCTTTAGTTTCTTGTAACATTCCTATGTTGTTTCCAAACAATAGAATGTTGTCGATGTAAAGCACCAAAAACGTTATCACGCTCCCACCAGCCTTTTTGTACACACAAGCTTCATCAGCATTTTGAACAAAACCATATGTTTGTACAGTATCATCAAAACAACTGTTCCAGCTTCAAGAAGTCTGTTTGAGTCTATAAATAGATCTCTGAAGTTTGCAACTTTGCACACCTTGTGCTCACTTCCTATGGATGCGAAGCCCTCGGGCTGCTCCATGTAAAGCTCTTCCTCGATTTCACCATTGAGGAAAGCAGTCTTCACATCCATTTGCCATATCTCATAGTCTAAATATGCAGCTATGGCTAGAAGTATCCGACTGGATTTGACCATCGCCACTGGTAAATAGGTTTCATCATAGTCAATTCCTTCCCTCTGAGTGTAACCTTTTGCCACGAGACGTGCCTTATAGGTGACCACCTCTCCATCAGCTCCAAGCTTTCGCTTATAGATCTACTTGTAGCCTACGAGTTTAGATCCGTCTGGTGGATCCACCAAGGTCCAAACCTTGTTGGAGTGCATCGAGTCCATCTCGGATTGCATGGCTTCTAACCATTTTCCCGAATCGACGTCCAACGTCGCTTCCCCATATGTTCTTGGATCAGGGGAATTACCATCCCCGTTGCTGTCAAGCAAGAAACTATACCTCTCAGGTTGTTTTGGGATCCTTTCGGATCTTCGAGGACGTTGTGTACTTGCTACTACTTCTGGTTGTGCATCTGTGGTATCAGGTGAACCCTTTTGTGGTTCTTGAGGTCCCTCAAGTTCTACAACCTCGCCATTTCTATCCAATAGAAATTTCTTCTCTAAGAAGGCAGCATTCCTTGAAACAAACACTTTATGTTTCGAAGGGTTGTAGAAATAATATCCATAGGATTCCTTTGGATATCCCACAAATATACATAAGGAGGATCTTGCATCGAACTTATCTCCCACTAGTTGCTTTACATAAGCCGAGCAACCCCATACCCATAGGTATTTGTAAGTGGGTGGTTTACCAAACCACATATCATATGGCACTTTAGAGACACTCTTCGATGACACTCTATTTAATAGATGCGTCGTAGATTCTAGGGCATAGCCCCAGAGGGAAAGAGGAAGTCTAGTGAAACTCATCATGGATCGAACAATGTCCATTAAAGTCCAATTCCTTCGCTCGCTTACCCCCATTAAGTTGGGGAGTACCGGGCGGAGTCCACTGAGAGACAATCCCATTGTCTTTTAGATAATCAAGGAATTCACAGGACAAGTATTATCCCCCTTGATCTGATCGAAGATCTTTGATACTTTGTCCCGTTTGCTTCTCTACTTCATGTCTAAACTCCTTGAACCTTTCAAAGGCTTCAAATTTGTATCTTATAAGATAAATGTAACCATACCTCGAAACGTCATCAATGAAGGTTATGAAGTAAGAATGGCTCCCTTTAGTGCTTACATTAAGTAGACCAACATACATCCGTATGGACCAAGTCCAAAAGGTTAGTAGCTCACTCCATTTGCTCGGCAAATGGTGACTTGGTCATCTTACCCTTTAGACAAGATTCACAAGTTGGCATATCTAGCATTTCCCAAAGGTCAAGCTTATCCGCCATCTTAGAATCCTATCCTTAGAGATATGGCCTAGTCTAGCATGCCACAAGTATGTATCATTTTGATTATCCAACCTTCTCTTACTAGTATGTTCCTCATGTTGAGATAATAAGATTGGAGTATCGGGGAGAACCGTGTATAAGCCATGAGACAACTTTGATTCCAATATTAAAGAAGAACCATAAAACATTGAGCAAGCTCCACTTTTGATAACAAAACTATAGCCTTCCTTGTCCAACAATGGTACAGAAATGATGTTCTTAATTAATTGTGGAATGTAAAATACATTGTTCAAAATAACACTGTTTTTGTTGGGAAAAGATAAGTAGATAGTTCCTACGGGATTGGCAGCAACCCGTGCTCCATTACCGCATGGTCATCTCCCCTCTACTTATCTTCTTGCTTCTTGCCATCACCTGAAAATCATTGCAAAGGTGACCTCCACATCTGGTGTCCAACACCCACGAAGCATCATTAACTGATAAGTTAACTTCAACATAAAACATACCATTCACTGCTTCAGTGCAGTTACGCTTCCAATGTCCCTTTTTACCACAATTGAAACACGCACCCTGATCGGTACTCTTAGCCTTTTTCACATCACCTTTGCCTTTCAACTGCTTTTTCTTGTTGTTCTTCTTCTTTCCCTTGTCCTTATTGACCTTATGGCCCTTGAAACGGGATGAGGAACCAACAAGCAGTACCGGCTTATCTTTCTTGATGGTGGCATCTGCACTCTTCAACATATTCAACAACTTGGGTAATGAAGCCTCAAGTTGATTCATGTTGTAGTTGATGACAAACTGGTCAAACGAATTTGGAAGGGACTGAAGCACGAGGTCAACGAAAAGCTCAATCTCAAGTTTTACGCTAAGATCGGAAAGCTTATTAGTAAGACTGATCATACGTAAAACATGATTATCGACCGACGATCCCTCGTGCAAGCGAGCGCGGAATAGCTCTTTAGAGATTGCGAATCTCTCCCTCCTAGTTCGAGTGCCATAGAGCTCCTCGAGACTCTTGATAATATCCTTAGAGATGGCCACGTACTCAAATTGATTTTGAAGCTCATTAGTCATTGAAGCCATCATGATACATCTCACTTGGATATTATCATCGGTCCACTTATCAAAAACGGCACGTTCATCATCAGTGCTTGTGCGAGTGGCGCGAGGCAAAGGCGCATCCAATACACTATCCTTGCGCTCACTTTGAAGCACAATCTTAAGGTTTCGGTACCAATCGGCGTAGTTGGGACCGACAAGTCTATTGGAATCTAGGATTGTTCAAAGTGGATTTTTGGCCATTTTGTTAACTACAAAATTAATAGCAAGGCACAACAATTATCATTCAATATGTAATCTTGTCCACATAATTTGGTCTTTAATCATATGTGTCTCCCACTATTTTATCGAATTCCATAACCCTCTTATATAGATATTCGAGGAGATATGCGGGTCTCCCCAGTTGGGCTCGAGATCCATAAGCGACTCTTCATATGCCTCGAGAACACGAGCCTATATGATAAATCTGTATGGTAGGCTTATCGGCCTTCTATATCAACATATAGTTCTCAAGATGTTTTGCCTCGTATTTCCCATATACCCCGAGAACACGAGTCCATATGATAGTAAACGTTAAGTCAAGCCCATCAAATATTCATGGTCAATCGACCGGACTAATGTGCCCCACGACTCATGGATGACACCTAGACAAATCGATCCCACGAGCATCTCTATGCTTAGCGGTGGTCACAGCCTAATCCACTTGAAGCCACCCCACGACTCATGGACGGCGGGCCAAGCTTCATGGCATTTCACATGCCACCACTTATGATGGAAGGCGTGGAAAATAGAACGTCCTTCAATTTCACATAAACTTAATATTTCTTGAATTTACTTGAAACAAATCAAGAGAGGGGTTTCAATATGCAAGGTCTCATCAAGATTAGGATTATCTTTAATTATGTGATTATGCAATCCAAGTAGCATATAAGAAAAATATAATATAAGACATTCACAAAGCGGTAAACAAATATGGATGATTGTGGGTCCCTAAGCGATCCACCCGAGCCACCGGTGAATCTAAGGCAATCTAGGGTACTAAATTAAAATAGGCCCTATCTATTACATAAGCTTCCAACGGCATACATAATCTTCAATAATGGTCCATCATCTTCGTCTCCATCTTCAATTACAATATAATGAAAAAAAGTGCGAAAATAAAATATACAACCAAATCGAAATAGAGGTTAATAATAATTACAACCCAATTGAATAATCTAAGGCTCGACCCACAATCCATCCATTATGCAAATTAACCATCAAGCGTATGAAGATGACGTGCAAAGAATTAATTAATCATAAGCCCATCACGTAGTTGAAACAATCATAACTTTGGGATTTATACGTTTTGAGGAAAAACCGAGTTTTTCTAGTTTCAAAAATTCCAAAATTTTACATAACTCAAGAACGCGTGGAAGTTGATTCCAAAATCAAGAAATGGGCCAAAGGTGGGATTCCTTGAAGACCCGGGTCGTGTGTTTCACACCACGTCGAGATGGTCCAACCATCAAGCACGTGGTGAACATATTCACACCCATGTACGCTGCCCAGCAACGCACTGTGTGCCACCAAGCAGCGCACACACTGTCCAGCAACTGCTGGACAGTTTCTTGACCATGGTCGAGACCACCAACGGGTGGAATCGGCCATGGTCAGCCCCGTCTTGACCCCTGCCAAGTTTCCTTCGACGGTTGACAATGATTCGCAATATTGACCCCTACTAAAGGAGCCCACCCTTATGTGCACAAAGCCTTCGGCTGGGTGCTCACAAAGTCTTGTAGCTTGGGTTCAATATCAACGATCCTCACCCGGGTTTCGACCTTCCCTTTTAGTGTCTCTTAATTTTCAATCATTTAAAAAAAACAAAATCTCCAAGATTTTAAGAAAAACGATGACAAATCCCAAACTATTATTAAATCCACAAACATAACATATAAATTTAAGCAACTGGTAAAATACTATATCAAACCGAAAGCAAAAAACACACAAAGTTTTTGTGGTGCGTAACTCGGGCTCTGATAACACTGTAAGGATCGGTATGCCCCAAAAGAGATGCCGGCGCAACGGAAGAAATAAAGTATGTAAAAACACATATATAATGGCATCCCAAGCTAGGGGGCGAAGTAATGCACAACAAAAACTAAAATATGAGTAAAGGAGTTTTAAACCGATTACAAGATTTGGGGTTTTAATAAAGTGAGGGTGTATAACCACAACACAAGAAAAACCACACCAAAAATTTTGGCTCTCATTTTCGAACCTCACCTCAATATGGAGGGATTCGAATCAAACCACCAAAAGCTCCTAAAGAAAGAAGCCTCTACAAGGACACACCTCAAGCAAGTTCATACCTTAAGCAAAAGATTAGCTAGATATATGCTTTAAGAAAATGGAGTCTATGTAGTGAAAGCTGGAAGACAAGAAGAGTTACTAGAAGAAATATCTATGGAAGATAATCTTCTATAACTAATCTTCAAGAAGAAGTTCTATGGAAGAAAGTCTTCAAGAAGCACAAGAGAAGTTAGAAGAAAACTCTAGAGAGGAAGTACTAAGCTCAAAGCTTTCTTTCCTTTAAGTTTTCAACAAGAACGAAAAAGGAGCAAGAGACCCTCTTATAATGGCCTCAAATTTCGGCCATATAGTGTTAGAGAGAGGAGAAGACTTGCTTCTTTCCAAAAACACTATCAACTTTGACTAGCTTTGAATTTGAATCTTGTGACTTCATTTAATTAAGTCCAACTTAACTAAAATGGCTCCCAAGTCTTCCAAGACTTGTTAATTAAATAATCCTCATGATTAATTTATAGTACAATTAGTAGCTTAAATAAATTCTCGGATAATAATAATTTCAGTTAATGATCAATCTCCAAGATTAATTAATAGAACAATTAGTTTCTCAAGCCTACTAATTAAAATGTCTTCCAATTTATCAATTTATCTCATTAATCAATTTCACTTTAATCCTAAACCGGATTAATATTCACATAGCAATTGAACTTTCTTGAGTAAGTGTGTAACCCCATTGTAGGTTCGTTCATGTACTAGTAGTAGGAACACAACCCCGTTGTGCCTTTGCAATTTTCATGGCTATATTTAATTACTCCAAGTATTTTAATCCGACCAAGAATTAATTACCGATTAATTCATGACTCCTACAAATCAAGGTTAGTACTAGCCACGCGCCAAGAAGACCTAGCCATAAACGATTATTAGGTGACCTTTCCGCATTACGATTTTCGCATAAGTAAAATCCTTCCATCAAATATCCCGATTGAATCTAGGACTTGGATGTCAGTCGAAATCCCAGTAACTCGATTCTATGTATATCGATCTAAGTGATATTGACCAATTTATCAATCAAATGAGGAAACACTGCGCCTTCTTATTGATATGACTCCGGTCGGAGGTTCCCATGGTGAATACACTGTGAAGTACATAGGATATGCGCCAATGCTAATGATCAGTGACGGATTCTCTCTTGGCACTCACGCGCCTCCGTACATAACCAGACTGGACCCAATATGCCCCACTTTATGACTCGCCTGGAATCGTGTGACAAATCTAAGCACAGTGGGAGATGCACGAGACGACCAATGGTACCTCAAGTCATGAGGACCAATCTTACGCCTACGTAACCGAGGAGATTCCAAATTCGACATTGACTCCAATATGGAATCTCGGCGGTGTTGTTCAGTTTACTCGATCCCAACGAGAACCCACGTAGATGCACTGATGTACACCGTATCGGTATTCATGGAATAGGATACACTCTCCAAGACTGTGCATTGTACGTGCAATTCTTTATGAGTTGTTGATATCCCTATCTCAATGATTCTATGACTTGGAACATCTTTAAGACCACAACCTTAGAGACGTATTCCATGATTGGCATCCTCGATACCAAACACATCTCATAGCGTAAGAGTGATCTAGGGGATTTTATCTAATTGTATAGAATGATAAGATAAAGAAGAATATGCCTTTTATTAAATAACTTGACAAGATATAATATAAGACTGTTTAAAGAGTCGGCTACTATGCCCTACAAATGGCGCGCCGGGCACCTAACTCTTTCACTACACCATCACTAGAGTTTGCTGAAGGTTTAAAAGTCCTCGTACCCACAATATTCAACACAAAATACCAAATACCGAGAGTATCAATGGCTGGAGGTAAGATCCTAGTTTAATTCTCAGCACCAAGATCTTTATGTACAGTTACGTTTTGTACATATTTAGATCATTTAGTGCTTATATTTCTTACATCCATATTATAATTCAAGAAGGTGAGGTCCACTTGACTGTGAGTATCATGAGGAAAAGTGTTGAAGCTTAGCTGGGACCTTATTAGTCCAATTGTAAGATGTTTATTAAGAGATTTTCAATACCGATATATATATATATATATATATATATATATAGAGAGAGAGAGAGAGAGAGAGAGAGAGAGAGATGCTTATGGTCTAGTATGAGTTTGAGGTTCTTTTACATGTATATACGATGATTTGAATTTTATTTTGTATCGAAATATAGCAAAACGCTATATAACTATTAAAACGTTATATTGTTATACATCAATAATCAACATCGCTTCTATCTCTTTGATTGTTAACCAAATACAATTAAAGTACAATAGAGATTATAAATTCAGAACAAAAGTACGATGGGTTTTTAAAAATAATATAGGAGTTATAAAATAGAGCACAAACTAGTTACAAGTAAGAAATACTAATCACTAAATTTTTGTGCGATAATAAAAGATATATAAGGAAAAAGTATAGTAAATGAAGCGAAATTGATTCAAATTAGTTGGGTAATTAACCTTTACGAAATATATTTGACATTCTACTTGCTCGATGAGTTTTAAGCGTTTTACGTAATAATTTGGTTATAAATACAAATTTCTTTCATTTTATCGTAGATTATGTAGACTTTAAAGATGAGTTCTCCACATTTACGAATTGATTAATTGATTATTAAGCAATAAAAGTGCGATTGTTCTATTGAGATAAAAAATAAAAAAAAAGACTGAACAACTCAATGAAACATTGTAACTCGTAAACTGATGTTGAGAAAAAAATGATAAAATCCTTACGAGTATTTTGTTTAACATTCTTGGGTCGGGAAATGGGAAGAAAAGAATAAAAAAGAAGTGAGAGAACAAAGTGAAAGATTTAAAAGGTACTAGTACTACCTACAGAAAATGATTGTAAAGATTAATATTTGTCAATTGATAAAAAATAGTTTTGTGAAAGAAGACTTATATAGTATACTATCAATGAAATTTTGTACAAAGAATATATAATCGACCGAATATAATACTTATTGATACCAAAACTTGTATAGAACTGAAAACATACCACCATTACCAATATAATACTAATCGATACCAAAACTTATATAGAAAAAGAACCAAGAATTTGACATGAGAAGCACGATTCGGTACGGTGCGCAATTGAAAATCATGAACATCCGGGCTTACCTCATAGGATGTGATTTCTCAGATAGCGGGTTTCGGTAATAATCAAGTTTAACCTCATGAAACGCAATTTCTTAAATGACGGGTTTCGATAATTAGGATTAACCTCATGAGTCTAGATGTGATGCATGCGTATTTGTTACTTTTATCTTTCTCTCAGAATACACTTTACCGGTGCATGATCCATCAAATATCTTCCAAAGCAGGCAATGACTTGGGGAGAACCCCATTTCAAAAGCTAGTAATTAAAAAATTCAAGGTCATATAAAATCCATGCTAAAGCCGTAATTCTTATAAGGAATCTAAGTCTCATACTATGCACATAATAGCCCATCATACTCCGCAGCTTTGGCTAGCGCCTGGCTTTGCTTTAGTTAGCTAGCATTGACCAAACACTGCAATGCTGACATCACCCTCCACATCACATACTGGGTTTAATCTAGTTCATTACCGCGGGCTAACACTACACTCACGCCACACGACTTCAACTGAGAGGAGCAGTTGATGACTCTAATGCCATTTGATATAATCTTGAAAAAAACTCAACCCCAAAAGTGAATTATTGAAGTGGACAAGTTCAAGGTTAAATCCCTATAATTCCAACGTAAGTCTCAAAATTTACATATCTTGCAATTAGGAACTAACACGAGGGCTATTGCACCTGCCCGAAAATAGAGATTATCCGGAAACATGTCAGCATGGAAAATTGTAGCCTGTACCCTACTTGGGGGCACCCAAGACATTCACAAGACAAGTGAATTACGCTTGTTATGTAATTGGTAGGATGTAATCAAATCAGTTTTAGACTACGAGTCCCCGAGTCAGAACTATCGAAAATTGCATTTTTGATACGCTAAAGAGAAATGCACGTTTTGTTTTATACAACAAAGAGAACTTTTATTTTAGTACAAAAAACTTGCACCCCGTTTAGCGTACCAAAATGCAATTTTCTCCGCAAATTTTCTCTAGAAACCAGACTTTGGTTTTGTAGTTTGACCATCGTCATGGTCGATAGAAGACTCCAAATTCCAGGTTTTAGGACACCACGCCCACATCATAAAATCACATTAATGATGGATAAAACAAAGCTAATGCGTAGACTGAGGAGGTCAAAACCGTGTTGGAATCAGGAGACACAATGCTCGCACTGTACACTCACAAACCGCGTTTAAAGTTCTCAACGTATGTTATCCATGTATTATATATTTATACATATATATGGATCAAGATTGATACAAATTATATTAGACTATAAAAATTAAGGTCTGCATCAATCAAACAATATTCATATTATTGAGAAATGAGTCTTATTCAGAGCCGTACTCATTTTGTACGATTTTCTCATACACAGAGTATTCCAAGGCACCAAAAATTGAGAGTCATTTGTTGTAAGGTTACCAATGACTTCAGAAAAGAGCTATCTGAAGTTCTTTATTCCAAGAATGCAGATAAAGACCAGATAAAGAAAGTGTACCGCAAAATGGCTCTTTGTTATCATCCCGATGTTTGTGATCCATCCATGAGGGAAGAATCCACCCGCATATTTATCGAGTTGCAAAAGGCGTACACAACTTTGATGGATAAAGAACCTCAGGAACAAGATTGTTTAGAATCCGGAACCTCAAGAGATAAGTGGGAAAGCCAGCTTTCAGAATTGAAGAGACGATCATATACTAGAAAAGAGCTAAAAGAGGGAAGTTGGGGATGTAGAATGAGGGCAAATCACAATTGATGCTTCATAGAGTTCTCGACACAATCACAACCCTTACTCCGTAATGGACCCCATGTGCGTATTCCATATATGGACAGTTGTGATTGTCCAGGAACTCCTACGAATAATCTATAGAACATCACTGCCCTAGAGATTCAAGATCTCCATCATTCTTTTTTTTCCGTTCATATCTTTAAACGATATGTATTCTTTCATTTTTTTTTTTAATTCCTTTGTAGCAAAAAAATAATAATATATATATTCATAAGAAAAGGTTGCACTTACTGAATACTAATATATAGCATGATGTTTAAGTAAATATTGAGAAAAATTCCTGATAGGATTAACAAGAATACTTATATTTGCAAATGCAAAGAGAGAGTAGTCTTCCGCGATGTTTTTTCCAGTTGAATATATCTGAAAATTATTTCCCGATGCAGAATTTGCCAAATATGTTAGACAAAACTTCTTCAGAAATATCTTCTCCACTTATTTGTCCGAGAGCCAATGCAGCTTCTCTAAGGTCAATTGTCCAAAAGTCTAGGGGTATCTCTTCCTCGATGGACAACTTTAACCTTAGGAAAGCCTCCCTCGCCCGAACAAGCTGCTCACATTGCCTCTAAATAATCACCACAAATTTATGAATTAATGAGAATAAGGAAGGATTAAGTCATAAATATAAACAGCAAGAAAATGAACTACGCGAAGATTTAACCTAGCCCCATTGTGGTCTGAAAGTTCACTATCCTATCACGTTTCACAAACAGCTTAACTACATTTCTTCCTTAGCAAACCAGATCGATCAATTTACATAAATGCATTAATAATGAAAACAAGGCAACATAGTAAGTTAATCAAATCTTCTCAAGGGTTACAACAGCAAATCAAAGTTCACTTTTGTAATTTTTCGGTTCTGAACTTGTGCCTGGCCTATATTTGTTTCGTCATCATGACTGCAATGTCAATCAGACCCGATGTTGAGCTTCAATATATCATCATCAGTTTACAATTGTCATTGTAGAGAGTTTTTAGTAGTAAAGTAACCATGTTATATGTGTTAGTTTCTTATCAACTATGAACAAACAAATATCCCCTAGTCTTTCGAACAAAAAAATATATACAGGTGAGGGAGGGTCTATGATGCACGGGCATGGGACACGGGACACCGAACACGGGACACAATAATTCTTTAAAAAATTAGGACATGACACGGTTCCTACACAGCTGTCCAATATATACATTATATATATATATATACATATATATGTATATCTTGGACATTCATTTTAATTTCAACGTAATTTGTTAGAATAATAAACTGTGAAAATGATTGTTCATTATCAAATTGCATTTTACCTGCTTCTTTGTAAAGCTCTACATGCATGAAAGAATATCAACGGTATATAAATAACAAATGCAAAATAAAAACATAAGCATAAACTAAATACAAAAATAAACATGCATTCACATGACACAAACAAAAACAAATACTTCATCATTCAAATCACTACCGCAAATAAGTGAAATAACTGTCAAGCGTCATATAAATGCATGTGCATGTTCTCTTCTGCAAAGAATTAGATTAGGAATTTTAATTTTTCAGGGTTTGGAATTTGTTCAGATCTGTTGGATCTGGACATTTAAATATTCATATACATATATATCATGTATATGTATAGTTGTATACTAAGAAAATATACATTAATAACTTATAAATTCATAATTAATAATATATAATATGTATAAATATAATATATAAGATGTGAAATGTGCACCATTAATCTATATTAAGATCTATGGTTATTATTGTTCAGATCAATAAATATGTAGTATTTAATATTGACCTTTGATCTTTAACATATTTGATCCAACGGTTGATAGATCACGGACAAAAATGTCATAGGAAGGTCAAAACATCATAACCACTCGCAAAACGCGCGAGTGGCTCGTGTGAGCGGCTAAATTGCTTCATTTTTTATTAACAAGGGGATAAATTGCCCTTTGTTTTTTCAGGTAGACCCTTTTTGCTCTTTAGGTGCTTCACAGGGGGTAATTTGCAATTAACACCATATATATATATTGGTGTGTACACGAGCTCTCGTAGGTTTCAAATAATAGAATCCTAAGAGAGCTGAAACTGGCATTATTAATGAATGTGGCTCGTAAACATAATGGCTTAACAAATATACAACTGTAAGAGCATGATATGTACCTATCTACTGACACCTCAACTTCTTCTTCTTCCTAACCTTATCTTCTCTTTTGGATTTGCCTTCAACATTTAAATTTATCTTCCATTTAACTTTAACAAACAACTACAGTCAAGTAATAAACCAGGAAAAAGGTATCTGTATTAAAGAAAAAGTGATAATTAAACAAGGGACTGAATTTCTGGGAGGAAATTAAAACTGAGAATCAAATGAATTCATGTGATAACACTAACCTGATTCACAGTCCATTTACGACCCCCAGCAGGGATCTTATTCAGACCCACAAGCTCGACTATTGCAGACTCTAAATCCAAGATCCCTTCACCAGTCACAGCACAGGTAAAGACATGCTTGTTGAAACAGCTGGAAACTGTATTAACCCATTCACGAGAAGATGAAGTGCAATCTATTTTGTTGACCACAAGAAGTATTGGAGATGTCGATGAAGATGCACTCTGGATTTGCATAAAGATTAATAAGCATGATTAGCTTCTTTGGTCTTTCTTTCACACTTCAATAGAATATAATAGACATTGTCAGCAAGAAAATGGAATAAACCCTTTTGATGATAAAGTGCCCTATAGCGGCTGACGGCATAAACCTGACAACGTCTTTGTTACATAGATGGCATGAGTAGTTGTTACAAAGTTAAATGGGCAGGATCTTATGAAGTAGTATTCTAATCTCATGCTACTTTGACGATTTATAAAGTTGGGGTGGAAATGTGACGAAGTGCGAAAAGTTCAAGGTGCTATAACCGTAACACTAGACGGATTTGCCCTTTAAAATTAAGGCTGTGTTTGGTTTTGTTTTGGGCTGAGTTTTTCACCAAAACTCAGCCCAAAACTTATTTGGTTGTGTATTTTTTGGCCAAACATGGGGCCCATGTTTGGCCAAATATTTGGCCCAAAAAAAATTGGTCTCTCCCCCTCAACACTCTGATGTCAGAGCTTCTCTCTCTCCTATCTCTCTGCGTTCTTCTCTCTCTGCTCTCTCTCTCTCTCCCCCCTATGTCTGCGCTCTCTCTCTGTCTCCTCTCTCTCTCTCTCTCTCTGTGTATTGTTGTGTGTGTGTTTTCGTGTGTGTGTATTGTTGTGTGGTTGTGTGCGTGTGTGTGTAATTGAGTGTGTGTCAGTGCGTGTGTGTGAGTATTGTGTGTGTGTATTGTTGTGTTTCCTCTCTCTCTCTGTCTCCTCCCTCTCTCTCTCTGTATTGTTGTGTGTGTGTATTGTTGTGTGTGTGTATTGTTGTGTGCGTGTGTGTATTGTTGTGTGTGTGTGTGTGTGCGTGTGTGTATTGTTGTGTGTGTGTGTGTTTTCGTGTGTGTGTTTGTGTGCGTGTGTGTGTAATTATGTGTGTGTCAGTGCGTGTGTGTGAGTATTGTGCGTCTGTGTGTATTGTGTTGTGTGTGTGTGTGTTTTGTGTGTGGGGGGTGGGGAAGATGACACTGTTCCCCACCTCCCTTTTTTGCCTTTTTTTTTTCTTTTTTATTTATTTCCCACCCCTTTTTTTGTCTTTTTTCTTTTCTTTTTTATTTATTTATAAAATAATATATGAATAAATAATTATTTTAGAAATTATATAATTATATAAAATAATCATTCATATATATTATAATAATTCAAACTTATATTATAATATACTTTTCAATCATCAATTAATAATTAAAATAACTTTTTCAGACAAAAGTTTACATGATTTGACTGCTACAGTATTTTTTGTTACCTCTGAAAACAAAACCAAACACATTTTCACCAAAATAACACTCAATGTTACTTCAAAATAGCTAATCCAAACACATTCTCGCGAAAAATGATTAAAATACTAATTCTTCAAAACAAAACCAAACACATTTTCACCAAAATTCACAACTCCCAATAAAATGTTTCACCAAAATCACCCTCCAAAATAAAACCAAACACAGCCTAAGTTTTCCGCGCATGTGACCAAATCCCAGAGAAATATCCCGCTGCAATTCATGTCTTGATGGTATTTTGTAATTTCCCTTAGTATGGAGGGTTAAGTGTTATACACATTCTAGATTTACGTGTTGACAGATTTATTTACGTGTCAAAGTGTCATGCATATAACGACATAAGATTGTGTTACTGCTAATCGGTCACCTCATAGTGAAATATGTATAAACTGAAGGGTACACCTGTACAACAGCAAACAAATTGGTAAAACCCAACATCGTAACAGAAAATCACCAATCACATTATTAAAGTAGGACTTCAAAGCACAAAAGAGAAACAGTAAAGGCACCGAACCATAATTCCCATTATTATGTGCCCAAAACAAATGCACTGCAGGCAGCTAGAAATTGTGACAAAAGTACCGTATTGCTTCGGATTCTGTGAAGAAGTCTGTCATCCTCAGAAGTCCACCCCTCCGTTGCACTTACAGTCATGACAATCACATCAGCACTTGTAGCAACTGCTTCAGACCTTTCAACACCTTCAAATAAAATACCCCAAAACAGGGAAAATCACGTTTTTAGTCCCGTAACTTTGCCCCATTTCACTTTTGGTCCCATTAGTTACGGGATTCTCACTTTACGTCCCCCATATCTTTCAAAAAATTCTCACTTTTGGTCCCAAACCCCTGATTCCGTCTATTTTTAACGTAAAATGGCACGTGAGTGGCCCATGCGCCGTTAGCCAACTGGGTTTAGGGGGAAATTGTTCACGTTGATTGTTGGGAGGCAAAATTGCAATAAATTTAAGAAAAAGGAAGGGGAAATCAGATTTTGGGGCAAAATTAGATAGGTTTTTCTCAATTTTGGCGCCAATTTTGCCTCCCAAACAGTCAAAGTGAACAATTCCCCCCCAAACCTAACTGGTTAACGGCGCACGTGCCATTTCACGTTAAAAATAGACGGAATCAGGGGTTTGGGACCAAAAGTGAGAATTTTTTGAAAGATATGGGATGTAAAGTGAGAATCCCGTAACTAATGGGCCCAAAAGTGAAATGGGGCAAAGTTATGGGACTAAAAATGCAATTTTCCCCCAAAAACAAATGGCAGGCCAATTAGACATTTTTCAGATGTCATATTGGAAAGCGTTAACAAATCAAGGTTTCAGCTAAACAGCACAAATATAACTATGAAAGTGGTGTTTTCATGCAACAAAGAGCTAAAAAGATATTCAACTGATTAATTTACCATCACAAGGAACCTCTTAACAAGTATGGCTGCCTAATTAGATACAGCTCATTTCATGTCATCCAAGTTTGTACATGCGTAAGTGGATTATAAGTGTCAGATGGTACAAGACGATATCATCAGGTACAAATTCAATGTTTCACACCCACTCGGGTGGTACACCCACTTGGGTACCACCCGAGTGGATTATACTAGACTCATTGGTCAAAATGTAGTACATGTGATATGATAAATTTTAATCAGCATTAGACCTGAATAATTTCAAATTCTCAATCATACAAAAGCTGTTGCAGGAGAAAGACATTACCAATTTTCTCCACGACATCATCAGTGTCCCTGATACCAGCTGTATCAAGAAGCGTGATAGGAATACCACCAACAGTAATATTGGCTTCCACCACATCACGTGTTGTGCCAGCAATATTGGTAACAATTGCCCTCTCACTCTGTATTCTAAAATGTATTTACGAGTACACAGTAAGACACAGCAAAGAAATGAAACGAATAGAAATAAGAAATTGCAGATGATATTTGTATCAACAATCAGCATAGTTTTAAACTTCTATATTTTAGAATAGAATAGAAGAGCATATCAAACAAATTTGAGTACTCCTATTGACATATTTTATAAACCGAAGGTATGAAATAATACCAAATTCAAATTATAATAATGTTAAAAAGGGAGAGGATTCATAGATGCTGCGTGCTAGCGGTACAGCTAAAATTCTATTTGCGCCTTTCTTTAACCAAATCATTTTGGTTTTAAAAGATGCCTAGAAAACAATTATTACTAATTTAGCACACTGAAATTTAATTGGACTTGATTACCAACTCTTTCATGCATTCACATCATTGTGAAGATAAAATATATTTCCATGATATAATTGCATAAATCTGGTGAATACGTTGAAACTAAAAAAGCTTACGAAATCTAGTGTATAAATGGCTTCAAGCAACTTGTACGAAGTAAAGGAAACACGAACACGTAAAACATTATTTAGATGCCACTAACACAATAACCGTTCACAAATTTCAGTAATAGCCGGGGCAAAAACAACAATGACAAAGATTCAATGCTAGAAAAAAAGCTTGTGAAACATACTTTGCTCCATGCATTAAGAAGGCTTGACTTCCCAACATTTGGTCGGCCAACAATTGCTATCTGAACGAAGATGAGCAAGGTTACAGCAAAAAGTTAGGAAATTCCAAATATTGGAAGAAAATCATGAATGGAATACACAAGATGGGTGGCATGACAGACAACTCTGCCATATTAAAAAGTATTTAGCCAATAGGGAAAATTACAATATTGGTTCCACAGGACAGAGTCATTTTAGTCCCGTTGTCTGCAAAGTTGCAAGAATAGTCCCATGAATTCCTTTTTTTGCAAATTTGGTCTCATCCTTTAGGAAAACGGATAGAATTTCACTAGTAGCATGCACACGTCTTTAAGGGTTTAGGAGGGTTTAAAACAGATTGGATATATTGCATAAATACCACTGACTTTTACAATGCTAAACATTAATCAAAAAGTGAGTTTTTTTTGGCAAGTTTTCAATAATTCAGGGTTGTTTTTATGAAATTTATGCAAATTGAGTAATGGTCACGTACAAGACATGTGGTCCAACTAACGATTTCCGTAATTTCTAATAGATGAGACTAAAAATGCAAAAAGCATCGACTTATGGGACTAATTTTGCAAATTTGTAAAAAGGGGAACTATCTCATGAGACTAATACTGCAATTTTCCCTAGTCAATATTATTTAAGAATAATATATAAATATATTATATATATCATGAAAAACAGCAAAGTTCATTATATAGAAAAAGAAAAAAGAAATTGTGATATTGCTGAGACGCCCTGTGAAGCAATACACTGTACTCCATAATATATTTCCTAACAATTTCAATCCATACGAAAGTAAAACTTATTAATGTCTGCTTCACAAAGTACCTGTATACCAGACTGCAGAAGCTTGTCATAATTGGCAGTTTCTAAAGCACTACCCACTTCTTGCAACATCTTGTGTATCTTATCGATAACTAGTTTCACGTCAAGGGGTGGCATCTCATCGTCAAAATCAAGACGAGCTTCAATCTCCGTGAGTAACTCAATGCACTGAGCTCTTAATGCTTTCACCATAGAAGAAAAGTCTCCCTGTCATAGAAAAAATTACAAAATAAAAAAAGTCAGCGATGCCCACATGATGCAAACTAAGGTGACAAGCATTACTTGAATGTAGATGTTCGATATGAATGATTCAAGCAAATCACAATCCACGAAGCCAATGAAATGTAAGATGTGATATAATAGCTCACCTGTATTCCAGCCAATGCAGCATCTGCAGCAGCCATTGACTTAGCTGATATAAGTTTGCCCACGTTCTCAGCTTGGGAGAGATCTAAGCGACCGTTTAGAAAAGCACGGAGAGTGAATTCACCTGACAATTGGAGGGAGACACCATTAAGCTTCCACAAGTAGTCTTTCAGTTGATCTATGAATTAATATAGGGTACTTGAAAGTGAACAATGTAACCTGAACTTTCATTTAGTACAACTTTTTCAACTTATTTTATTCTATCCATACTTCACGAAAGTACTGTTGATATTAAGAACTCATTCAAGCCAGGACCTATTAACTAAACGGCTTTTGACATTTAAAAAATAAATAAAATCACATGCAAAATCTTCACATAAATAAGCAACAGATTTCAGATTCTTGATTCTGAATAGCAACTGTCATCAAAATTTCTTCAATGACTCATCTCAAGAGTGATGAAGTAGCTCCAGACATCATATTAAAAGTAACTTATTAGTATTTGTTACAGCCTAAGACTGACAAAATGACCATTTGTAATTTATTAATATTTGTGTTTGACTATGTTTCACCACAAAACAAAATAAAATGAGAATCCATTATGAAAATGACTGTCCACACTACTTCAAGTATATAATTTCAGTGAATCTGATAAGGATAAATATCAACTATGTCAACATCTGAGTTAAAGTTAGAATGATTGTCAGAAGAAAAGTGATTGAAATAGATAAAGGTGGTAGTTATTGGTGCATTTCAGCACATAAAGTCCTCATTAAATTCAAAATTCCAGCAGTGCACAGCTTCTTTTCTGAGATGTTCTAACTTATATGATACAAAAGTTGCTTTTGATGGATCATGTCACAGTCCATCTCCACTCCTTGGAGCGAAATTATAACACAAAAGGTGTTATAACATCCCCCAATCCCTAAGCGGTTTAAATGCCATTTGGCATATCTGGCTATCAATTGGCCTCCAAATTGAATTCCCAGTCAATTAACTAGGAAGATAGTGTTGTATTTGTACATTGCTTCAAATATTACAAGATGAAGATAAAAATAACCTGGTTCTGCAAGCCTTGCCCCAGCCTCTAGACAAGCCCTCAAAACACGGCGCAGACACACTTCACTGCCGTGACACTGAAGCTCAACCACATCCTCGCGAGTGTAAGATTTTGGACTCAACATGGGAACCACCAAAACCTAGTAGAAAATAAGACCTCTGCATTTATTTTATGAATATAGTTTCATCCCAAAAAACACATGAAATTGCATTTTTCTAACTGCCTCGGCATCTCATTGCTTCAAATTGAATTGCTAAAACTACTTCACAAAGTGAAACTGAATTTACGATATAAACATCGAATTAAAAATGAGCACCCAAAGCAAAAGAAGCAAGACACTCTAGCTTAATGGAAAAAACAAAAAGATTCAGCTTCTTTTGATTCTTGCTTTTTACAACGCTTTTGCAACACATCAACATGCAAATAGTGTAATTACTATAATACCTCATCTTCCCTTCAGGCATTATCTTAGCACAACTTAAAAATGATGATAATAAAAACAGAACACTCATCTTTATCCCTTTCTTGATCTGCAATAAGTTCATTTACCTAAACATAAATAAAGAAGAGGTAGCAGACTAAACTAACAGTACCTCATCAATGGCATTGCCATGAGAATCCAAAACCACACCATACTCGACAACATGGCTAGTAGGCCACCACCCCGAATCTTTTCTTCTCTTTCTCGACATCGGTTGAAAAACTCGCCCAACAATGGACACTGCGGAAGGACCTGATAAGCGGACAATCCCCACCGCACCTGGTGGTCCACCCAATGAAGTCACAATAGCTGCAATTGTGCTTGAGCTCAAAACTGGCTCTGCACAGCTCGCATCTCCATTACCCAACCGCTCATCTTTCTTGAGTACCAAAGTGTTCTCTACAATAAAATGAAAAAATCTTCAGAACTAACAAATATAGTTCTATGAATTTTTGTGGAACTAGTGAAATACACGGGTGATGTATGTATATTAACTTTTTGTTTTAAATAAATCCCATATGTTCTATCTATCTATCTATTGAAGTTTTTTCTTGTGAAAAATCCCAGATGGTAAAGCTTCAAATATTATTCTTTCTACTTCCTTCCCTGCGAAGGTACTTGTGCAACAAAATGAACTCCTACAAACAGAATTTAAGATAATATTATCCGGGGGTTTCTGAATTATGAGGAGGCTGAGAGCAATGCACATTCCAACTTATTTCTAATAAAATAATTCGAGATTGTAGTTACCTACTAATACAATAAATCGAGAAATGATGAAGTGGAAGAAGAAGAAGAAGTGAGAACAGGCAGCAGTACAGGTGATGGATACTTACCTCCTCGAGCATCAGCTTTAGACGAGAGGGCAAGGGGCCGTGGAGTGGTGGGTCGGTGAGAGGTAGAGAAGAGAAGAGAAAGATTTGTATGAACAAGTTTAGGGAAGAAGAAGATTGTTGAATGTTTCAAGGTTGAGGAAGTGCTGCAGCGCTGCAACTGAGAAAATAGATGGCGGAATACCGGTAGTGGTGGCACACCCATTGCACGGATTGCACTCTCCCCTGCCCGATTGTGTTTCTGTTGCCTAACCTTAAGCTTATTTTGGTTTAATTACTTCTAAAATTGAAGCTCCTATCCGTATCAAATACGATATTTGTCGGATGCTTGTTCGATACGTATTGGATATTTATTTGACCTATTCAATAATTAAAATAAATAAAAAATATTGGACACCGTATCCGATATTTCCGAATGTCGTATCTTATACAAATTTTGAAGTGTCTGATATACATTGTTAATCTGGCGGAGTATTTTTTGAATATTATATAATATATTTTATGTTAAAATAGGAATATAATAATGACTTTTATCGTATGTTAAAAAGTTAAATAAAAAAAAACTTAAAAAAGGAAAACCACTTTGGTTTCATTTCTTAAATATGTATTTTTTCTTCTCTTATCTCATGTTATATCTATCATTTATACTTTATCACCGAAGATTTTGGATAAAAATGTAGTTGTTGGTACTGATGGAATAACGTTCGTGCACTCGAAATGATGAAGTTTTTTGATTATCATCAAAGATTTTTCAACTTATAAACAATAAAATGGTGTCAGTATTGCAGTTTTATTTATGTTAGTAAATATATTGACTCAAATTTATTTTTAAATATTACATATATATATATATATGCGTATCCTCAACGTATCGTACCCTATAATTTTGAAATTTGTCTTATCCCATATCCGTATTGTATCGTACACGTATTCCCGTATCCGTATTCGTGCATCATAGGTTTCATATTAAACAAAAT
The DNA here is from genome assembly GCA_019426215.1 of Buddleja alternifolia. Lineage (NCBI taxonomy): Eukaryota > Viridiplantae > Streptophyta > Magnoliopsida > Lamiales > Scrophulariaceae > Buddleja > Buddleja alternifolia. Next base: position 7,557,485 of record CM033397.1, on the reverse strand, counting down.
TTCAATAGTGTTAGTTTCAAAGTTACGAATTGATTTTTTCATATGGAAATTTGTGAATTAATATTTTGGATTGAAAATATTTTATGATTTTGTTGCGTATCACTAGGATTGTCAATGAGCCTAAGTCGGCTCGAAACTCGTAAACTCGACTTGATAATTTTCAAGTCAAGCTTGAATTGGGCACGGGCTCGTAAAATAAAATATATGTATATATATATATATGTTTTATATATCATATACAAAAAATATATATATAATATTGTTTTCTAAATAATTCCATATTGCATAGAAAAAATAAGATTTTAAATTAGGAAAAAAGATTAATACTGAAAATCAATCAACATTTTATTCCAAAATTTTCTTAACATAAAACACTATACTCAACGAATTAAAAAAGTAAAAAATATCAATTTATCCCTAACAGACCGTATCGATTACATACATATGACAATTCACATAAATTGACATTGGCGAACTTCTAGCTTTTATCTTCCAGAATTTGTATTTCGTTTAGTTCTCTTCACAATTCATTGCACAAGCAATTTTCTAAGTTTATCATATGTTTACTTATAATATTTTTTAATCTTAATTAATTTGTGGAACGTATATTTCAAGATATATGATAATTATTATTTTTTTGTGTAAAAATTTGTAAACTAAAGATCTTTCAAGGTATATATTAGTTATGTTATTTCATAAGAGCATGGATGACGTTAATTTTTTTGCTTATTTTTTAATTTTTATGTTAGATTTATTTGGACCAGCTCGGGCTTGGCTCAACACTCGTATTAATTTTCAAGCCGAGCCCGAGTTTTGAAAAAAATATCTCATACAAATTCAAGTCTTGATGATAAAAGCTCGGATAATATCAAGTCGAGAATGAGCCTGACCAAACTCAGCTTGCTCGGCTTGATTGACACTACATATCACTCATATTTGAGAACTGCAATATTTAAGTATATCGTTCAAATTCTCACCATCATTATTCAAAATCGAATAGATAATAAATAGAATCACTGTTTACTTGTTTTTTACGTGTGGCAATCATCTTCATCGTTCTGCACTTTATAAATCATCCCAAGTGAAAGTCGTCGGATGTTGTTTGAAGTTTCCATTCCTTACTGTTCATCTTAGCTTGGGACACTTTGATCTAATATGACTTGGTCCATGACATTCGTGACAAATGATATACTCATTCTTCTCAAAGTCTCCACAACTGGAATTTGGCTTGGTATTTTTGTGGAACTTTCGCCTGGATTTTGCGATGACTCGTAGCCTGACTGAGCATAGAAATTTCTTCTTTTATCTATTGTTCATGTACATTATCACGACTAACAAGGTTGTCCTTCACGGCAGTTGAGAAGACTAGAGATATTTTCTTTTTGGAGTACGAGCATTTTTCTTTGGATAGGAGTGTCATTCCTTGTGAGGTGAGAGATTCAACAAGTTCTCCCATGGTCATAACATTAAGATCTTTTACCTCGTGAATAGTTGTTATTTTTAGGATCCATTCTTTGGGAAATGAACATAGTATTTTGTTAGGATCGATATGTCCCCACAAACAATGTCGGCTCAATGGAAGAAATAAAGTATGTAAAAACATATATATAAAAGCATCCCAAGATAAAGGATCGAAGTAATGCACAACAAAAACTAAGTACGAGTAAAGGGGTATTAAATCGAGTAGTAGATTTGGTGTTTTATCAAAGTGAGGGTGTAAAACTACAACACAAGGAAAACACTCCAAAAACTATGGTTCTTATTTTCGAATCTCACCTCAACATGGTGGGATTCGAATCAATAAACTCCTAAAGAAAGAAGCCTCTACAAGGATACACATCAAGCAAGTTCATACCTTAAGTAAAAGATTGGCTAGATATATGCTTGAAGGAAATGGAGTCTATGAAGTGAAAGGTGGAAGACAAAAAGAGTTACTAGAAGAAATATCTATGAAAGATAATCTTTTATAACTCATCTTCAAGAAGAAGTTCTTTGGAAGAAAGTCTTCAAGAAGCACAAGGGAAGCTAAGAAGAAAACTCTAGAGATGAAGTACTAAGCTCAAAGCTTTCTTTCCTTTAAGTTTTCATCCAGAATAGAAGAAGAGCAAGAGACCCACCTATTACAGCCCAAAATTTTGGCCATATAGTGTTAGAGAGAGGAAAAGACTTGTTTCTCCTCATTTTGACAACTCCCATCTAAGACACCATGTGTAAGAAAAGTAATTTCTATTTTCTTCTTCTTTCCAAAAACATCATTATCAACTTTAACTAGCTTTGAATTTGAATCTTGTGACTTCATTTAATTAAGTCCAATTTAATTAAAATGGCTCCCAAGTCTTGTTAATTAAATAATTCTCGGATAATAATAATCTCCGTTAATAATTAATCTCTAAGATTAATTAATAGAATAATTATTTCCCCAAGCCTACTAATTAAAATGTCTTCCACTTAATCAATTGTTCTCATTAATCAGTTTCACTTCAATCCTAAACCGGATTAATATTCACATAGCAATAGAACTTTTTTTGAGTAAATGTGTAACCCCATTGTAGGTTCGTTCATGAACTGGTAGTAGGAACACAACCCCGTTGTACCTTTGCAATTGCCATTGCAGGATTTAAATATTCCAAGTATTATAATCTGACTAAGAATTTGTTAGGAAATTTCATGTTAGATGTTTTGATGATGATAAGATAGGATCTTATGTTAGACCCCAAAAAGAATGTAAGTTTATATTTTCATAAAAGTTATGTATAAGCGTTTAAATGTTTGTAATATTAATTAGGCTTGTAATTTTTATCTTTATAGGTTTTAGACTAAGTATTAGATACCGAATCGCTAATAGAATTCTAGGTGAGTCTATTAGAGATAAAGTTGAAGATTAGCGTCTGAAGTGAAATGAAGATGAAGATTTGTTCTTAGCGTCTGTCAAACGCTAAAGGACTATTTCAGAATTTATGGATCAAGCGCTCAAAGCACTCCAGCGATCAGTATCAGATTCACCTAAAATAAATTCTCAAGTCATGAAGGACTTAAATGCAATCATTCAACGAACATTTATTTCCAACGGGAAATAAATTCAAATGCATTAAATGTCTGATAAGAGCATTAAATGTGATAAGCTATTATGACTTGTGGATAAGCCACCTTTTGACTAAACAGTTAGAATTTCAGAGTTCAAGCCTGCTCCGTCCAATCAGAACCAGCAAGATTTCAGGAATGTTAGAGAAAAGGCCGTTTCACGCGCTCACATGTGTTCAACGGACAAATCCCAAGAATTGCCTATAAATAACTCATTCCAGCAAACCCTAAAAATAATAACGTACATACACAAGAAAGTAAAAAACTTTGCTGAAACTCATTCTCAAGAAAAGCTTAGAAACTCCATAGCCAAAACCTTTCAAGCTTTCTACATACATTCCAGACAGTCACAAATATCTCAAACATCTTCCAAAGAAGAAACTTAAATTCTTACTGAGATATTTTAAGTTGTTTAATCTTTCCAAAAACAAACAAAACCTGTGTGACAAAACCCTCAACCTTTTATTTGAGTGAGAAAGTTGTTGAACCCCTTACAAGCAATACTTCTGAGTGAGAGAAGCTTGTAGATGAAGATCTTCATTGGTGCTGAAATCTGTGTGATCAAGGAGCCCGAGATCATCTTTCACCTCTTTACTATCTTATAGAAGATTCTGTGTGATTCTTTGATAATCAACTTAGTAAATTCCCTCCAAGTGAAAAAGGAGAAGAAGGACGTAGCTGGGATTACATCACCCAGTGAACCTTACAATTTCTCGTGTTATTTACCATTATTATTGTCTTGCTTTATATCTTATTATTTATTCTGAAAAAGACAAATTAAACTGCCAAGCAACTATTTAACCAAAATGAACGCTAACGTTTTAAACTTATTTCCGCTGTGCTAACCCTCATTAAGCGACATAAGCATTACCCTACTTTGGTAAACTGCTAAAATCACTAAGTCCAAGTTATCTTTACTGAAGCGCCTGACACAAGCGCTCAGCCTTCTAAGCGTTCTAATCTTTAAAAAGTGATACGAATTTTTGATGTCGAAAAAGACTTCAGGGTCTATTCAACCTCCCCCCCCCCTTTCTAGACCCTTTCGTATGCCACTTGGGACCACCAAGTGGTATCAGAGCCAGGTTGAAGTAGAAACCTAAGCGTTTTAGAGCGTAACTGCTTGTTTAGATCTATTTTTCTAAACTTAGTCGCTTTAATTTTTCTTTTAAACATCTCATTATGGCTTTTAACAAAATGCCTAAGTTGGTAGAGCCAAACTATGATTCTTGGAAACTTAGAGCATTCGAGTATTTGTGTTCTTGCTATAATGAAATGTGTGATGTAATTTCAGATGGCCCCATTAAGATCATGAAAGTGATAACTCGAGCGCCTGGAGCTGATGAAGCAACTCCAGATGGTTATGTTGAAAAACCCAAGTTAGAATGGACGCTAGATGATAGAAAAAGAGCTAATCTGGATAATGTTGGACGAAGTGCATTTTGCTCAGCGTTAGTAGATAATGATGCATTGTTCAACAAAACCAAACAATGTAAAACATCAAAAGAGATATGGGATAAGTTGGCTATAGTATGTGAAAGTTCAGCACAGATGAAGGAGAACAAGCTCTCCATAGCTATGCAAAGATTTGAGCATTTCAAGATGCAGACCGATGAGATGCTAGACAATTGGACGCAAGGTTTACTTTGCTCATTATAGAGTTAGTGTCATTAGACAAGGAATTGACCAACAAGGAAATGGTTAATAAGATCTTCAAAAGTTTTCCAAGCAAGTATCTGATTATGACTGTTGCTATGAGAGAATCACAGACATTGGAGACTCTTACTCCAGAACATGTGTTTTCAGAATTAAAGGCATTTGAGTTCGAATTGGGCGAAGTCAGCGATACATCGACTTAACGACTGAATCAGGAGCTTTAATCGCTACCACCAAAAGTAAGGGTAAAGCGATCAGTGAGGTGAAATCAACGGAATCCAATGAAGAAAAGGAGATGGCTTTACTAGTCAAGAAATTTCTAAGATATAAAAAGAGAAACCCTATTGGACAAACTTCATTTCAAACCCCTCCCCTTGCACCAGCACCTCAATATCAAGCGCCAGTGTATTCGGCACCTCAACCAATAGCACCAGTTCCCTACCAAGCGCCTACAACTCCCACTCAGAATCTCTCAGCGCCAGTTGTTTCAAAGCAATTAACGATTGAACAGAAAATGAAAACTAATTTGTGTTATAATTGCAGGAAACCAGGGCACTACCAGGTAAATTGCCCTTATCCAAATGTGTCTAAGCCCCAAGGCAAGACTATGCGGATAGAAACCAATTCAGGAGCAACCTTCGCCAACAAGGTTTGCTAGCGGAATCTGAACCATTCTCCACACCTGAAGAGGATTTGGAATAATCAGATGAAAGCAGTGATGATGAGCCAACGAGCGACTCAGCGTTGATTTGTCTCATGGCAAGAGATGATGAAGCATCTAACGATTCGCTACCAGAGGTAACCACTGAATTATCTCATCCTCTTTCTTATGATGAATTACTTGACAAAGTCAATGAATACTATAAAGATTGTCAAGATGCCGCCAAAATATATCAAAATCACTTCGCTATTATGTCATCGCTCACAAGTGATAAAGTAATGCTCAAAGCAGAGTTACAAGTTCAGCAACAATGCATTGAGAAGAACAAATTGCATGAGAGTGAAATTACTCAATTGAAAAGCGATCTTGATACAATAGTCAAGAGAGAAGCTGATCTGATCGCTAGACTTACCAAATCAAAGCAACTCCTCTCATCATTATCAAAAGCTTCAAGAAAGTTGGATAATGTGACTGAGGTAACAAGAATGTTTGGTGAAAAGACCGGTTTAGGATGCAATAAGTTCGGTAAACAACTAAATAAATCTAATGTTACGGCGAACAACAAAGGAAAGGGTGTTTTCTTTGTCGAGAAAGCTTCACAAAGTCAAACGCTGAATGAACCAAGCGACAATGGTACGAGGCCAAATGAGAAAGCCAAAACTAACTCAGGCAAGGGAAAGGCACATGATTTACAAAGGAAGATTTCTTATAGGTAAAGGCTTTTCAAAAGCCAGCGTTGATACAACGTTATTTAAAATTACCCATAATGAAGATATTCTCTTAGTCCAAATTTATGTTGATGATATTATATTTGGTTCTACTAACAAGCGATTGTGTGAGAAATTTTCGAAAATGATGCAAGATCAATTTGAAACGAGCATGATGGGTGAATTCACTTTCTTCTTAGGATTACAAGTTAAACAACTCCCTAATGACATATTTATTACCAAGCTAAATATACATGAGATATGATAAAGAAATTTGGTATGGAAAATGCATCATCTTCAAAAATTCCAATGAGCCAAACGCTTAAGTTAGATAAAGATGAAAGCGGGAAGAAAATTGATATCACTAACTATAGAGGTATCATTGGATCACTTCTTTATCTTATCGCTAGTAGACCTGATATTATATTTTCGGTATGCATGTGTGCACGCTTTCAAGCTGATCCTAGAGAATCACACTTAAATGCTGCCAAGAAAATCCTTAAATACCTAAAAGGCACACAAAATGTGGGCTTATGGTATCCAAGGGACTCTCCTTTTGAACTAATTGGTTATTCAAACCCAGTTTGCAGGATGCAAAAATAGATAGAAAAAATACTAATGATACATGTCAATTTTTAGGTGATAGACTAATTTCGTGGCATAGTAAGAAACAACAATCCATAGCGACTTCTACCGCTGAGGCAGAATATGTAGCCGCTGGTAGCTGTTGTGCACAAATCCTTTGGATGAGGCAACAACTTAGAGATTATGGAACAATTTTAGGTCCTACCCTAATCCATTGTGATAACCAAAGTGCTCTAGCTATGACCCAGAATCCTGTCCTTCATTCTAGAACTAAACACATTGATATTCGCTATCATTTCTTGCGTGACCATGTTCAAAAGAAAAATATCTCCATGCACTTTATTGGAACTGACAAACAATTGGCAGCTATTTTCACCAAAGCGCTCAACGAACAACACTTTCTCACTTTGAGAAGTGAATTAGGTATGATCGATTTAAACGCTTAAATCATAAAGCATAATATTTTATAGGCATATAATTTAGGGGGAATCCAATTTATGTTTATATCTAAAGCATTTTTCTAAATTGAAGAAAGTTGTCAATTTTAGGGAAAACTTTAAAACAGTACATGTCTCGATCTATGAGCGGCTGTGATCAAAAATGATTTTGAAAATTTTTATGTATTGATCACTAGCGTATATCTATCATGCATGACAAAATCAATCTCTAAAAATATTAAATGAAAATATATTTTATCCAAGCGATTGATTTGTATCAAAATCTTCAGCTTTAAAAGATTGACCTTTATCAAAAAGACTTCAGCGTTTAAGAATATTCCCACTTAAACACTAAGTAACTTTTTCTAAAAATCATGCATAGTTTTCATCGCTAAAAAGTAGCGTGTGGATAATTCCAAAAGATTAGATTTGACAACTGCCCACACGTGCTTATCAAATCAAACTGACGGTTAAATGAACCCTATCTAAAAACTAGGTGGTTCAGTAACTGCACATGTCTGAGTACATGTCAGTGTACTATCAGGCGCGTGTAATTCACGCTGAAAATTTCAAAATTATTCAAACGTTTTGAAAAAGTAACTGTGGATTTCAAACTTTTATAATTCACAGATGTTACCCTATTTTACGCACTTTTTGACATCCGTATTTATGAGTAAACGACTCAGGTTTAATTTTTGTTATTTCCAAAATTAATTTATGTACACGTGTCATTCATCTAATAGTCGAGGAGTTATTTTTTCCTCCTATTTAAACCCCTCACAACCTTTACAGTAAAACTTTGTCACTTCTAAAATACTCCTACTGTAAAAAAATTTATATCTAAGGCAAAACGAATCTCTTTTCTCTCCTCAACCGAACCTTTTCCGTTCATCAATGACACCCAAATCTTCAAAATCTGCTATCGAAAAATCTTCCAAATCTGAGAAACCAGTCACTGTTAACACTGATTTTCTTGTTAATTGGGAATACCTTTTTGACAACCAGAACTTCCCTCTAAGGACTGTTGTTCCCCTGGTCCAAGAGTCTGGTTTGAGGGATATGATCACTTCCTTTACAAATATCTTTGAGGAAGAAGCCCTATTTTTCTTCAAGAACGCAAAAATCTCTAACGATGGAAACTCCATTTCCCGCGTCTTTCCTTTTGTCCGTGAGACCTTCATTCTCACTCCTCAACTTATATCATCTTTACTCAATCTGCCCAATGATGGAGGTGAAGTTGAAAATGTTACTCTTGGTGATGCTACCAAAGTCTAGGCTTTGATCAAGAAAGAAGACGTTGAAGTTGCGTATGAACCCAACTTCAAGAAGAATGACATGAAGGGCGAATATGTCATTCTTGCTGACATCTACACGAAGATGATAGAGTGTAGGAAGGGTAGTTTCGATAAGGTTTCCAACATTCAATACAAAATGATGGTTGCCATCCTGACCAAGTTGAAAGTCAATTGGTCGCTTTATGTTTTCAATCGCTTCAAGGCAGGGATGGCCAAGTCAGTAAATCCTAAGACTTATGGGATTGTGCTAAGTTGTATTCTAAGCACTAGCGGTTTCGTTAACACCGCTGGAAAGAAGGTCCCAGCGCTTAAGTTCTATGGAAAGAAGATGATAAGTGAGCTGCTCAAACCAAGAAGACGTGGCGGTGCAGCGGTTCCTAAAGAAGAGCGTGAGCGACTTCTTACCGAAGGAGTTGTTCACAGTGATGATGAAGAGCAAGAGACCTCATCTTCATCTTCTTCATCCGAAGAAGCGGTGGTGGTCAAGCGACCTAAAAGAAAACTAGTTTTGAAAGTCGTTGAGCCATCAAAGCCCGTGAAGAAGCAGAAGAAGAAGCTGGAGCCCAAGAAGAAACAGAAGTCTCCTTCTCCTTCTCCCAAATCGCCCTCACCTCCTCCAGCGTTTATATTCTCTCTAGAAGAAGAAGAAGCAACAGAAGAAGAAGAAGTACCGCTAGCTCGCAGGCGTACTCCTTCATCCACTCCAGCTGCATCAACAAGCGCTTCAGTTGAGCCAGTGCTTGAAGAACCAGCAAGTGTTCCTCCTACTTCTTCGGACGCTATTCGTGAACCAAGTTCAGAGCCTCAAGCCCCTACTCAATCCGAGAGGCTTTCCCGTGTTCAGGGTAAGTACTTATGTTAATCAATGTATTATATCTTTTCCTTGTTAGTTTCTAAGTCTCTAATGCTAGGATAAAATCTTTTCAACCGAGTGTGCAGCAAATATCCAGACTTTTCTTAACACTCTCGAGAACTTGCGTATTCCCATTCATGCTAATCCTATTACTTCTTTTCTCGATTTAGATCCAGAAGAAGTTGTCCTGAAGCCTGAGGAAAGTATACCAAATGTTGAAACAGATCAAGCGACTGCATCAGTCGATGACAGCCCTCAGGGTAAGCGTTGTAGTATCTTATTTATAATTTCTACTTAGTAGAAATTTTGCTTACTTTTCTCAAACGCTTGCTTGTATCAGCTCAAAATGCACCAGACGCTGATGCACCTCTACCTTCTGAGGTTCCTGTTGAAGTAGATGTCGATATGACCAAGGTTGTGGATATCACTAAGGAAGTAGCTCTAGTCCTTCTTGACGCTGAAATATCTCCAGTTAGCAAAGCGACTGTTGACGCTGAGCGGTCGATAGAAGTGGTCCCCATCCTAACCGAGTCAATTTCCCTTGTCCCTACTCCAACTGGATCTCCTCCTTGTGTCATAAATTTCATACCCCGCGGCTATGATGCAAATGATGAATTCTACTTTGTCACTAGGGAGCTTGATACCAGGAAATTAGTCGATATGGAGATTAACTTTCAAAACACTCTCCATAGGACTGATGTCTCTAATTCTGCTAAGTTCAATTTCTTCAAGCGCTTCGCTGATTTGGGTCTCTACAATCTTAAGCGTCTTGAGTATATCAGGCGACCAACGTTCAACATGGAAGAATTTGACGAGAAGCGTTTCAATTTTACTGGCCATTCTGAAGAGTCCTTTTATCCTTTGCGCCAGAACAAGATCGTCATCAAGAATCCCCATATGGGTGATTGGTCAAAGAATCCCGACAAAGAAATTCTTAACAGGATTGAACAAGAGCATGGTGTGACACTCTTTCTATTTTCCTTATTGGTAAAGGTTTTTCAAAAGGAAGCGTTGATACAACGCTATTTAAGATTACCCAGAATGAAGATATTCTCTTAGTTCAAATTTATGTTGATGATATTATATTTGGATCTACTAATAAGCGTTCATGTGAGAAATTTTCAAAAATGATGCAAGACCAATTTGAAATGAGCATGATGGGCGAGTTAACTTTTTTCTTAGGATTACAAGTTAAACACCTCCCTAATGGTATATTTATAAACCAAACTAAATATACTAGAGATATGATTAAGAAATTTGGTATGGAAAATGCATCATCTTCCAAAATTCCAATGAGCCAAACGACTAAGCTAGATAAAGATGAAAGTGGAAGGAAAGTCGATGCTACAAATTATAGAGGCATCATTGGATCACTTCTTTATCTAACAGCTAGTAGACCTGATATTATATTCTCAGTATGCATGTGTGCACGCTTTCAAGCCGATCCTAAAGAATCACACTTAATTGCTACCAAGAGAATCCTTAGGTACCTCAAAGGCACACAACATGTGGGCTTATGGTACCCCAGGGATTCTCCTTTTGAACTAATCGGTTACTCAGATGCAGATTTTGCAAGATGAAAAATAGATAGAAAAAGTACTAGTGGTACATGTCAATTCCTAGGTGATAGACTATTTTCATGGCACAGTAAGAAACAACAATCCATTGCGACTTCTATTGCTGAAGCTGAGTACGTAGCCGCTGGAAGCTGTTGTGCACAAATTCTCTGGATGAGGCAACAACTTAGAGACTATGGCGTAGTCTTAGGTCCAACCCCAATCCATTGTGACAACCAAAGTGCCTTGGCAATGACACAAAATCTAGTTCTTCACTCTAGAAGCAAACACATTGACATACGGTATCATTTTCTGCGTGACCATGTTCAAAAGAAGGATATCTCCATGCAATTCATTGGTACAGAAAAACAATTGGCAGACATCTTCACCAAAGCTCTCAACGAACAACGCTTTCTCACTTTAAGAAGTGAACTAGGTATGATTGATCTAAATGCCTAATCATTTGAAACATCATCCTTTTATTAAGCATAAATTTAGGGGAAATAAAATTCTTTTTACACATAAAATCGTTCAATAAGTTATCAATATTAAGAAGAACCTACATAGGGGGAACCTTAAAAGGGATAACTGAACTTCAGTGAGAATGACCAAAACCGTTTTTTTTGTTTTATTATTACATTGGTCATAAGCACTTAGCATTATACGCTAAACTCTTTTAGACGCTTATCAAACATTCTCTTTAGCGTCTGTGCCCTCTCAAAATAAACTGAACGCTTAACTTTATTCCCAGCTAAAGCGCTTAGTAAAAAGATCCTTTAAAAGCAAGCGTACATTACCCTACGCTAAAATGAGAAAGTGGATTAGTCAATCAATGCAATTAATGCTAACTTGACATTCCTCACCTTTCGCTCAAGAAAACCCATGGGTACTCATCACGTTTTTCAAAGATGGTTCAGCACATGTACACGCGTAAGTACAATTACCATGTATCTTAGACGAATACAACCAGCGCTGAATATTTTAAACCAAAAGTAAAACACTACTACCAAGATATAATGATAAATACTAGGAAACTGTGTCCTCATACAAAAGAATAATTCTATATGTTACGATGACCGCTAAAGCACAAAATGTTACTTGAAAGAGAACCTCAGGATTCTCAAGCGTCAAAATCACACAGAATTATTTCAAGCGTCATCTTCTTCTGAATAGGTCCAGACGCTCCTACAAACTTTTGGCGGGTATTTGAATAGTTGTTCAAAATTTTGGTTCCCGAACGGTTTTTCATAAAATACATGTCCGCTGTTAACGGGCACACGTATCACTTTCAGTATATCAAAAGTCTCTGTTTCAAACTTTTAATCGGACGTCAAAATAGTATATGTGGTTGTTACTAAAAGTAACCGTGCTTATTAAATCTAAATTCACGTCCACAGTCGTATTTTAATGGCTGAGATTTACACTCCTCCACGTGTTAACATCTCAACCTTCAAACACAAAAAACATTCAAATTGTAGTATTTCAAAACACACCTTCTGCAGAACATAATCTCTCTTACACTCTCTTTCATTCGTGCAAAAAAAAAAATCTCTCTCTCTCAAAAACAAAATTTTCATTCTTAATCTCTGTCTACTTCTCACTAATGGCACCCAAGAAAGCTACTGCTGGAACCACTGAAGTTATTGTTAAGGTCACTGAAGGCCTTATAATCGATCGGAAGTTTCTCTATGAAAAACCCCCAAATTGATTTAACGGAAATGATGGACTCTGTAGCAGAGGCTGGGCTTCAGAAATTTCTTACCAAACACTCGTACATGTATCCTGAAGAATTAGAATTTTTCTGGAGAAATGCTAGTTTGTCTGACGATGAGACTTCCATCACCTGTTTGTTTCCTGCCCCCAAGACGGAATCAAAGACGTTCACTCTCTCTGCAGCCTCTATTGCCCAGAATTTCTCTCTACCTAACGACGGAGCGACTTTAGACACTATCACTGAGGAACAAATTCAAGAAGTCTGGACTCAGATTAGCGCCTACGATGGTGTTCCATACAAACCGTACTTTGAGAAGAAAGATATAGTGAACAGGTATCGAGTCTTAGCTGATTTCTGCAGTAAAAACATTGAATGCAGAGTAGGAACCTTTGACAAAATCAGCCCAACCCAGTTCCAGATGATGACTGCTATCTTGCTCAAGATAAAAATCAACTGGAGCGCCTATATATTCAGCCAATTCAGAGACAGTCTACGCACTTCAAACAGACCTTATGGCCTAGTTTTAAGTGATCTAATTTTCCGAGCAAAGTGCACCTCTTCAGCAGCAGTCACCGTGGCCAAGCATAAGTTCTATGGGCCAAGAATCATCAACAATCTCTTCAATCCACCCAAAGTTGGAGGTGCTGCTAGACCTCTCTCTGAGCGCCAAGTTGTACGTGCAGCATCAAATGAGGAGGCTGAGCGCCCAGATCAGGAGAAGGCTAAACGTAATGTGAAGCGTCCCACTGTCACAAAGAAACGGGCTCCTCGAAAGCCCAAGGCTCAACCTATCAAAAGTGATGAAGAAGACGAGGACTCTATACCCCTCATTAGTCGGAAGGATCTAGAAAAGGTCCTCAAAAATATCGACTTTGGAGAACCAGCAGTTCCACAGACTTAAGCGTCCCCAGCCGAAGGGGTAAATGTGAAGCGTATCTTCAAGAGACGTAAGCGTCCAACTACTGCCATTTCTTCTAAGGCTTCACACACTCCAAGCGACCAAGCCATAGCTGCTATTCCGATATCATCCTTTGAACCACCAGTTGATGTCCATCTGGATGTTGATATGGCCAACATTGTGGCCATCGCCCATGAAGCTGCCATCGACTCTGCAAATCTCGAGCCTGATGAACCTGAAATCCCAGGGGTTCAACCATTGCTTGCATTACCAAGTACAACAGAGGCACGCTCAGAAGGTCAGAGCGATGCTAACGACGTTGTGATTCATCGACATTTCTTCAAGCTAGATCCCTTAAAGACCATCGATCACTCCGTCGATTATTTCCCTCCAGCGCCCGCAGAACCCTTCATACCTACAGGATATAATGAAGAAAGTCTTATCAATGCTGAGAATGATATCGCCAAGCTCATAAAATTTGATCTGGCTGTACGCAACACTCTATCTAACCCAGCATTGACCCCAGCTGATAAAACTTCTTCTCTGGACTGTGGGACACGCAAACCCACTGGCTTCGCTCTCAGAGACTACAACATCAGAGTCTATGAGCGTCAGGATAAGCTTGTGAACCCAACGGAAAAGCTACTAAACAGAGAAGGCTATTCTCACTCCCCAACACTGGTAAATAGCATGGAAAACAAGCGCTCAGCTAATCCTCTCCTCTTGTGGAAGAATAAAGGAGTACATGCCGGTGAGCGTCCAGCTTCACTGACCGAGATGATTCAAATAGAAGCCGATGCATATTTTGACTGCGTCTGGAACGCTAACTACCAACCAGACAGGTATCGTTTTGAGTCCATCTGTGATATTCATCACCAAGGATTTCGTGCTATACTTAATGCAGGAACTGAGTACTGCATGACTGAGGTAAAATGGGCTGAAGCTTATATGGGTGACAAGTATAAATTTAAAGAATTGGTTAGCGCTCCCCATCTGTTCAGAATAGGAATCCATGATAAAAAGAGCAAATTTGCACGATACATGCTAAAGCAGCGCCAACATAAACTTGGACCAGTTCTGAAGCTGCCTCTGATCCGCCACCAACCTGAACACCGTTTAAGGCAAGCGTTGCACAAACTGGCTAAGTCTTCTCTACGCTTTGCTGATCAAGCGTCCACCAGCGGTTCTTCTCCCCTGTCCTGTCTGAACTTCACCCCTAGCCACTGTGAAGACAACTTTTCTCTCATGATGACAATTATGCCTCCAGTCTCCCTATTCGACAAAATCTTCACAGAAAATCTGCGACAGTGGAATGGCTCTCGGATCAATCCTTTCAGAGGATATCCACTTCTTCCGTCTATCCGACAAGAAGTCTTAAGTCACTATAATTTTGTTTTGTCGCTGCTGGAAAGAACTCAAGCGCTTGCTTCAACCATCTACCCATACTTGGAAGAGTATTACAGGCTCTACGTTCCCGACTCTCGGAAATCGAAGACGCTCCCAACAGATAGGCTAATTGGCTTCTCACAACACTATTGCCCAGATGACTTGTTCTACATCTGCCAAGCGCCTTCCAAAATCTTTCCCACCCATGTGCTGGATATCCTCGGGCCAATGTACATCAGGGCCGTGGATAGTCCTATCATCACGTTCATTCAAGGTACTTATCTCCCCACTCTACATTTGAATGAACTTCTCCAGACTGCTACCTATCCATATGCAGATGAGCCGTTTGCCAGCTTGGACTTTCATTTTATGGACTTTAGCCGTATAGAGTCAGCATCTACTGTAGCAACAGCTGAAACGTTACCTGCTCCTGAGCGCTCACCAGAATTCCCTCAAGCGCCTAATCCCCCCAGTCCAACTGAATCCGACTCTACTGCATCCACCGAGTCCAACAGTGCCCCAGAGCATCGAGGAACAGTATTTGAACCTAATTATCAAGTACCTATTGAATCTCTCAAACACACATCCCGTTTTAAGCCTCGCGTTAGCACTGCGGTTCCCGACGCTCAAGCGTCCATGACTGAATGCCTCACTCAAATACAACAACTATCTACAGCTACTCAGGCAAGTCATATGGCTTTAATAAATGATCTAAACCACCGTTTCACGGCTCTTGAGAGCTCTCTTACAGACGCTAATCACGCTCAACTACTGGTCATGCAAGAACACTTCGACCAGCGTCTGACCACTCTTTAAGCCTCTGTCGCTCAGATTGATACTCAAGTCAGTCTTCTTACTCAGCATTTCATACAGACTGATGATGGCAATAAGGGGGAAAAGAAGGGAGAAAAGAGGAAATCTTCAACATCTAAAGATCAAGATCCTCCTCCACCATCCAAGCGTCAACATATTGATACTCCCCTCACACTAAGTACAGAGCCAAGGTATCCCTATGCTTCTTGGGTAACTACCTCGGTGGGAGCGTCCAATAAAAAAGAAACCCCAAGAGTGCTCTATCCAAATCTTCCATTACCTTCAAGAGCACTGCTTGAACAATTTGATATTCCTCTTCTCAGAGCGTCAATTCCAGAACCATCTGATCCAACAGTCTTAGCCTTAGAGCGAAAAATATCTGACTTTGACCAAACCTTCAGAATTTGCCTACGATACATAGGCATCAGTCCAGAGGAATGGGATAAACAGCTCATTACTTTCAAGGCACGACAAGTAAAAGAAAACAAACATATAATCAGTAAAGATCATGCTGCGATGATGACGCTAGAAGATCAGATAACTGAAGCAATCCGTGCTGAAATGATTAAGAGATACAAGATCAAATCACGATCTTGATTTTTACTTATGATTCTTTCATTTCAGTTGTAAAATGCTTGTACTATGAAAGATATATATAAAATGCATTTTACAGCTGAAACATCTCGTTGAAGCTCAAACTAACTTACTAACCTACGCTAACTCGTACTTTAGGTATCTAACGCTTGAACTAAATAGGTATTGCCATCATCAAAAAGGGGGAAATTGTTAGGAATTTCATGTTAGATGTTTTGATGATGACAAATAGGACTTCTTGTTAGACCCCGAAAAATGTAAGTATAAAAGCTTTCATAGAATATTGTGTATAAGTACTTGAAAGCTTATTTATCTTAGGCTTATAGTTTTCATCTTTGTAGAATTTTAGACTAAGAATGTGATACTAAATCACTAAGGAGAATTTTGGGTAAGTCTACCAAGTGATAAAGTTGAAGATCAAGCGTCTGAAGTTACAGAAGATAAAGATCTCTTGAAGCGTCCGTCAAACGTTTTAGAGACTATTCCAGGTTACAACTCCAGCGCTCAAAATATGAATGGATAACTCAGGCCGAATACTCAACACTAAGTCAATGATGGAATTCTGAGTGAGCTTATCAAAGACAAGATTGAAGAGTAAGCGTCTGAAATAAAGAGAAGAGACTCAGGATCAGTCCAAGCGTCTGTCCAATGCACGAGAAAAACTGTCCTCTTCAGCAAGCGTCCAAAAGGCTAAACCAACACGACCTACAATGAACGTAACCTGAGAATTCAAACCCAAAGCTATCCAAAGACTTAAAGAATGCATGAATCAAACGGACAAATTATTTCCAACGGAAATAAAACAAGATGCATTAAAAGTCGGATAAGTGCTATTAAAATATAAGCATTATAACGTATGGGTAAGCCATTCATTTGACCAAGACTGTCAGAAGTTATGAAACCAAGAACATGCCTAACTAATTAAGTATACCCAAAGTTAGGAATGTCAGAACTCAAGGAATGTTTGGGGAAACGAGAATCCAACCGTGTCAAACGGACAAAAACCACCAATACCTTATAAATAGCCCTTTCAACAAATAAGTAAAAAACAGAGCAAAAAAAACCGTGACATATACAAGAGATATACCTGAATATCCTAGTGTGAATAACAGTCACAACCTCTTGTATGTAGAAAATTATACAAAAAGACACAAGAAAAGAATATCTACTTTGTTGAAAGAAAAGCTTACAAAAATCCATAGCCAAATATCCATATAAGCTTTTCACAAATATTCTAAAGACAGTCAACTATATCTCAAACCCCTTTTTGAAGACCCTACATTACTATTGAGATATCCTCAAGTTGTTTGAACTTTCCAAAACCAAACAAAGCCATTACAAAACCTTTCAACATCTTTCGTCTGAGTGAGAAAGTGTGTTGACCTACAAGCACCATTTTTGTGTGGAAGAAGATCTCTACTGGAGCTGAAATCTGTGTGACCAAGGAGTTCCGAGATCAAGTGTAACTTGCATTATTTCTGGGTGAAAGAAGCAAGGGGGTAGAAGATCTTTAGTGGAGCTGAAATCTGTGTGACCAAGGAGTTCCAAGATCATATCCAACCTTTCTCTATTTTGTAGAAGTCTCTGTGTGACTCTTCGATAATCATCATAGTGGAAAACCTCTCTGATAAAGGGAGAAGAAGGACGTAGCTGGGATTACATCACCCAGTGAACCTTACAAATATCTTGTGTCATTTACTGTTTTGTTGTCTTACATTATACTGTCATATTATATCTTGAAAAGGGATTTAAACTAATAAGCGACTAATTGGTTAAAACGAACGCTAAGCTATAAAAACATTTCCGCTGTGCTAACCCTGATTTAGTGACTAAACTCTGCCCTACTTTGGTAAGTGTTGAAATCACCGAATCTAAGTTGACTTTTCTCAAGCGCCTGAAACTAGCGCTTAAGTCATCATCCCTCAAGCGCCACACCCAGCGCTTAAAGTTTTCCGAGCGTTCAAATACCTCACAGTAATACGAAAGTTTTTAGAAGTCGAAAAAGACTTCAGGGTCTATTCAACCCCCCCTTCTAGACCCTTTCGTATACCACTTGGGACCAACAGAATGAATGAATAATTTAACGTTGAAACAACTTGTTGAAGCTAATCTAACTTCAGCTAACTTAACTAACATTCTAAACGCTAACTTTTGATCTTTTTGGACTTTTCTTTGAACTCTTAATCTATAAAAGAGTTATAAGAATTAAGGTCTTGACATCATCAAAAAAGGGGAATTGTTAGGAAATTTCATGTTAGATATTTTGATGATGACAAGATAGGATCTTATGTTAGATGATCAGAGGCATTTTTACGTGTTTTTAAGCCCCTTTGCGTTTATGTTTTAGGTTCATTTATCGCTTGATTCTTGCCACATGTGCGTTTAATTCGTGTATTAAGTGATTTCAAGTCTTAAATGGATACAATCGAAGAACGGGATGAAAAAGCGACGTATAAAACAAGTTTAGGCCAAATTGCTACGCACCCCTACGCCCAAGCGCCTTTCCACCCACGCCCAGGCGCCGGACAAGATGCAAATAACGTCAACATTCTGCTTACCACGCCTAGGCGCTATCCTGTCCACGCCTGGGCGTCGTATCTGCATTAGTTTCCACGGTTGAGCGCTATTTCCGTATGTTTAGAGACCAAATTGGATGAAGTGTCCTTCTACAAAGTTGTAGAAATATGTGTTAGCTTCAAATGAGAACTTGAATCATCCAAATCGGAGTTCTGTGGAGAGAGTTATAAAGAAAATACGATTGCTGCGTCGGACAGAGGCAAATACGCTCAGCATTCTGCCGACGACGCCTAGGCGCCGTCATGCCCCCGCCTAGGCGCCGTCATGCCTCCGCCTAGGCGTGACCACACCCGAGTTTTGATTCCTTTCAGCCAAAAGTTCATCATTTAATGGGGGAATGGAATATTTAAAGCCAAGATGTCATGCACATGTGTGGGGGACATGCAAGAGGGGAAGGGGAATTGTTTATTGCACACCATGATGGGGTTTGGAGTAGAATAAAGAGCCCATCATTTCTTGTCCATTTGGGGCATCTTCTTCACACTTGACCGATCACTTTGGAGAGAAAGGGGGGAGGCTTCACTCTGGACCATTATTGGAGGATAGGGGAGAGGTGAAAGCCATCATTCATTCTTCACTTATCATCATCATCGTTCTTGGAGGAGAAGAGAGGATCATTCATTCCTCATCCATCACCATTGAAGATCATCACCAATCACACTTGAGGGAGTTTTAATTTCTTTTCATTGCATTCTTATGTTCATGATTATGTATATGACAACATTAGATTCTTTTAAGCCATTGATGATGAGCTAATCTTGTAAGACTAGGGCCATGTAAGGCCAAATTGTGATATATGCTTATAATAGATGATTGTTGAGGTTGTTCTTATATTGTTATGTGATGTGAATTGTGTTTTTGTCTATCTTGCATATACTTGATCACTATATGTTAGAATCTTATGCCTAGGTTAATATTTCGGGAGAAAATTGGCTTAGGGTGCAAGAAATTCACATCATGACCCGTAACTAATGAGGAATTGCCCTAGACATAGGTAAAGATTCCCGGGTGAAGTCGTTCGAGTCAAATCGAGTGAGCTCTAGTATGTTAATGCATGTTTAGTGGTTAGATTTCCGGATAGGAATATTTGGGAAATCACGATCTAAGCATAGGAGTTATTACGCGAGACATCGGTTATTCTCTACCTTAGGAGTTCTCACCATAACAATATAAGTGTAATCCTTCAACAAGAACCTTTATAAGTATAATTGAACAATTTCGACCTAGCATGTGCCTTAGTCTCCCTTTACAATTGGTTTTAATTCATTTGCATAACCTTGTTCTTATTGTACATGTTTTACATTCAATTTACTTTTATTGTAGTTGTTCTTTGTATAAAATCATAAACTAGAATTCAAGTCTCCGTGGTTCGACAACCCGGACTTTTAGTCCACTTTTATTACTACACACGACTAGTGCACTTGCTATCATAGCACGTTAGCTTTTAGCGTGTCATTAGACCCCAAAAAGAATGTAAGTTTATATTTTCATAGAAGTTATGTATAAGCGTTTAAATGTTTGTAATATTAATTAGGCTTGTAATTTTTATCTTTATAGATTTTAGACTAAGTATTAGATACCGAATCGCTAATAAAATTCTAGGTGAGTCTATTAGAGATAAAGTTGAAGATCAGCGTCTGAAGTGAAATGAAGATGAAGATTTGTTCTTAGCATCTATCAAATGCTAAAGGACTATTTCAGGATTTATGGATCAAGCGCTCAAAGCACTCCAGCAATCAGTATTAGATTCACCTGAAATAAATCCTCAAGTCATGTAGAACTTAATTACAATCATTCAACGGACATTTATTTCCAACGGGAAATAAATTCAAATGCATTAAATGCCTGATAAGAGCATTAAATGTGATAAGCTATTATGACTTGTGGACAAGCCACCTTTTGACTAGACTATTAGAATTTCAGAGTTCAAGTCTGCTCCCGTCCAATCGGAACCAGCAAGATTTCAGGAATGTCAGAGAAAAGGCTGTTTCACGTGCTTACATGTGTTCAACGGACAAATCCAAAGAATTGCCTATAAATAACTCATTCCAGCAAACCCTAAAAATAATAACGTACATACACAAGAAAGTAAAAACTTTGCTGAAACTTGTTCTCAAGAAAATCTTAGAAACTCCATAGCCAAAACCTTTCAAGGTTTCTACATACATTCCAGACAGTCACAAATATCTCAAACATCTTCCAAAGAAGAAACCTAAATTCTTACTGAGATATTCTAAGTTGTTTGATCTTTCCAAAAACAAACAAAACCTGTGTGACAAAACCCTCAAACTTTCATCTGAGTGAGAAAGTTGTGGAACCCTTTACAGGCAGTATTTCTGAGTGAGAGAAGCTTGTAGAAGAAGATCTTCATTGGTGCTGAAATCTGTGTGATCAAGGAGCCCGAGATCATCTTTCACCTCTTTACTATCTTGTAGAAGATTCTATGTGATTCTTTGATAATCAACTCAGTAAATTCCCTCCAAGTGAAAAAGGAGAAGAAGGACGTAGCTGGGATTACATCACCCAGTGAACTTTACAATTTCTCGTGTTATTTACTATTATTATTGTCTTGCTTTATATCTTATTATTTATTCTGAAAAAGACAAACTAAACTGCCAAGCGACTATTTAACTAAAACGAACGCTAAAGTTTTAAACTTATTTACACAGTGCTAACCCTCATTAAGCGATCTAAGCATTACCCTACTTTGGTAAACTGCTAAAATCACTGAGTCCAAGTTATCTTTACTGAAGCGCCTGACATAAGCGCTCAACCTTCTAAGCGTTCTAATCTTTAAAAAGTGATACGAATTTTTGAAGTCGAAAAAGACTTCAGGGTCTATTCACCCCCCCTCCCTTCTAAACCCTTTCGTATGCCACTTGGGACCACCAGAATTAATTACCGATTAATTCATGACTTCTACAAATCAAGGTTAGTACTAGCCACGCGCCGAGAAAACCCAGCCATGAACTATTATTAGGTGACCTTTCCGCATTACGATTCTCACATAAGTAAAATCCTTCCATCAAATATCCTGATCAATTCTAGGACTTGGATGTCAGTCGAAATCCCAGTAACCTGATTCTATGTATATCGATCTAAGTGATGTTGACCAATTTATCAACCAAGCGAGGAAACACTATGCTTCCTTATTGATACGACTCCGGCCAGAGGTTACCATGGTTAATACACTGTGAAGTACATAGGATATATGCCGATGTTAATGATCAGTGGCAGATTCTCTTTTGGCACTCACGCGTCTCCGTACATAACTAGACTGGACCCAACATGCCCCACTTTATGACTCACCTGGCATCGTGTGACCAATCTAAGTATAGTGGGCTATGCACATGATGACCAATGGTGCCTCAAGTCATGAGGACCAATCTTACGCCTACGTAACCGTGGAGATTCTAAATTCGACATTGACTCCAATATGGAACCTCGGTGGAGTTGTTCAGTTTACTCGTTCCTAACGAGAACCCACGTACATGCACTGATGTACACTGTATCAGTATCCATGGAATAAAATACACTCTCCAAGAGTATGCATTGTACATGCAAGTCTTTGCGAGTCATTGATATCCCTATCTCATTGATTCTATGAATTGGAATATTTTTAAGAACACAACCTTAGAGACGTATTCGATGATTGGCATCCCCGATACCAAACAGAGTTTAAGAGTGACCTAGGGGACTTTATCTAATTGCATAAAATGATAAGATAAAGAAGAATATTCTTTTTTTATTAAATAACTTGACAAGATACATCATAAGATTGTTTAAAGAGTCGGCTAATACGCCCTACAAATGGTGCGCTGGGAACCTAACTCTTTCAATCTTCCACTTGCCCTAGAGCTAATTGCCCATGCATTTTAGGACCATCTTCTCAAGATGTCCCTCCAATACTATTTAGCCCAAGGATTTGGTAAATGTTTCTGCTATGTTATTTGTCGAGTCTACACATTCCACTTGAACGTCGCCTCTACGAATGATCTCTCTGATTAGATGGTATCGCCTTTCTATGTGTTTAGACCTCTGATGAGACCTTGACTCTTTTTACCATGCAATACCTCATTATTTTCACAGCACAATTGTACGAGATCAACAATAGATGGAACAACACACAACTCTTGGATGAAGTTCCTCATCCAAACATCTTCCTTTGTAGCCGCCTAGGCTGCAATGTACTCAACCTCTAAGGTGGAGTCAGCAATAGTTTCCTGTTTGGAACATTTCCAGCTGACCACTCCACCATTGAGTACAAAGATAAATCCCGAGATAGATTTGAAATCATCAACATCAGATTGGAAGCTAGAATCTGAATTGGCCTTCCAATTTTAGTTCTCATTCACCATAGACTAGGAAGGTATCCTTAGTTCTTTTTAAGTACTTAAGGACTACCTTTATGGATTTCCAGTGCTCATCGCCTGGATTGGCTTGCTATCGGCTTTGTTGCACTAAGTGCATAAGCAACATCAGGCCGTGTATATAGCATAGCATACATAATACTCCCGCTATACTCCCTATGGCGGAGGCATATGGTATGTGAGGCATGTTTTTCTTTTCCTCCGGTGTCTTAGAAGACATAGACCTGAAAAGAGAAATACCATAACTCATAGGCACCAGTCCTCTCTTGGACTGATCCATTTTGAATCTCTTCAAAACTCTATCTACGTACACATATTGGGAGAGTCTCAGCATTCTACTTTATCTATCTTGATGAATCTTCATCCCCAAAACGTAGGATGCCTCTCCCAAATTCTTCATGGAGAATTGTGTGGATAACCACACTTTAGTTTCTTGTAACATTCCTATGTTATTTCCAAACAATAGAATGTCATCAACATAAAGTACCAAAAACGTTATTGTGCTCCCACTAGCTTTTTTGTACACACAAGCTTCATCAGCATTTTGAACAAAACCATATGTTTGTACAGTATCATCAAAGCACTTGTTCCAGCTTTGGGAAGCCTGTTTGAGTCCATAAATGGATCTCTGAAGTTTGCACACCATATGTTCATTTCCTATGGATGCGAAACTATTAGGAATCCGATCAGATGCGCAGCGGAAGGTGAACATTCATGGATTCCTAAAGCATGATCGCTTTATGGCGTTTAATAATTTTATATATACAGAAACAAGTACACAACGATTTACCATTATTGAAGTGTGGTTCATTTCTTGATCTACTGTCTACACTGCAGTAATCCCCGGGACTTCTCCCTCTAGATATCAAGCCGGCATAAGACTTGAAGAAAATCCACCTCCTCTGGCTCAACCATGGCCAACGACTATAAGGGAAGGGGAGAGAGAATTTTTCTCTTTTTTTCTTTGTTGTCAAGTTTATTATGAGTGACTTAAATTTTCCACTAGGTGTTTTGTACTGATATGGGATGATGGGCTTGGAATTACTTATCCTCGAGCCTACCAGTATCATAATACACGCCTACTTTCATTCCTATTAGGCTTAGTTGACTTTCAACTGAGCTCAATTATTAATTAAATCCAACATATTTTAATCTAATTAAAATATGATATTAATTGATAATGAACTAAATTAAGTGAACTAATAATTAATTTAGGATAGGATGAATATAATAAATAAATCTAATTATTTATTATTAATTTTTTCAATTAATCTAATTAATCAAATAAATTAATTTGTTCATCAAATGAAAAATTACCTAATTTATGTTATTTGACAACGAAAGAATTTTTCGCTTAATTCTTTGAAAGCGCGCCTCGTAGGTTCATCTCAATTGGCATTGGGAGGAGATCAAGGATGTGAGTGTTTGTGTACTTATATGGGATGATGGGCTGATATTTATTTAATTCCTCGAGCCTACCAATATCATAATACAAGCCTACTTTCATTCCCTTTGGGCTCAATTGGCATTGGGAGGAGATCAAGGATGTGAGTGTTTGTGTACTTATATGGGATGATGGGCTTTGATATTTATTTAATTCCTCGAGCCTACCAATATCATAATACAACCCTACTTTCATTCCCTTTGGGCCAAGTTGACTTTCAACTTAGCTCAATTATTAATTAAGTCCAACATATTTTAATCTAATTAAAATATGATATTTCTTGATAATCAACTAAATCAATTAAACTAATAATCAATTTAGGATAGGATGAATATAATAAATAAATCTAATTATTTATTATTAAAATTCTCAATTAGTCTGATTAATCAAATAAATTAATTTGTTCATCAAACGACAAATTACCTAATTTATGGACAACAAAAGAATTTCTTCGCTTAATTCTTTGAAAGTGTGACTCTGTAGGTTCGTTTCAATTGGCATGAGGAGATCATGGATGTGTATGTCACCTACCCAGTCTCGTGGACTCATATCGAAACCCAATTGAGATCAAATCTAATAGATCATATACGAACCTTTAGGTCATAGACACCCTGTGAGTATATACCCTTTACTGCAACAACCCGATCGAGTGAGAGTCATGGTATGTGTCAAATTCACAGTACTCAATATTGTGCTCAATAAATCATAGTAAGAAGAAATTATTAAATTACCCTTGTGCACCATACACAAGTTAGTTTCCTGCTTTGGCGAAAGACTTATAATTTTATTTACCTATGATCGCACAGGATCTTAATTCGTTTACTACTCGAGACAGTGAATCCCATATTAGCAATCATCAAACAATTGCGACTTGTCCTTCTGAACCGCACTTCGAGGTTGATCCCACCAAAGGGTGAATTGGATCTAGCCACTCTAATAACTCGTTTAGTGTCACAAGTCCAATCTTCGTGAATCCTCAGTTCTAAGGCTCACGCACACTACTGTGACTAGTAATTCAATCATTGATAGTCACCGAGTAATTGCCCACATGATGAATTACGGCGAGTCGTGTTCGAATATCAATTCCATTGATATATCTATGGCACATGCTCCCACCATTCCAAAGTGTCCGACTGACACTCATTGTCAAAGCTTGCATCATACAAGTCTACTCATAATGCCCAATTAAGACTCTTCGACTTGCGAACTCTTGTTTAAGTAATCAAGGAATCGACACTTCTAGTGTCAATCTCCTCTAACCATTAGGAATAGAAGCTCCCTCTTGATTACTCAGGATGTTTTTGTTCAATACAGATAGATGCTTTTAAGATTTACATGAATATATAAGTTTTGCCTTCCTCTAAGTTTGTATAATATAAATCATGTAGGAATCGGTGGAGCCCCGGGGACACCAGCACAACGGAAGAACATGGATTTTAATAAAATCCCGGCATCCCCAAATTAGGACAAGGCAGACATGGTACCATCGGATTCAAAAACTAACTAAAAATGTAAGTTTTGTCGTGTTTACCTCTTGAAGAACAAAATAACAATATCTTTTTAAGCTACTTCCTGCTGTACCTCTCCGGATTGGTTTTGCTCTAGCGCTCCAAGTGTTGCGCCTCTAAGATGTATCCACACCTTAGCTCATACCCTCAATTATCTCCACCAGTACTAGCCAAGAGAATATCGAATTTTGGCTTATGAGAAAAAGGGATAGGAATATATTTTTGGTGTTCTTCATACTCAAAACAAGAGTTGGAAGAAGTTCTTGCAAAAGAGATGGAAGAGATGAGATAGAGAGAAATAATTTTCACAATACAAACTTAACTAGAATGAATTGCATTAACTTGTAAGATATCAAAAACACATATATGTATATATAGAGTCCACCAAGGGTATCTCACATACATACACACGCCACTTTCCATGTACATAGGCATGTGTGTATATATTATATATATACAATATTAATATTGATTTCCTTCACCTTTTACTTCTCTTCCTTAGTTAATTAGATCCATTAATTAACAAATAAGATCTTTCCATATAATTAGTCAGCTAACTAATTAAACAGATCTTACCATATCCACAATATCTATCCTAATATATTTATAAGAACTTTCCATATCAATTAGTCATCTAATTAATCAGAATAGATCCTACCAAATATATTATAAGATATATATTATATATATATATATACATATACACACATAGACTTAGTGAATAAGATAAAATCCTCCACCAAATTTATACACACATACACGCCCATACGTGTATATATGTATATATTTATTTTCCTCTTTCACACATTAATTATTTAGACCACTAATTAATTAACTAGTTTTTCCCAATTTAATATTCCAAAATTATAAGACTATTGTCAATCAAGACCATAAGCCCTCCCATAGGCTAGTTTAATTATTTATAATAATTAACTAGGCTTTGGATTAATTTCACCAATTAACCCAAGGCACCTATTGGTCGTGGTTCGATGTCTAGCAAAGTCGCCACGACTTCCTAGATGTTAACGATGAAAAGCAAATCTATCCAGATTTTTATCTTCATGCGAGTCGAATCCCTCCATCTTTTTCCCGTCTAAGTCCTAGGGTTCGACGACGGTCGAAACCCTCGTAGCCTTGGAAACTATGACTATGTTGGTTCCACTAATAATCCGGTCTTCTAAGTAGGGATCACCAATCCCTCTTATAAGACTATGCTCTAGGCAGAGACTTTTTTTTTTTTTTTTTACCATTCAGTTTCACTCAACAACATAGGAAATGCCACGCTGTTAGCCTTGGATGGATCCCTAGACGACTATCATCTATTTTGCTGTACTACTAGACTATACAGAACATACACGCCGTATGACTTTCCTGGAGTGCATGTGCATATCAAAGTATATTGCGTAGTATCTTTTCCAATGACATCTCAGATCTACGGATTATCTCACACTACGAAATAGAAGGACTCCAAGTTCAACAGTACCAACGAGGATTCCTTAGCGGGGCCGTTCAATTCCATACTTATCCAAAGTATGAATCTTCATGCATATATTAGCCATACTAGCCATCGACAATGGAATATGTCAACCTCTTGGGAGAGTTACACGCACGAACAAGTTTTGGTGAGGCCAGTGATATCCCACATCTCATAGCATCTATAACTTGGAACGTGTTTTAGGATTACGATCTTTGAGAGCATTTCATAGGTATCCTGACCGCTTCCCTTTGCCAAATGTAATCCATGGGATTTTTGTCTATACTTTCCTGAGTAGTCAACAATATAGAAGCATTCCAACAGTTTTGATGTAATCTAAATGATAAGACCATCATAGTGTTTATGATCTAGTGTTCAAGCCAACATATGACTCGCCGGGTATACAACACTTTCAATCTCCCACTTGCCCAAGAGCCCACTGTTAATGTTCCCACATAGGTCCACCGTCTAGATGACCTATTGAACACAACTACTACTAAAGGGTTTTGGTGAAAGGGGTTTGCCACGTTTTCGTCGAGTTGACTTGTTCCACTCGAACATCGACTTTGATAAAAGTAATCTCTCAGATTATTCATCTCGCCACTAGGTATGCATAGATAGTAGGTGAGACCTCGCTCTTTCTTAAGAGCTTACACCCTTATCAATAATCATAGTACATTCGTACTTGTTATTCGATTAGTAGAACCTAATATTATCCATAAGATAGGTTCACTTATCCAGATACCTTTTATTGCCGCATTCTTATGTGCAATTTAAATGGTAGAATTAGTCTTTGTCTTTTCTCAAGAGACTTTCTTAGCTCTTACTCTTCCACTTGGCATAAAACAACTCTTCAATCATCACTTAAGTTCATGTCTTAAGACTAGAGATTCTAGTTCTAATTTCCCATGTTGTTTTCCAATAAACAACATCAATCCAATCCATTTGATGAGTTAGGAGTTCGACTCAATACATAAGATGTATTAGTCAACACCAATTTTAACTCATAGTACCTTTCGGTTATACTTTTACAGGAATAATCTCCTTTGCTTCTTCCATGTTGAACTCAGTCAACATATTATCTATGTGTTCGACAAAGAAGGGGTTATAGTAACCCAATGACCCACACATATTGATACATCATGCAATTGGGGTGCTTCCCTTTCGAGTCCACTTTGGAAAATTGAGATGATGATCACATGTACGTTACTCATGCAATGTTGCCAACATTTGATACCAATAAGCCAGTTGTACACCTATTAACCTTTAGAACTTAAGTTTTTGAAAAGACCCAATCCATAGATTGATCTTTGGAGTAGTTACGCTTTAGGCCAGCTCCCACTACTTGTCAAGACCTCTTGACATTCATCATATCCCCCGAATGCCTTTCTTAAGATCGAAGGGTATGGAACTTGTGTTCATAGGTTTACAGGTTTACTAGTTCAATCACTTTAACTGTCAGTGGTATTTATGTTTATCAAGTCTCTAGGTTCCATTACTATCCTCATTCTTTCATGAAAAAATTACTTCATCTTGAAGGTATGATATTATGAAATGATCCTTTTTGTTTCAAGGTGTAACGAACGCGATATTCCTAAGTTTTCTTAGGATACTCGTAAACACAGGACAAGAGGATTTCCAATCCTGATTTCCTCCCATGATGCTTGATATAAGCAATACCTCTCACATCCTCGATGTGTGTGGTTTACATGTCACATCTTATGTGATCAATTTAAGGTTACACTCTATGTCCAATTGATTAATATGCTCGCCTAGGTTATTACCTTGGCAGCTAGAATGTATACATTTATTGTGTTATATGAGTTAAATGTTATGAAGATAGTATGTTGCAAGAATTAATTGTAGAACCAAAATAATAAAACGCATTTTAATAAAACATTGAGTCTCTACCCATAAACCAAGGTGGAGAAAAACATGGTTGATAACATTAATTCAAAAATATGATAAAACATTCTTCCAAAAAACATTGTCTCATAATAAAAACAACAAATAAATGATTCCTCGTCCTTCAACCTTGGCTGCAAGAAAACGCTTCCTTGGCATCTTCAGGACCACAGCCTTCTTTCTTTGTTCCTTGCTTCTTCCTACCATCTGCAATCCATTGCAGAAGTGAGTATCCTTACAGTGTGATAACACTTAAGAAGCACCGTTAACTATCAAGTCAACTTTACAACAAATGTACCTTTAGTGCTCTCATGAGGAGGCTCAGGGCATTGATCTTTCTAGTGTCTCTTCTTCTTGAAGTTAAAACACTTCTCATCATTCCCTTTGTCTTTCTTGATACCGCCCTTTGCTTGCAGTTTGTTGCCCTTCTTCTTCTTCTTTCTCCTTCTGCTTTTCTTCTTACCAAAAGAGGGAGATGAAGAAGTGTCAGCAAGTAGCACAGGCTTATCCTTCTTGACTGTTGCCTTAGCAGTGCACAACATGTCCAACAACTCTGGAAGAGTGGAAACCAATTTGTTCATATTGAAATTCACTACAAACTGATCATAGGCAGGAGAGAGCGACTGAAGGACTAAATCAATAGCCAAGTCAGGATTTATCGGCACCTCCATATCGTTGAGTTTGTTTACCAAGGAAATCATTCTCAACACATAGTCGGTGACCGATGTTCCTTCAGTCATGCGAGCTCTAAACAACTAGCGAGAGATAACAAACCTCTCATGGTGTGTCTTGACGTCGTACAACTCTTCCAGTGCAAAAACAATCTCTGATGCATGTTCTACAGTCTCAGACTGCCTCTGCAACTTATTAGTCATGGATGCCAGAAAGAGACAACGCAAATAGATATCGTCTTTGTGCCATTTCTCATGCGCATCACGAGCAGCCCCTTGGAGCGGCCATAGTCAAGGCCTTCAGATTGTAACACAATATGGAGGTTGCAGTACTAGTCAGGGAAGTTCGGGCCATTTAGCTTATTAGTTTCAAGGATTACTGAGAGTGGAGTTTTAGCCATTTTGACTATTTACTTTACGGAAACGGAAAAACATTAGCACTCAAACATAGATTATATCCACATGTTATTATGGAAATTTTAACTTCACGTGTGCTCCCACTGTTTTTCGAATTCCATTACCCCACTAACAGAAGAAGGGAAATTCAACAATTTCCAGCGGGCTCAAGTGTCAAATGTCCTATACCTTATTCCACGACTCGTGAGATAATGGGGCGGTAACATTTGGTCAGGCACGCCAGCCCCATCCACCTCAAGGTGGTTCTCGAGATGTTTGCCTCACATTTCATGTATGTCCCGAGAACACGATGAAATCATACACTAGTCCACGTTTAAGTCTGACCCATTAAATTCTCACAACATAACAGTAGCCAGGTGGTCTAACGACTCATGGACGACTCCTTAGCAAAACTGAAACCCATGTGCTCTTCTAATATAACCTCCAAGTTATATAGAATGCTTAAATATGATATTAGTACACTTAATCTTGCCACCATTTCACGACGCGTGAGACAATGATGACAAGCCTCGCGTTGTTCCTTCTCACATTTAGTGATGGAAGGCACTGGACCTAATCAAGAGCTTCTTGGCCCCCGAATTCTCCATTTATGGACTTAATATTTTAACATGGGATTTTTCACATACAAGGTCTCACCATTTTCAGTTATTTATCTTTCTTAGGTGATCATGCAACACAACATATCATATATAAGATATAAGCAAAAAATAACAATGCATGCTATATATAAAGCGGTAAATGTGATCCTAGTCAAGCCAATCCTAAAACACCCCTAGCCATCATGGTGTCGACCAATCTAATCAAGGACCCGGACCCTATACTAAGGTCTTCACAACTCCTCGAGCATGAACGTCTCCAACCTTGTCTTCAAGATGTCTTCATCTTCATCTTCAAATTACAACAATACAAGAGAAAAGGAAACCTCACCCTCTCATTTACATAAAATGAAAACAGGACACGTAGGGCTCAAATTAAAACGACTAGTCTATGGCTTGATCCGAATCAGCACATAATCACATAATACATGCTCGCACCATACTTTCATAAACATAAATTTATCTACTTTAATTAAGGATAATTAATTAAATTAGTGGACCAAATAAATTATTTTCTAAAAACAAATTTCAGAAAATCCCATAAAAAATCATAATTCTCCATTAATCCGAAAATTAATTCAATTTCCAAAACTTTAATATGATTCTATTCTAGGAATCAATTAATATCATATTAATTTTCCAAGAACTAAATAATAAATACACATTTTGAAAAACCAATGAAAAAGTCCACTTTTCCATATAATTTTAAAAAGCCCAAGTTCAAAAATCATGTAGTTTATTCAATTTTCAAAGTCCATAAAATACCAGTTTTATCTCATACTTGGAATTTAAACAAAATTCACCATCTTTCAAAAGCCATAAAGAAGCCCACTTCTTCATTTAATCACAAAGGCCCAAATTTAAAAAAAAATCAATTTCATTTTAATATCGAATGTCAATAAAATACTAATTTTATCTCGTTCTTTCAAAATTCAAATGAAAACCTATGTTTTGAAAAATCATGAAGAAATCCATTTCTTCAAAAGGCCCCAATTCTAAAAATTCAATTTTATTCTAATTTTGAAAGTTAATAAAATACCAATTTTATTTTGTCCTTTCCAAATATAAATAAAAGCCCATATTTTTTAAACCCATTTTTAGGCCAAAGCCCAAAAATCTATTTAATTGCATTTTAAACCCAAAATATAAAATTCCAAAATAGCCCCGCAGGGCCAAATTGATATTTATCAAAAAATTGAAAAAACCCTAGTGTCTAAACCCTGCGGCCCGGATATAGGTGGGACATCCCTTTGAAGGTCCTGGTGAGCAGTAGTGCTACCACGTCTGGGGGCCGCATCCTTGTGACATCGCCTATGGCGGCAGCTCGCGAACAACTGTGTTCGTTGTAACGCCCAAATTCTGCGCATACAGCGAATGTGCCGTTCGCGTGCTCCTTGCATGACGACGCAGCACTGTCGCCTGCCACGCACTGCTGTGCGAACGGAGGCTGTTTGGAGGCTCCTTTGCCATGTCCGAACAATTGTTATTCACGTAGCTTTTAGTCCAAACTCCCAATTCCTCAGATTTATCATAAATGCAATTTTATATTTCAAAAATCCATTTTTCAGATCCAAATCAATTTTTAGATTTAAACGATTTTAATCGGTCCAAAAATAAAACCATAAAATCCAATCCCTTTTAGCAATGTCAAAACCTATGGTTTGATACCACTGTTGGGATCGGTGGAGCCCCAGGGACGCTAGTGCAGCAGAAGAGCATGAATTTTAATAAAAATCCGGCATTCCCAAATTAGGGTTAGGCAGACATAGTACCATCAGATTCAAAAACTAACTAAAAAAGTGAGTTTTCTAGTGTTTACTTCTTGAAGAACAAAACAACAACTTCTTTTTAAGCTACTCCTTGCTACACCTCTTCAGATTGGTTTTGCTCTAGTGCCCCAAGTGTTGCGCCTCTAAGATGTATCCAGACCTTAGGTCGTACCCTCCATTATCTCCACCAGTGCTAGCCAAGAGAATCTTGAATTTTGGCTTATGAGAAAAAGGGGTAGGAATATATTTTTGATGTTCTTCATACTCAACACATGAGTTGGAAGAAGTTCTTGTAAAAGAGGTGGAAGAGAAAAGATAGAGAAAAATAATTTTCACAAGATAAACTTGTGTAGAATGAATTGCATTAACTTGTAAATTATCAAAAACACACATATGTACATATAGAGTTCACCAAGTGTATCGCACATACACACACACACCCTACTTTTCATGTACATAGGCGTGTGTGTATATATTATATATATACATATATTAATTTTGATTTCCTTTTTCTTTTATTTCTCTTTCTTAGTTAATTAGATCCACTAATTTACAAACAAGATGTTTCCATATATTTGAAATCCTTCTCAAATAGATAAGATCTTTCCATATAATTAGTCAACTAACTAATTAAATAGATCTTACCATATCCACAGTATCTATCCTAATATATTTATAAGATCTTTCCATATCAATTAGTCATCTAATTAATTAGAATAGATCCTACCCAATATATTATAAAATATTACACACACACACACACATAGACTTGGTGAGCAAGATAAAATCCTCTACCAAATCTATACACACATACACGCCCATACGTGTGTGTGTATATATATATATTTATTTTCCTCTTTTACACATTCATTAATTAGACCACTAACTAATTAACTATTCTTTCCCAATTTAAGATTCCAAAATTATAAGACTATTATTAATCAAGACCACTAAATTAATATATTCCTTCTCCCCGATTAATTAATTCCAATTAATTAATCCCGCCATTAATTCACAAAGAATTAACTAGCCAATAGGTACTACACTAAGTTAAGTGTATGACCCCTCGAGCTCATTAACAAGCTAGCAATAAGTCCTCTCATAAGCTAGTTTAATTATTTATAATAATTAACTAGGCCTTGGATTAATTTCAACAATTAATCCAAGACACCTATCGGTCATGGTTCGATATCTAGCAACGTCGCCACGACTTTCTAGATGTTAACGATGAAAAGCAAACCTATCCAGATTTTGATCTTCATGCGAGTCGAATCCCTTCATATTTTTCCCGTCTAAGGCCTAGGGTTTGGCGACGGTCGAAACTCTACTAGCCTCGGAAACTATGATTATGTTGGTTTCACTAATGATCTGGTCTTCTAAGAAGGTATCACCATTCCCTCTTATAGGACTAAGCTCTGGCCAGAGATTTTTTTTTCAATCATTCATTTTCACTCAACAACATATGAAATGCCAGGCTGTTAGCCCTGCTTAGATCCCTTGACGACTGCCATCTATTCTGCTGTACTACCAAACTATACAGAACATACACGCCGTATAACTTTACTGGAGTACACGTGCATATCAAAGTATAGTGGGTAGTACCCTTTCCAATGACATCTCAAGTCTAAGGATTATCTCACAATACGAAACTCAAGGACTCCAAGTCCAACAGTACCGATGAGGAATCCTTAGCGGGGCCATTCAACTCCATACTCATCCAAAGTATGAATCTTCATGCATGTATGGGCCATACTAGTCATTGATAATGGAACGCGTCAACCTCTTGGGAGAGTTACACGCATGAACAAGTCTTGGCGAGGCCAGTGATGTCCCATATCTCACAGCCTCTATGACTTGGAACGTGTTTTAGGGTTATTGTCTTTGAGAGCATTCCGTAGATATCCTGACCGCCTCCTCTAACCAAATGTAATCTATGGGATCTTTATCTATACTCTCCTGAGTAGTCAACAATAAAGAAGCATTCCAACAGTTTTGATATAATCTAAATGATAAGACCATCGTAGTGTTTATGATCCAGTGTTCAAGCCAACATATGGGTCACCAGGAATACAACACTTTTAAATCAGTGCCCTATAAGTTCTAACTTCTCGTTGGCATCGAGGGCATATACCTAACAATCTCCCACTTGTACTCAATGCCAACTGCTATGGTATCTAAAACATATCCTTTAGGAATGTCGTTCTACTACCGCCTGTGATATTGGAGTTAGTGAGTGGGCCAGCCATGATTTTGGCTGCAGCTATTTTCTGAGTGGCAATATTGCCTTTTCTAATGATCATTCAAAATGATGTAGTATCTCTTTTTAATATGTTTGGACTTTAATGAGACCTTTGATTCCCCAACCTGCGCAATGGCTCTTTTCGTGTCACAGTAAAGTGCCAACGTGAGCTCCATGTTTAGGGAGTACTTGAAGTTTCACCATGAACTTCTAGATTCAAAGAGTTTCCTTGACAACCTCTAAGGAAGTCACATATTCAACTTCAAATGGTGGCGTCTGTAGACGTACTGTGCTTGGAATCCTTTCCAAGACAGTGCTCCATAGCTTAAAAAATGAATACATACCCAGAAGTGAACTTATGGTCATTGACGTTAGACTCAAAGTTAGCATCCATATAACCGTTCACTTTCATCTTTCCATTCCCATATTCAAGAATCATATCTTTAGTTCCTTCCAAATTACTTGAGACTGTACTTTACTGCAATCAAATGCTCTTTGCCTAGGTTATCCTGAAAACTATTTTCTATGCTTTCTGCGCATCCAAGGTCCGACCTTGTGCATAGCTTAGCATGTATGAGACTCCCTATTGTCGATGCATAGGGCATGGTCCTCAACTCATTTCTATCCACCTTACCTAGAGTATTTATGGATTTTAAGAGATGAAGTCTATGTCTCATTGGGCAATAGACCTCTCTTAGAGTTCTCATTCCAGAAAATGTTTTCAAGACTTTTTCTAAGTAGACGGCTTAGGGAAGACACATCGTCCTATTTGATCTTATCCCTGTAGATTCAAATTATAAGGACATATGTGGCTTATCCCAAATCTTTAATGGAGAATGTGTTCGTGAGTCATGTCTTGATCGAAATCAATAAGCATATGTCATTTCCTAGAAATGATATTTTGTTCCCATTAGCCTTATTCTAGACACATGGTCATTTTCTTCGCTTATTTTATTGAAAGCGCAACTTTCTAGGTTTATCTCAATTAGCATTGGGAGGAAACCAAGGATGTAAGTATCACCTAGCTAGACACATGGACTCAATTCGAAACCCCATTGAGATCAAAACTATTAGATAAATACAAACCTTTTGCTCACAGACACCATGTGAGTATAAGCCCTTCACTGTAACATTCTGATCGAGTGAGAGTCATGGTTTGTATCAAACTCAAAGGACTCGATGTTGTTCTTAATAAATCATAGTAAGATGAAATTACCAAACTACCCTTTGTGTTCCACACAAGTTAGTTTTCGTGCTTTGTCCAAAGATTTATAATTTCATTTACCTATGATTGAACAGGACATTAACTCATTTACTACTTGAGACAGTGAACCCTGTTTTGGCAATCACCGAACAATTGCTACTTGTCCATCTGAACCGCACTTCGAGGTTGATCCCACTTATGGGTGAATTAGATCTAACTACTCTAATAACTCATTCAATGTCACAAGCACAATCTTCTTGCATCTTCAAGTCTAAGGCTCACGCACATTATCGTGACTTGTAACTCAATCATTGACAGTGACCGAGTAAATACCCATGTGATTGAATTACGGCGAGCCGTGTTTGAATATATCAATTCCATTGATATATTTAGAACACAAGCTCCCACTATTCCATAGTGATCAACTAACAATCTTTGTTAAAACTTGCATCTACAAGTCTGGTCATAATGTCCAATTAAGACTCTTCGACTTGCGAACTCTTTTTATGTAATTAAGAAACCGACACTTCTATTGTCGATCTCTTCAAACCATGAGGAGTAGAAGCTCCCTCTTGATCATTTAGGACTCATATGCTCAATACTTCACTAATGCCATTAAGATTGATATGAACAAAATATATGTCTTTTTATTAATTAAAGATAGTTTGTCCAACATAAAGCTAAAAAGCACTAAACAATCTAATTTCTCACTGGCCTAGAGGGCATAATCCTAACACTAACATATTTACTACCCAATCCCTTCGCATAGCAATTCTATCTTCGTTAACGGTTCCATATATCCCTATATGAGACGACATATTAACAAAAAAAATTAATGATCTATGAAATTCCCCATTGCACGGAAAGCCACATAAAGAAATTGAGTCTATCCCTAGTCAATTTTATGATATGACTTTCAATACCTATATGCATCCCTAGTTTATATCCTCCCGAAATCTAAATTATGTACAAAATCTTACAATTGATGGCCAAACAATTGAAAGTATTAAACCCAAGTATTGAAGACATAATCTTGAACAAAATTAATCAATATGCAAAATATTCATAAATTAAACATCTAATTGGACTTCACATGGCCTAAATCAAAAGAGATTAGTTCATGACAAAATCTATAAAACAAATAATTAATTTCAAAGACACGGTAAAATCTAATATAAGAAATATAATTGAAAGTTGCCTTGTATAATGTCTTGAATTGGGCCTTCTCGCTTGAATTCTCGTCTTCATAGACAAAGTTGAAGTCCTTCAAGCTTTTTCTTCCTTCACAAGCTTCTCTCTATCTTCTATGTGTGTTTTCTAGGTGAAAAACAGCTATTCAAAGTCTAGATATGAAAAATCAGCTATAAAACGCCTATTTATATTTTGTTGTTCGTGCCATTATACCGCGGTATCACAATTTGCTGAAAGGAAAAAAGTTTCTTCATGGATACCATG
Source organism: Buddleja alternifolia (assembly GCA_019426215.1). Taxonomy (NCBI): domain Eukaryota; kingdom Viridiplantae; phylum Streptophyta; class Magnoliopsida; order Lamiales; family Scrophulariaceae; genus Buddleja; species Buddleja alternifolia. The sequence continues at coordinate 7,519,623 of CM033397.1, read as the reverse complement.
GTATCGGCGGTGTTGGTGTATTTTTCTTGCTTTCTATCGTCTTTTGGTTCAAATAACTACTTTGACTTGAAACACACAAACAACACAAATCACGACATAAAGTGGATTGAAATGAACTCAAAAACGCATCAAAGTCAAGATAAGAGGCGCCTAAAAAGGTGTAAAATACAAGCTTATCAAGGTGTGTTGGTAATTTTTTCTTGCTTTTCTATCATCTTTTGGTTCAAATAACTACTTTAGCCTGAAACACACAAACAACACAAAATGAACTAAAAAACGCATCAAAGCGAACATAAGAGGCGCTCAAAAAAGTGTAAAATACAAGCTTATCAGGGTGTGTTGGTAATTTTCAGAAAGCGAAGAGAGTTTTTGGTAATTACACAATAAATCAAGGAATCAGTGTGTAATTTTTCTAAATAAAATATAGGGTGATGGGATTGGAGTTGGCCGGCTGCCAAGATGGTTTCTCCTAATTAAATTTTGGGATAATAGCATATACCCCCCTCAGTTATGGGGTGAAGTGCACTTTACCCCCTCACTTATTGAAATGTGCACTTTGCCCCCTCACTTATCATAAAATGTGCACATTGGTACTTCGGGCAGTTTAGGGCAAAAAAATACAAAGGAAAATTCAAATCCGGGCAGCAACGTACGAAAATTCCTTTGTATTTTTTCTGCCCGAGCTGACCGAAGGATGAAAGTGCACATTTTATGATAAGTAAAGGGGCAAAGCGCACATTTCAATAAGTGAGGGGGCAAAGTGCACTTCACCCAATAACTGAGGGGGTATCTACAATTATCCCTTAAATTTTCTTGGCAGTTAGTATCACTTTCAAACAAACAAAACTCAAAAAAGCCTCTATTTTGTTTGAATCTTCTTTTGCTGATGCAAACAAGAATACAAGGATAACCATTAAATAATCAAGCGTGAGGGGGTCATCATCAAATTTATAAATTTACTCACCTCCTATCATAAGCTACAATATGGCCCCTAAAAGAAATTGGAGCTACGGCGGGGGCCCATTTCCGGCCACCGTGTTTGCTCATTTGGTGGCGGTGGCATTGATCACCTTAGTGCTAGTTTGGTTGCTTCCTTCCGAGAGGTCTTGCTTTTAAATCAGATACAAGGCTAAGATTTTCAAGTGTAATCCTTTACATAATATCTAGATAGATTATATAGATATAATATATATATATTTCTAACAGATGAGACTAAAAAATGCAAAAAAGCATCGACTTATGGACTAATTTGCAAATTTGTAAAAGGGGAACTATCTCATGAGACTAATACTGCAATTTCCCTAGTCAATATATTTAAGAATAATATATAAAATATTATATATATCATGAAAAACAGCAAAGTTCATTATATAGAAAAAGAAAAAAGAAATTGTGATATTGCTGAGACGCCCTGTGAAGTAATACACTGTACTCCATAATATATTCCTAACAATTTCAATCCATACGAAAGTAAAACTTATTAATGTCTCTTCACAAAGTACTGTATACCAGACGCAGAAGCTTGTCATAATGGCAGTTCTAAAGCCACTATCCACTTCTTGCAACATCTTGTGTATCTTATCGATAACTAGTTTCACGTCAAGGGGTGGGCATCTCATCGTCAAAATCAAGACGAGCTTCAATCTCCGTGAGTAACTCAATGCACTGAGCTCTAATGCTTTCACCTAGAAGAAAAGTCTCCCTGTCATAGGAAAAAATTACAAAATAAAAAAAAAGTCAGCGATGCCCACATGATGCAAACTAAGGTGACAAGCATACTTGAATGTAGATGTCGATATGAATGATTCAAGCAAATCACAATCCACGAAGCCAATGAAATGTAAGATGTGATATATAGCTCACCTGTATTCCAGCCAATGCAGCATCTGCAGCAGCCATTGACTTAGCTGATATAAGTTTGCCCACGTTCTCAGCTTGGGAGAGATCTAAGCGACCGTTTAGAAAAGCACGGAGAGTGAATTCACCTGACAATTGGAGGGACACCATTAAGCTTCCACAAGTAGTCTTTCAGTTGATCTATGAATTAATATAGGGTACTTGAAAGTGAACAATGTACCTGAACTTTCATTTAGTACAACTTTTTCAACTTATTTTATTCTATCCATACTTCACGAAAGTACTGTTGATATTAAGAATCATTCAAGCCAGGACCTATTAACTAAACGGCTTTTGACATTTAAAAAAATAAAAAAATCACATGCAAAATCTTCACATAAATAAGCAACAGATTTCAGATTCTTGATTCTGAATAGCAATGTCATCAAAATTTCTTCAAGACTCATCTCAAGAGTGATGAAGTGAAGTAGCCCAGACATCATATTAAAAGTAACTATTAGTATTTGTTAAAGCCTAAGACTGACAAATGACATTTGTAATTTATTATATTTGTGTTTGACTATGTTTCACAACAAAACAAATAAAATGAGAATCCATTATGAAAATGACTGTCCACACTACTTCAGTAGTATATAATTTCAGTGAATCTGATAAGGTAATATAACTATGTCAACATCTGAGTTAAAGTTAGAATGATTGTCAGAAGAAAGTGATGAAATAGATAAAGGTGGTAGTTATGGTGCATTTCAGCACATAAAGTCCTCATTAAATTCAAAATTCCAGCAGTGCACAGCTTCTTTTCTGAGATGTTCTAACTTATATGATACAGAAGTTGCTTTTGAGGATCATGTCCACAGTCCATCTCCACTCCTTGGAGCGAAATATAACACAAAAGTGTTATAACATCCCCAATCCCTAAGCGGTTAAATTGCATTTGGCATATCTGGCTATCAATGGCCTCCAAATGGAATTCCCAGTCAATTAACTAGGAAGATAGTGTTGTATTTGTACATTGCTTCAAATATACAAGATGAAGATAAAAATAACCTGTTCTGCAAGCCTTGCCCCAGCCTCTAGACAAGCCCTCAAAACACGGCGCAGACACACTTCACTGCCGTGACACTGAAGCTCAACAATCCCGCGAGTGTAAGATTTGGACTCAACATGGGAACCACCAAACCTAGTAGAAAATAAGACCTCTGCATTTATTTTATGAATATCGTTTCATCCCAAAAAACACAGGAAATTGCATTTTAACTGCCTCGGCCATCTCATTGCTTCAAATTGAATGCTACTAAAACTACTTCACAAAGTGAAAACTGAATTACGATAGAAACACGAATTAAAAATGAGCACCCAAAGCAAACGAAGCAAGACACTCTAGCTTAATGAAAAAACAAAGATTCAGCTTCTTTGATTCTTGCTTTTACAACGCTTTTGCAACACATCAACATGCAAATAGTGTAATTACTATAATACTCATCTTCCCTTCAGGCATTATCTTAGCACAACTTAAAAATGATGATAATAAAAACAGAACACTCATCTTTATCCCTTTCTTGATCTGCAATAAGTTCATTTACCTAAACATAAATAAAGAGAGGTAGCAGACTAAACTAACAGTACTCATCAATGACATTGCCATGAGAATCCAAAACCACACCATACTCGACAACATGGCTAGTTGGCCACCACCCCGAATCTTTTCTTCTCTTCTCGACATCGGTTGAAAAACTCGCCCAACAATGGACACTGCGGAGGACCGATAGCGGACAATCCCCACCGCAACTGTGGTCCACCCATGAAGCACAATAGCTGCAATGTGTGCTTGAGCTCAAAATGGCTCTGCACAGCTCGCATCTCCATACCCAACCGCTCATCTTTCTTGAGTACCAAAGGGTTCTCTACAATAAAATGAAAAATCTTCAGAACTAACAAATATAGTTCTATGAATTTTGTGGAACTAGTGAAATACACGGGTGATGTATGTATATTAACTTTCTGTTTTAAATAAATCCATATGTTCTATCTATCTATCTATTGAAGTTTTTTCTTGTGAAAAATCCAGATGGTAAAGCTTCAAAATATTATTCTTTCTACTCCTTCCCTGCGAAGGTACTGTGCAACAAAATGAACTCCTACAAACAGAATTTAAGATAATTATTATCCGGGGGTTCTGAATATGAGGAGGCTGAGAGCATGCACATTCCAACACTTATTCTAATAAAATAATTCGAGATTGTAGTTACCTACTAATACAATAAATCGAGAAATGATGAAGTGGAAGAAGAGAGAAGTGAGAACAGGCAGCAGTACAGGTGATGGATACTTACCTCTCGAGCATCAGCTTTAGACGAGAGGGCAAGGGCCGTGGAGTGGGGGTCGGGAGAGGTAGAGAAGAGAAGAGAAAGATTGTATGAACAAGTTTAGGGAAGAAGAAGATTGTTGAATGTTTCAAGTTGAGGAAGTGCTGCAGCGCTGCAACTGAGAAAATAGATGGCGGAATACCGGTAGTGGTGGCACACCCATGCACGGATTGCACTCTCCCCTGCCCGATGTGGTTCTGTTGCCTAACCTTAAGCTTATTTTGGTTTAATTACTTCTAAAATTGAAGCTCGTAACCGTATCAATACGATATTTGTCGGATGCTTGTTCGATACGTATTGAATATTTATTTGACCTATTCAATAATAATTAAATATAAAAATATTGGACACCGTATCCGATATTTCGAATGCCGTATCTTATACAAATTTGAAGTATCTGATATACATGTTAATCTGGCGGGATTGTTTAATATAATATAATATATTTATGTTAAAATAGGAATATAATAATGACTTTTATCGTATGTTAAAAAGTTAAATAAAAAAAAAACTTAAAAAAGGAAAACCACTTTCGTTTCATTTCTTAAATATATATTTTTTCTTCTCTTATCTCACGTGATATCTATCATTTATACTTTATCACCGAAGATTTTGGATAAAAATGTAGTTGTTGGTACTGATGGAATAACGTTCGTGCACTCGAAATGATGAAGTTTTTTTATTATCATCAAAGATTTTTCAACTTATAAACAATAAAATGGTGTCAGTATTGCAGTTTTATTTATGTTAATAAATATATTGACTCAAATTTATTTTTAAATATTACATATATATATATGCGTATCCTCAACGTATATTTTGAAATTTGTCTTATCTCATATCCGTACTGTATCGTACCCATATCCCCGTATCCGTATTCGTGCATCATAGGTTTAATATTAAACAAAATTTCAATAGTGTTAGTTTCAAAGTTACGAATTGATTTTTTCATATGGAAATTTGTGAATTAATATTTTGGATTGAAAAATATTTTATGATTTTGTTGCGTATCACTAGGATTGTCAATGAGCCTAAGTCGGCTCGAAACTCGTAAACTCGGCTTGATAATTTTCAAGTCAAGCTTGAATTGGGCACGGGCTCGTAAAATAAAATATATGTATATATATATATATGTTTTATATATCATATACAAAAAATATATATATAATATTGTTTTCTAAATAATTCCATATTGCATAGAAAAAATAAGATTTTAAATTAGGAAAAAAGATTAATACTGAAAATGAATCAACATTTTATTCCAAAATTTTCTTAACATAAAACATTATACTCAACGAATTAAAAAAGTAAAAAATATCAATTTATCCCTAACAGACCGTATCGAATACATACATATGACAATTCACATAAATTGACATTGGCGAACTTCTAGCTTTATCTTCAGAATTTGTATTTCGTTTAGTTCTCTTCACAATTCATTGCACAAGCAATTCCTAAGTTTATCATATGTTTACTTATAATATTTTTAATCTAATTATTTGTGAACGTATATTTCAAGATATATGATAATTATTATTTTTTTGTGTAAAAATTTGTAAACTAAAGATCTTTCAAGGTTATATTAGTTATGTTATTTCATAAGAGCATGGATGACGTAATTTTTTTTGCTTATTTTTTAATTTTTATGTTAGATTTATTTGGACCAGCTCGGCTTGGCTCAACACTCGTATTAATTTCAAGCCGAGCCCGAGTTTTGAAAAAAAATATCTCATACAAATTAAGTCTTGATGATAAAAGCTCGGATAATATCAAGTCGAGAATGAGCCTGACCAGGCTCAGCTTGCTCGGCTTGATTGACACTACATACACTCATATTTGAGAACTGCAATATTTAAGTATATCGTTCAAATTCTCACCATCATTATTCAAAATCGAGAGTAGAATAATTAGAATCGTTGTTTACTTGTTTTTACGTGTGGCCAATCATCTCATCATCTGCACTTTATAAATCATCCCAGTGAAAGTCGTCGGATGTTGTTTGAAGTTTCCATTCCTTACTGTTCATCTTAGCTTGGGACACTTTGATTAACATGACTTGGTCCATGACATTCGTGACAAATGATATACTCATTCTTCTCAAAAGTCTCCACAACTGGAATTTGGCTTGTATTTTTGTGGAACTTTCGCCTGGATTTTGCGATGACTCGTAGCCTGACTGAGCATAGAAATTCTTCTTTTATCTATTGTCATGTACATTATCACGACTAACAAGGTTGTCCTTCACGGAGTTGAGAAGACTAGAGATATTTTTTTTGGAGTACGAGCATTTTCTTTGGATAGGAGTGTCATTCCTGTGGGTGAGAGATTCAACAAGTTCTCCCATGGTCATAACATTAAGATCTTTTACCTCGTGAATAGTTGTTATTTTTAGGATCCATTCTTTGGGAAGTGAACATAGTATTTTGTTAGGATCGGTATGTCCCCACAAGCAATGTCGGCTCAATGGAAGAAATAAAGTATGTAAAAACATATATATAAAAGCATCCCAAGATAAAGGATCGAAGTAATGCACAACAAAAACTAAGTACGAGTAAAGGGGTATTAAATCAAGTAGGAGATTTGGTGTTTTATCAAAGTGAGGGTGTAAAACTACAACACAAGGAAAACACACCAAAAACTATGGTTCTTATTTTTGAATCTCACCTCAACATGGAGGGATTCGAATCAATAAACTCCTAAAGAAAGAAGCCTCTACAAGGATACACCTCAAGCAAGTTTATACCTTAAGTAAAAGATTGGCTAGATATATGCTTCAAGGAAATGGAGTCTATGAAGTGAAAGGTGGAAGACAAAAAGAGTTACTAGAAGAAATATCTATGAAAGATAATCTTCTATAACTAATCTTCAAGAAGAAGTTCTTTGGAAGAAAGTCTTCAAGAAGCACAAGGGAAGCTAAGAAGAAAACTCTAGAGATGAAGCACTAAGCTCAAAACTTTCTTTCCTTTAAGTTTTCATCCAGAATAGAAGAAGAGCAAGAGACCCACCTATTACAGCCCAAAATTTTGGCCATATAGTGTTAGAGAGAGGAAAAGACTTGTTTCTCCTCATTTAGACAACTCCCATCTAAGACACCATGTGTAAGAAAAGTAATTTCCATTTTCTTCTTCTTTCCAAAAACATCATTATCAACTTTAACTAGCTTTGAATTTGAATCTTGTGACTTCATTTAATTAAGTCCAACTTAATTAAAATGGCTCTCAAGTCTTGTTAATTAAATAATTCTCGGATAATAATAATCTCCGTTAATAATTAATCTCTAAGATTAATTAATAGAATAATTATTTCCCCAAGCCTACTAATTAAAATGTCTTCCACTTAATCAATTGTTCTCATTAATCAGTTTCACTTCAATCCTAAACCGGATTAATATTCACATAGCAATAGAACTTTTTTTGAGTAAATGTGTAACCCCATTGTAGGTTCGTTCATGAACTGGTAGTAGGAACACAACCCTGTTGTACCTTTGCAATTGCCATTGCAGGATTTAAATATTCCAAGTATTATAATCCGACTAGAATTTGTTAGGAAATTCATGTTAGATGTTTGATGATGACAAGATAGGATCTATGTTAGACCCCAAAAAAGAATGTAGTTTATATTTCATAGAAGTTATGTATAGCTTTTAAATGTTTGTAATATTAATAGGCTTGTAATTTATCTTTATAGGTTTTAGACTAAGTATTAGATAACGAATCGCTAATAGAATTCTAGGTGAGTCTATTAGAGATAAAGTTGAAGATTAGCGTCTGAGTGGAAATGAAGATGAAGATTTGTTCTTAGTGTCTGTCAAACGCTAAAGGACTATTTCAGAATTTATGGATCAAGCGCTCAAAGCACTCCAGCGATCAGTATCAGATTCACCTAAAATAAATTCTCAAGTCATGAAGGACTTAAATGCAATCATTCAACGAACATTTATTTCCAACGGGAAATAAATTCAAATGCATTAAATGCCTGTTAAGAGCATTAAATGTGATACGCTATTATGACTTGTGGATAAGCCACCTTTTGACTAAACAGTTAGAATTTCAGAGTTCAAGCCTGCTCCGTCCAATTAGAACCAGCAAGATTTCAGGAATGTCAGAGAAAAGGCCGTTTCACGCGCTCACATGTGTTCAACGGACAAATCCCAAGAATTGCCTATAAATAACTCATTCCAGCAAACCCTAAAAATAATAACGTACATACACAAGAAAGTAAAAACTTTGTTGAAACTCATTCTCAAGAAAAGCTTAGAAACTCCATAGCCAAAACCTTTCAAGCTTTCTACATACATTCCAGACAGTCACAAATATCTCAAACATCTTCCAAAGAAGAAACCTAAATTCTTACTGAGATATTCTAAGTTATTTGATATTTCCAAAAACAAACAAACCCTGTGTGACAAAACCCTCAACCTTTCATCTGAGTGAGAAAGTTGTTGAACCCCTTACAAGCAATATTTCTGAGTGAGAGAAGCTTGTAGAAGAAGATCTTCATTGGTGCTGAAATCTGTGTGATCAAAGAGCCCGAGATCATCTTTCACCTCTTTACTATCTTATAGAAGATTCTGTGTGATTCTTTGGTAATCAACTTAGTAAATTCCCTCCAAGTGAAAAAGGAGAAGAAGGACGTAGCTGGGATTACATCACCCAGTGAACCTTACAATTTCTCGTGTTATTTACTATTATTATTGTCTTGCTTTATATCTTATTATTTATTCTGAAAAAGACAAATTAAACTGCCAAACGACTATTTAACCAAAATGAACGCTAACGTTTTAAACTTATTTCTGCTGTGCTAACCCTCATTAAGCGACATAAGCATTACCCTACTTTGGTAAACTGCTAAAATCACTATGTCCAAGTTATCTTTACTGAAGCGCCTGACACAAGCGCTCAGCCTTCTAAGCGTTCTAATCTTTAAAAAGTGATACGAATTTTTGAAGTCGAAAAAGACTTTAGGGTCTATTCAACCCCCTCCCCCCCCTTTCTAGACCCTTTCGTATGCCACTTGGGACCACCAAGTGGTATCAGAGTCCAGGGTTGAGTAGAAACCTAAGCGTTTTAGAGCGTAACTGCTTGTTTAGATCTATTTTCTAAACTTAGTCACTTTAATTTTTCTTTTAAACATCTCATTATGGCTTTTAACAAAATGCCTAAGTTGGTAGAGCCAAACTATGATTCTTGGAAACTTAGAGCATTCGAGTATTTATGTTCTTGCTATAATGAAATGTGTGATGTAATTTCAGATGGCCCCATTAAGATCATGAAAGTGATAACTCGAGCGCCTGGAGCTGATGAAGCAACTCCAGATGGTTATGTTGAAAAACCCAAGTTAGAATGGACGTTAGATGATAGAAAAAGAGCTAATCTGGATAATGTTGGACGAAGTGCATTTTGCTCAGCGTTAGTAGATAATGATGCATTGTTCAACAAAACCAAACAATGTAAAATGACACGCTAAAAGCTAACGTGCTATGATAGCAAGTGCACTAGACGTATGTAGTAATAAGTGGACAAAAAGTCCGGGTTGTCGAACCACGGAAACTTGAATTTTAGTTTATGATTAATGAAAATGGACAAAAGTAGATTGCAATAAAACGAGTAAGCAAGTGACGAACTAAAAAGAAACGAACTATAGATTAAATCTCACGTATGATAAAATGACTAAGGCACATGCTACAACCGAATCTACTCGTCAATATAGATGAGCTACTCTTCGAATTATTAGACTCCTATTGCTTTGGTGGAAATTCCTTAGATAATTATTACCCGATGTCTCGGCACATAATAATCCTATGATTAATTGATGGTTCTCTAAATATGTCTATCCGAGAATCTAATCAATAACCACGCATTAACGTTCTAGAGTTTCCCCGGATAAATCCGGCTAACCGCACCCGGAAATCTTTACCTATTTCTAGGAGCAATTTCACATTAGTTTCGGATGATGTGTTGATTCATTTGAACCCTAACCTATCTTCTCTCGAATGACTAGACTAGCAAGATAGCAAGCATATGGTGATCAAGCACATGATTGTAATAAAAGCTCAAATCAACACACAAAGCAATATGAGAATTAATACGAAAATTCACTTCACATATATTGATTCATAAATTGGCTTTCACATGGCCTTAGTTCTACAATATTAGCCTCTCATCAAGGCTTTAAGAAAATCTAATACAAACATATACATACTCATGGAAATAAACATGTAAATGCAAATAATTAAAACTCCCTCAATTGATTGATGATGGATCCTTGCTTTTGATCTTCAATCCTTAACTCCTCTCTCTTTGTTCCCCTCCAAAAGTGATGAAGAATGGTGATGAATGATGATGAGTGAAAAGTGATGGCCAAAATGCCTCTCTCTCTCCCCTCCTCCAAGATGTGTCGGTCAAGTGTGTAGAAAAATGCCTTAAGAAGACCCCAAAATCTGAGCTCCTAGTGTGTGTCTCCCCTAGTGTGTCCTCCACTACTCTTAAAGTGAGTAGTATAAAATTCCATAAAGTAGATCTACTAAGAAACATACTTATGACATCCCTCCCATACATGTGATGACCTCTTGGCTTTAAATGTTCCATTCCCCCATCAAATGATGATCTTTTGGCTGAAAAGAATCAAAATTCGGGTGTGGACACGCCTAGGCGTGGCATTACGGCGCTTGGGCGCCGTTATCAGAATGCTGAAATTAAATGCAATGTGTCCTGCGCAGCAATCGTATTTCATTCATAACTTTCTCCACGAAACTCCGATTTGGATGATTCAAGTCCTCATTTGAAGCTAACACATAGTTCTACAACATTGTAGAAGGGAACTTCATCCAATTCGGCCTCTAAACATACGGAAATAGCGCTCGAACGTGGAAAGTGGTGTAGATACGGCGCCCGGCGTGGACAAGATGGCGCCTAGGCGTGGTAAGCAGAATGTTGACGTTATTTGCATCTTGTCCGGCGCCTGGGCGTGGGTTTTTAGGCGCTTGGGCATAGGGGTGCGTAGCAATTTGGCCTAAACTTGTTTTATACGTCGTTTTTCATCCCGTTCTTTGATTGTATCCATTTAAGACCTGAAATCACTTAATGCACGAATTAAACGCACATGTGGCAAGAATCAAGCGATAAATGAACCTAAGACATAAACGCAAAGGGGCTTAAAAACACGTAAAAATGCCTCTTATCAACACCCCCACACTTATCAATTGATCGTCCTCGAGCAATAAGAGTTTTAAGATAAGGAAACATCATCAATCAAAGAGAGAAACAAAAGAAAACTACCTAACTCACTTTCGTGGAAGTAAACGGTTGCATTTAGCGAATGCAACAAGCCTTTGAACCTTTGAGTTACCTCAAAGGACGAGTTATAGTCTCGTGAGGGTTTGCAGACGATATACCCACAAAATCGAAAGATTTTCAACCCCGATCACTCAACGTAAATTACAATGATTAATAGCACACAATGGTATGAATTCACCTGTTTAAGCTCAAGTTACAATATATACACGTCACCCACTTGCTCATGTTACGCCTTAACATCGAAAAGATCATCCTAAGGGTGTAGTGTAATAAATCTCAAATATTATAGTCGAGTGGCATTCTTACCACTTTTCAAGCATTAACCCCCTATTTATCAACTTTTGATTATTCACATGGTACGAGAATTGAATACAACTTCATAGCCACTTAAAAATTCATCACTTCATTCCACTTTCGGCTTTAATTTATGCACTTTCAACTCGAAACATTAGAGGCTAGACCATGTGCAATGTTCGATCCTCTTAGGCTTTCTATGACACCCGTGTAACGAGCTTTAGGCCAATAACTCCTAAACCAGATGGCTTTAGGGTATCAAATGTGGAGACACTCCTAAGGGCTTAATCGCTCGAGTGTCAAAGGCCACAAAATCAAACTAGGTCCCTTTTACTCAACACTTGTATTGGCTTGAGCTCTAGCTCAAATTAGCTTAATAGTACAGTATTCTAGGCATGGTGCTCTTCGCCCCCAGTATCTATTAAGCCTGACTTTTTCAGTCATACCAATGTTCAACCTCTTTTTATTTTATTAAGCACACGAAGTTAACGTTCTCAACTCATAACACATGTGAAAATTCTAAGTTGATATTTCCGGGATCAAGCCTTTAAGTGTTTCAAAATGATTGCCCACTCAACTCCTCTACCTTCGATTTAGGTGCATATGTGAATCATCTTAAGGTTAATCTAGTCTAGTTAGGGTTCACAAACAAGGAATTGCGTGTATAGCCATTAAAAACCAAATTGAAAACCAAATTGATAGAGAATGCATACCATGTATTCACGTTAACCATGCTCAATTCATCAAGTGACGGGTTGAAATTCTATCCAAAAAAAAAAAAAAAAATTGCACACATTTCACATGTAGAGGTACAACACCCCCCCAAAACTTGGACCGAAATATGTAAAACATGAATAAACATGACTATAATGGATCTAGTGTACCCTCCACACTTATCATGAACATTGTCCCTAATGCTTGAAAAAGAGAAGGGCAAAGTACACGTCACCATAGGGAAGCTGAAAAGCAAACCCGAGTCCACTTAAGGCAATCAAGTCCAAGGATGGCAATCACTGTGTCGATCACTACATAGGTAAACAAATGCTAGCCATACAAAGCATCAAACATTGGATAGAATAGAATAAAACAAAACGAGACAAACAAAAACGAGAAACATGCATGGAAAGAAAACATCAAGCATCCAAACATAAAACATAAAATATCCAACAACCCAACAAAGATATCCAAAACAAAACGAAACATGCATGGAAATAAAACAAGATAAGCCTAATCGGTGGTGCCAAAACGGTCAATGTAATCCTCATCCGTTCCGCCGAGATCATCCAAATCAATCAACGGGCTACCCTCATCATTATGAGCCTCATCATCACCTCCTACAGGAACGAGAGCACCTGACTCGTGCAAATCTGCGGGCTGCTGAGGCGGGGGGTGCGGGTAAGGTGGAGGAGTAGAATAATCAAACGGCCCCCGACCGACAAACTCATTATGCTCTACAAGAAGCTGACGGAAATAAGCACAAGTGTCGGACATGACCACCCTCATCTCATCTCGCAACTCATCCCTCAATTCATCCTTTAATTGTCTAATGGCGGCGGCATCCATAGGTGGAAACTGTGGGGAACTAGTAGACCGGGATGAAGACGGGCGAGGCCTCTTGGAAGTAGCTGGTGGTGGAGGAGCCTGGGAGTCGTCATCTACCACGGTGAGATAAGAACCAGGGAGCTCAGTACGCTCCATAGGAAATGTGGGAACCTTAGCTGCCTTGCATAAAGCTGTGATCAGTGACGGGAGAATGATGGGAATCTTCCGAGTGGGACCTTCGCCCTTTTGCTTAGCCAATTCTTTGTTAATCAACGGCCCTAACTCATTCTTCAACTTCCTAAAGTGGTCCGTCAAAGACTTGTGGATTACCCGGGCAAAGTCCACAGCTTTCTTGGACATAATAGCATAGATGAGGGTGGCCCGTTCCTTGTTTGCCTCTGACCGATTGGTACTCGGTATTAAATTGAATCGGATGAAGTCGAGCCAGAAAGCAGCCTCGGGTAATAGAGCCCTACGGGGGACATGAGCTTCTCCGGGTACCCATTCCCACCCCTCTCGGCCAATAACCCGCAAAATATCCGACAGGCTAACTCGGAGGCGCCCTGCATTGTAAAGAGTGGTGAACTCGCATGTCTGAGGGGTCGGGGTGCCTATGCTCTCCCTAATCTGTCTCAACTCATAATTGACATGTTTGCCCCGTACCAAAAGGGTAGTCCCCAGCCATCCTCGTGTCTCAATCTCATCATAAACCCCGGAGCTGAAGAATTCCAGGACCCAAGGAAGACGAATGGCCTCGGGCTTTTGACAGAAAAACTGTAAGTGATGGAACTGTATCAATTCGTGCACAGAGGGCTGTCCCCGGGTGGTTAAATAGTGCTCCTTAATAAGGGTGCGGGGGGTGCTCAAACTCTGACACATAATTTGGACTTGGGAGTTTTCAAAACGGGTATTATCGGGAGTCTCGGGCTCATTAGAGGAACCCTCACCCACTTTTTTCTTACCCTTGGACGGTCTGTTGGTAGTTCTCGTCATTTGCAACAACAATGTTCAACTTCTCAACTACTCAAATCAACCCAAATGCAACCAACCCAACACAACAATCGTCAACGCCCAACAACACACCAAAATCAGAGAGCAACCCACAATCTATCAAAAATCCACGGATTTAACAGATTCCTCAATTTTTAAGCAATAATCCACAGATTTAATCAACAATATAGCATCCAATTTCAACAACAACAACCCACAAATTCAATTTCAACCCACAAATTGATAACAACCCACGGATTTAGCAACAATAGACCATCCAATTCAACAACAACAACCCCCAATTTTTTATTACAATCCACAAATCCAATAAAAGTCCTCAAATGCAATAACAAAAAAAATCAATCCACAATCGGACGAAGCCCCAAATAATCCTCAAAATATAATGTAAGGCACCTACTCGTCGTCTATGAATCGGAAATGGAAGAAGGGTAAAGCCAAAACTCACCTTTTTTCCCAAAATTTTCGCACCGAGTCGGATGTGAAAGAGGAGCCACTGTGCAGCGAGTTATGTTGATGGAAAGTGGCGGTGAAACACGGTGGAGATGGCCGGAAATGGTGAGAGTGTCGCCGGAAATCGCGTGGGAGAGGAGTTGTGAAGAGTTTGTGAAGGATTTTGACCGTTTGACCCACAAATATGTTTAAATCAGAAACGGGCGCCTAGGCGCGCGTGTTTGGGCGCCTAGGCGCGCGACACAGCGTACCTGGATTTTTGACTGGTAATGCCCGCGCCTAGGCGGGCGTTTTTTCGGCGCTTGGGCGCCCCTTTCAGAACCGGGCGCCTAGGCGGGCGTTTTTCGGCGCTTGGGCGCCCCGTTCAGAAATATTATGTAAAGAATTTCATTTCCTGTTTCAAAAGGGGAGAGACAAAACACTTAAAACACAAACTAACAAAGATGTAAGACTAGAAAATAAAGCAACAAACGGGATAATAAGAGAAAAAGAAAAGGAAACGGAAAGAAAACATGGGTTGCCTCCCAAGAAGCGCTAGTTTAGAGTCATTAGCTCGACTGAAAGCGAAGAATCACGAAGGGTCCGCGAGGATGAAGGACTCTTTGTCTCTTGGTCCATCCATCCCTAAGTAAGGTTTTAGACGTTGAGCGTTGACCAAGAAAGTATGTCCTTTATCTGTTGTAAGCTCGACGGCGCCGGATGGATAGATGGGAAATCAAAAATGGGCCCGACCATCGAGACTTAAGCTTCCCGGGGAAGAGTCGGAGTCGAGAGTTGTATAGCAACACCCGCTCTCCCTTGTGGAATTCCCGGGGGAGAATATGTTTGTCATGCCACATTTTGGTCCGCTCCTTATAGAGTTTCGCGTTCTCATAGGCAAGATGACGCCATTCTTCGAGCTCGTTGAGTTGTAGCAAACGTTGTGTACCTACACTTTGAGAGTCAAAATTTAGAAACTTAATGGCCCAATAAGCACGATGCTCGAGTTCAACGGGCAAGTGACATGTTTTGCCAAAAACAAGACGATACGGGGACATGCCAATTGGGGTTTTATAGGCGGTCCGATAAGCCCAAAGAGCATCATCCAATTTAAGGGACCAATCCTTTCTTGATGCGTTGACAGTTTTTTCTAAAATACGCTTAATCTCCCTATTCGAGACCTCCACTTGGCCACTAGTTTGTGGGTGGTATGGGGTCGAAATTTTATGCTTCACCCCGTACTTGGTCAATAAAAGTTCAAACTGCTTGTTGCAGAAGTGGGTGCCCCCGTCACTAATGATGGCTCGGGGAGTTCCAAATCGAGTAAAAATATGCTTCTTCAGAAAACGAGTGACAACCCGAGCATCATTAGTAGGCAAGGCCACGGCTTCCACCCATTTGGAGACATAGTCTACCGCAACAAGGATATATTTATTTGAACAAGAACTGGGGAAAGGGCCCATGAAATCCACACCCCATACATCAAACAACTCACACTCTAACATGCTATTTAAGGGCGTTTCATGATGTTTAGAGATGTTCCCCATTCGTTGACAGCGATCACAAGATTTGACATAATGATGTGCATCTTTAACAAGAGTAGGCCAGAAGAAACCTGATTGGAGGATCTTAGCTACCGTTTTGGAAGGCCCAAAATGGCCACCTACCGCCATATCATGACAATGAGATAGGATAGCATGCACGTCCGTTTCGGGTATGCAACGTCGAATTAAGCCATCTGCACAAACTTTGAATAAAAAGGGTTCGTCCCAAAGATATTGCTTTACATCAAATAGAAATTTCTTCTTTTGATGAAAAGTGATATCCGGGGGAAGACGGCCCGTAACAATGTAATTGGCAAAGTTAGCATACCAAGGTGAAATTTTGTCAGAAATAGCAAGGAGGTGTTCATCCGGGAATTCCTCACGAATTGGTATCTCATCTAACGGATCATTCACTAGCTCTAATCGTGAGAGGTGGTCGGCTACTACATTTTCGGTGCCTTTCTTGTCTTTTATCTCTAAATCAAATTCTTGGAGTAACAAAATCCACCTAAGAAGTCTTGGTTTAGCATCTTTCTTGGCAAGCAAATATTTTAAAGCCGAATGATCGGTGTAAACTATCACTTTGTTTAGCACGAGGTAAGAGTGGAATTTATCGAATGCAAAGACTATGGCTAGTAATTCTTTTTCCGTGGTGGCATAATTCAATTGTGCATCGTTAAGAGTTTTACTAGCATAGTAAATGGTTCGAAATACCTTCTCCTTCCTTTGGCCAAGGACCGCTCCAACCGCGGTGTCACTCGCATCACACATCAATTCGAATGGTAAGCTCCAATCGGGGGGTGACATGATAGGGGCGGAAACTAAGCGTTCCTTCAAATCAAGAAAGGCCTGCATACAAGAAGAATTGAAATCAAAAGGTGCATCTTTGACAAGCAAATTAGACAACGGTTTCGCAATTTTAGAGAAATTCAAGATGAATCGCCTATAGAAACCAGCATGCCCGAGAAAACTCCTAACAGCTTTTACCGAAGTGGGCGGGGGAAGTTTTTCAATGACCTCAATCTTGGCTTGGTCCACTTCGATCCCTTTTTGAGAGATCTTGTGGCCAAGCACAATCCCCTCCCGGACCATTAAATGGCATTTTTCCCAATTCAAAACAAGGTTGGTTTCTTCACAACGTTTAAGCACAACATTTAGATGAGCAAGACAAATATCAAAAGTTGTTCCGAAAACAGAAAAGTCATCCATAAAAATTTCAAGGAAATCTTCAACCATATCATGAAAAATAGCCATCATGCATCTTTGAAAAGTGGCCGGGGCATTACACAAGCCAAATGGCATCCTTCTATAAGCAAATGTGCCATAAGGACAAGTGAAAGTGGTTTTCTCTTGGTCCTCAGGATCTATGGCAATTTGATTATAGCCGGAGTAACCATCTAGAAAACAATAGAAATCATGCCCGGCTAATCGTTCAAGCATTTGGTCAATAAAGGGGAGGGGGAAATGATCCTTACGTGTGGCATCATTCAACTTACGGTAATCTATACATACACGCCACCCACTAATTATACGAGTTGGGATAAGCTCATTATTCGCATTCTCAATTACCGTTATCCCCCCTTTCTTAGGCACCACTTGGGTAGGGCTCACCCACGCACTATCAGAAATAGGATAGATTATACCTGAGTCGAGCAGTTTAATCACTTCCTTCTTTACTACCTCTTGGATTTGTGGGTTTGATCTCCTTTGGGGTTGGCGTGTAGGCTTGGTGGAGTCCTCCATAAGTATTTTGTGCATACATATCGCTGGACTAATGCCTTTGATGTCCGCAAGTTTCCACCCAAAAGCCCGTTTGTGAGATCTCAACACCGTCATTAATTGCTCTTCTTGTGATCCTGAAAGAGATGAGGAAATGATCAATGGGAGTGTTTCGTCGTCGTTCAAGTACACATATTTAAGGTGGGAGGGGAGGGGTTTGAGTTCGAGAGAGGGGGGTTCTTCAATAGATGGGCGAGGTGATCCTGACAATGATCTATCAACTTTGATGAATCCTCCCGAATGAGAGGAAGATTTGTACTCCAAGCTTAGAACCCTTTCCACTAGATCATCTTTCTCCGAGTCCACTTGCATGGATTTCATAAGATTTGTTCGAGAGAATTTTCAATTGTATTGTCCTGTAAATACTCAACAATCAACTGGTCAAATGTATCAATTCGATAACACGAGTCATGATCAATAGGATGTTTAAGGACTTTGTAAACATCAAAGGTAACTTTGTCATCGCCCACATTCAAGGTAAGCTTACCATTAGCAATGTCAATTACCGCCTTACCCGTGGCTAGGAATGGTCTCCCTAGGATTAATGGTACCTCCACATCTTCTTCCATGTCGAGTACTACGAAATCAACGGGAAAATAAAACTTGTCGACTTGGACAATAACGTCTTCGATTATCCCCTTGGGCCTCTTGATCGATCGGTCGGCTAGTTGAAGGCTCATTGAGGTCGGCTTGGGATTTCCAAGGCCTAGCTTTTTAAATAGTGAGTATGGAAGAAGATTGATGCTGGCCCCCGAGTCACATAACACCTTCTTGAATGATAGGGATCCAATCGTGCACGGGATTGTGAGGCTCCCGGGATCTTGGAGCTTAGTTGGCAATTTATTGAGCAATACGGCGGAGCATTCTTCCGTGAGGCACACCGTCTCATTCTCTTCCCACTTCTGCTTGTTGGAGAGTATGTCCTTGAAGAACTTCACATAATTCGGCATTTGGAGAATGGCGTCAATAAACGGAATATTAATTCTCACTTCCCGAAGGATTGCCAAAATTCGAAGAAAGCTCGGATCCATCTCCTTTTTCTTCTTTTTGTGAGCATTTGGGAAGGGGAGACGAACTTCGATAGGGGGAGAAAGCGTTGGATTAGACGGATGAAAACCCACTGAAACAGTAGGCGGCGCCTGGGCGCGTATATCGGCGCCTAGGCGCGGATCTGTTGGCGCCTGGGCGTGCATTTCGGGGCGCTCGGGCGCGGGATTCAGAACATATGCATCTGGCAGGTTTGTGGGTGGCGCCTGGGCGCGTATATTGGCGCCTAGGCGCGGATCTGTAGGCGCCTGGGCGTGCAGGTCGGGGCGCTCGGGCGCGAGAAACAGAGAATTTTGTCCAGAACAGGGTAGATCAGGCGCCTGGGCGTGCATGTCGGGGCGCTCGGGCGCGGATGTACTGGCAGTGTCATTCTCCAATTGTTTGCCACTTCTCAAGGCTATGGCATTGCATTGGGCCTTCGGGTTCTTTTCCGTGTCGCTTGGGAGAGTCCCCGGGGCTCTACCGTTAACCGCATTAGAAAGTTGCCCCACTTGTGTTCGCAAATCCTTCATCTCCATACACATATCCTTTATCATACCCCGAAGTTCGTTGAAAGATGTATCGGACTTTTTCATGTGAGCATCTAGTTTCTCATCGATTGTGGGAGGTCGCATTTGCACTTGACCTTGACCTTGTCCATTGAAATTGCCTTGCCTCGGGGGTGGGTTATTGAAGGGTGGCCGTGGAGCTTGATAGATCCCCGGTTGATAGATCCCCGGTTGTGCGTTCTGTGCGGGGTTGGGCCTTTTTGGAAAATTCTCGGGTATATGAAAGTTCACCCGAGGTTGATTTTGATTCCCCACATAATTAACATTGCCAACCTCCGGTTCCAAGACTACTACTTCCTCAATACAAGCAACCTTTTTAGAGGATGAGGCCTCTTCATCGTCGGGGTAAAGCTCGTCTTCTCGGGCCAACTGTTCGACTTTGTCCCATACACTTTGACAGTCTAACCCAAGGAGATCTCCTCCCGCACCCGCGTTGAGTCTATGCCGAATACGTGACCTAACCCCATCATAGAAATGGAGTACTTGTTCATTCAACCCAAAATTATGATCGGGACATTTACGGAGCATGCCCTTATATCTAGCCCAAGCCTCGGCTAAAGATTCATTGCTCCTTTGCCTAAACCCTTTTATATTACTCCGTAGCTCATTGATTTTTGAGGGTGGAAAGAATTTATTTAAAAAGGCATCGACCAACTCACTCCATGTTGTAATAGATTGTGGAGGTAAGGATTTGTACCATGTTGTCGCCCTATCCTTCAATGAGAAATGGAAGACTCTTAGACGAATCGCATCAAGATCTCGTGGGTGATATTGAATGGTCACAAGAGCCTCATCTATGGTTTCCAAATGAGCGTGTGGTGATTCGTGCGGTTCTCCATAGAAAGGATCTCCTTGCACCATATTAAAAATGTGAGCCGGAATGTGGTAGTTTGGTGTGAAGAAATTAGGCACGACTACGGGCCCCAGAATGGTATGGACCGTAGGTGGTAAGCTACCCCGAACCGACGGGAGTTGTGGAGGAGGTACCGCTTGCATGGCTTGTAGAACACCTTGTAACCACTCCCTAGTTTCCGGTGAGTTCATGTCCGGGAAATTTCCATTCGGGTTTTGGTTGAGATTATTGGCCATTTCTCTTGCTCGCCTACTAGTCCGAAGAACTCGTTCAAATTCGGGCTCCAACTCGTATAGAGGCTTGTTTGAGGAGCGGGTCATGCACCTCAAGAACCTAACAATTAAATACAAGAACAAAATTAGACTAATCACGAAAATAAAAGAAAATCAAGAAATAAACGAAAACTAAGAATTATGAAAAATGTAAACGAAAATCAAAATCTAAAATAAACAAGTCCCCGGCAACGGCGCCAAAAACTTGACACGCTAAAAGCTAACGTGCTATGATAGCAAGTGCACTAGACGTATGTAGTAATAAGTGGACAAAAAGTCCGGGTTGTCGAACCACGGAAACTTGAATTTTAGTTTATGATTAATGAAAATGGACAAAAGTAGATTGCAATAAAACGAGTAAGCAAGTGACGAACCAAAAAGAAACGAACTATAGATTAAATCTCACGTATGATAAAATGACTAAGGCACATGCTACAACCGAATCTACTCGTCAATATAGATGAGCTACTCTTCGAATTATTAGACTCCTATTGCTTTGGTGGAAATTCTTTAGATAATTATTACCCGATGTCTCGGCACATAATAATCCTATGATTAATTGATGGTTCTCTAAATATGTCTATCCGAGAATCTAATCAATAACCACGCATTAACGTTCTAGAGTTTCCCCGGATAAATCCGGCTAACCGCACCCGGAAATCTTTACCTATTTCTAGGAGCAATTTCACATTAGTTTCGGATGATGTGTTGATTCATTTGAACCCTAACCTATCTTCTCTCGAATGACTAGACTAGGCAAGATAGCAAGCATATGGTGATCAAGCACATGATTGTAATAAAAGCTCAAAATCAACACACAAAGCAATATGAGAATTAATACGAAAATTCACTTCACATATATTGATTCATAAATTGGCTTTCACATGGCCTTAGTTCTACAATATTAGCCTCTCATCAAGGCTTTAAGAAAATCTAATACAAACATATACATACTCATGGAAATAAACATGTAAATGCAAATAATTAAAACTCCCTCAATTGATTGATGATGGATCCTTGCTTTTGATCTTCAATCCTTAACTCCTCTCTCTTTGTTCCCCTCCAAAAGTGATGAAGAATGGTGATGAATGATGATGAGTGAAAAGTGATGGCCAAAATGCTTCTCTCTCTCCCCTCCCCCAAGATGTGTCGGTCAAGTGTGTAGAAAAATGCCTTAAGAAGACCCCAAAATCTGAGCTCCTAGTGTGTGTCTCCCCTAGTGTGTCCTCCACTACTCTTAAAGTGAGTAGTATAAAATTCCATAAAGTAGATCTACTAAGAAACATACTTATGACATCCCTCCCATACATGTGATGACCTCTTGGCTTTAAATGTTCCATTCCCCCATCAAATGATGATCTTTTGGCTGAAAAGAATCAAAATTCGGGTGTGGACACGCCTAGGCGTGGCATTACGGCGCTTGGGCGCCGTTATCAGAATGCTGAAATTAAATGCAATGTGTCCTGCGCAGCAATCGTATTTCATTCATAACGTTCTCCACGAAACTCCGATTTGGATGATTCAAGTCCTCATTTGAAGCTAACACATAGTTCTACAACATTGTAGAAGGGAACTTCATCCAATTCGGCCTCTAAACATACGGAAATAGCGCTCGAACGTGGAAAGTGGTGTAGATAAGGCGCCCGGGCGTGGACAAGATGGCGCCTAGGCGTGGTAAGCAGAATGTTGACGTTATTTGCATCTTGTCCGGTGCCTGGGCGTGGGTTTTTAGGCGCTTGGGCATAGGGGTGCGTAGCAATTTGGCCTAAACTTGTTTTATACGTCGTTTTTCATCCCGTTCTTTGATTGTATCCATTTAAGACCTGAAATCACTTAATGCACGAATTAAACGCACATGTGGCAAGAATCAAGCGATAAATGAACCTAAGACATAAACGCAAAGGGGCTTAAAAACACGTAAAAAATGCCTCTTATCATAAAACATCAAAAGAGATATGGGATAACTTGGCTATAGTATGTGAAAGTTCAGCACAGATGAAGGAGAACAAGCTCTCCATAGCTATGCAAAGATTTGAGCATTTCAAGATGCAGACCGATGAGACGCTAGACAATTGGACGCAAGGTTTACTTTGCTCATTACAGAGTTAGCGTCATTAGACAAGGAATTGACCAACAAGGAAATGGTTAATAAGATCTTCAGAAGTCTTCCAAGCAAGTATCTGATTATGACTGTTGCTATGAGAGAATCACAGACATTGGAGACTCCAGAACATGTGTTTTCAGAATTAAAGGCATTTGAGTTCGAATTGGGCGAAGTCAGCGATACATCGACTTAACGACTGAATCAGGAGCTTTAATCGCTACCACCAAAAGTAAGGGTAAAGCGATCAGTGAGGTGAAATCAACGAAATCCAATGAAGAAAAGGAGATGGCTTTACTAGTCAAGAAATTTCTAAGATATAAAAAGAGAAACCCTATTGGACAAACTTCATTTCAAACCCCTCCCCTTGCACCAGCACCTCAATATCAAGCGCCAGTGTATTCGGCACCTCAACCAATAGCACCAGTTCCCTACCAAGCGCCTACAACTCCCACTTAGAATCTCTCAGCGCCAGTTGTTTCAAAGCAATTAACCACTGAACAGAAAATGAAAACTAATTTGTGTTATAATTGCAGGAAACCAGGGCACTACCAGGTAAATTGCCCTTATCCAAATGTGTCTAAGCCCACAAGGTAAGACTATGCGGATAGAAACCAATTCAGGAGCAACCTTCGCCAACAAGGTTTGCTAGCGGAATCTGAACCATTCTCCACACCTGAAGAGGATTTGGAATCATCAGATGAAAGCAGTGATGATGACCCAACGAGCGACTCAGCGTTGATTTGTCTCATGGCAAGAGATGATGAAGCATCTAACGATTCGCTACCAGAGGTAACCACTGAATTATCTCATCCTCTTTCTTATGATGAATTACTTGACAAAGTCAATGAATACTATAAAGATTGTCAAGATGCCGCCAAAATATATCAAAATCACTTCGCTATTATGTCATCGCTCACAAGTGATAAAGTAATGCTCAAAGCAGAGTTACAAGTTCAGCAACAAAGCATTGAGAAGAACAAATTGCATGAGAGTGAAATTACTCAATTGAAAAGCGATCTTGATACAATAGTCAAGAGAGAAGCTGATCTGATCGCTAGACTTGCCAAATCAGAGCAGCTCCTCTCATCATTATCAAAAGCTTCAAGAAAGTTGGATAATGTGACTGAGGTAACAAGAATGTTTGGTGAAAAGACCGGTTTAGGATGCAATAAGTTCGGTAAACAACTAAATAAATCTAATTTTACGGCGAACAACAAAGGAAAGGATGTTTTCTTTGTCGAGAAAGCTTCACAAAGTCAAACGCTGAAGCGACAATGGTACGAGGCCAAATGAGAAAGCCAAAGCTAACTCAGGCAAGGGAAAGGCAAAGGCACATGATTCACAAAGACAGGTTCATCCAAAAGCTTAAAAGACCAAGGATAAACCTAATCACAGTGAATCAAGCGCTAAGCATCCAACACCAAAATTGCAACCCAAGCCAGCGCCCAGGAAATACCAGCGTCAATATCCAAGCTAGTCAAGATCATATTATCGATACTATGATGATTATGATTATGACTATGATTATGATTACTATTATAATCGAGGATATTATTATATACCCAAAAAGCATACACATCACAAGGTGTACAAAAAGCACACACAACACAATGTGAAACCCAAGAAGACCAGTATTCCTACAATGAAGACTAGGCAAATATGGGTTCCTAAAGTTTTAATTCAAACCAAAGCTACTAACGTTGAAGGACCCAAGACAACATGGGTACCTAAGAAGAATTAGAAATGTCCTTTAAGTGCAGGTATCTAGAGCCAACACCGATACTTCAGTTTGGTACTTTGTTAGTGGATCGTCAAGACACATGACTGGTTCCAAGGATCTATTGATCAACTATCAAGTAGCCAATGGTCCTCAAGTTGTTTTCGGTGATAACTCCAAAGGTAAAACCAAAGGTATAGGTATCATGCATAGAGGAAACATCATGATTAGTGATGTATATTATGTTGAGGGTCTTAAGCATAACTTGTTAAGCATTAGTCAATTTTGTGATAAAGGCTTTGAAGTAAAATTCTCAAGAGACTTCTGCAATGTTAAGACTAAGTCTACTAAATTAAGAGAAAAAAGAACAAATAATGTGTATTTAGTGGATTGGGATTCTACAATTGATAACAACCCCACATGCTTTGTTGCTAAAAGTCAAAATGAATTGGGTTGGTTATGGCATAGAAAAATGAATCACCTCAACTTTAAGGCAATCTCTCAATTAATATCTCTAAATCTAGTAGAGGGTACCTAAGGGTTCCTTTCAGAAAAATCCTTTATGTGACGCATGTCAAATGGGTAAACAAGTTAAATAATCTTTTAAGAAGAAACCATGTCTATCTACTTCTAGAGTTCTTGAACTATTGCATCTAGATTTGTTTGGTCCTATTCAAATCATGAGTGTTAGTGGTAAAAAGTACTCGCTAGTAATAGTTGATGACTTCTCTCACTATACATGGGTAGAATTTCTAGCGACCAAAGATGAAACTAGTGTCAAGCTCACATCGCTAATTCATCAATTGCAAACTTATAAAGATCTCAAAGTGACAAGAATTAGAAGCGAAAGAAGAACTGAATTTACTACCAATTTGTTGAGAAGTTTTGTATAGATTTTGGAATAATTCATGAGTATTCTGCCCCTAGAACACCTCAACAGAATGGAGTTGCCGAGCGACGGAACAGAACACTTAAGGAAGCCGCTAAGACGATGCTTGCAGAGTCTAAGCTGCCTCAAAGGTTTTGAGCCGAAGCTATCAATATCGCTTGCTACACTCAGAACCGGTGTATGATCAACAAGCAACATGAAAATACTCCATATGAGTTGTGGAAGGGACGTAAGCCTAACATTTCATATTTTCATGTATTTGGTTCAAAATGTTTCATTCATAACAATGGATCCCAAAGTCTAAAGACATTTGATCTTAAAGCGGATGAGGGAATCTTTCTAGGCTATGCCAAAAACATAAAGAGTTTTCGTATCCTAAATAAGATCAAATCAAAGGTTGAAGAATCCATTCATGTTGTGTTTGATGATACTAACTAAGAACCGAGTAAGGTTAATCCTGATGATGTAGGAATTGAAGATCTTGCCCAACAAGCGTCACAAATCAATCTTGGTGATGATAGCGATGATGATGAGGATGATGAGATCTTTGTGCCTATTCCTAAGATTGCTCGTGAGGTTACTAATGATGATAGTATCAGAATCGCTGATGATCATGAAGAGAATGATCATCAAGAGCAAATTGAAACTGTGAATGATGCAGCAACTTCGTCAGAGACAAATGAGGGTCAAGCGATTGATAATCAAGAATCTCTCAACCCATTCCAACCAGACCATAAATGGCTTAGAGACCATCCACCAGAGCTAGTCATTGGAGATATTGAAGCACCTGTGAGAACTAGGTCCACTACAATCAATGAGGCCATGTTCGCAAGTTTTCTATCTCAAATGGACCTAAAGAAAGTGGATGAAGTGCTCAGTGATTCAAGTTGGGTAGAAGCAATGCAAGAAGAGCTTAACCAATTTGAGAGAAGCAAGGTTTGGACGCTAGTATCAAGACCAACTCACCAAGGAGTCATTGGAACTAGATGGGTTTTTAGGAACAAGATGGATGAAGATGGCATTGTTATAAGAAACAAAGCCAGATTAGTCGCTCAGGGTTATTACCAAAAAGAGGGTATTGATTTTGATGAGACGTATGCCCTAGTAGCCCGTCTTGAAGCGATTCGTATGTTCCTAGCATTTGCCACATTCAATAAGTTCACAGTATATCAAATGGACGTAAAGAGTGCTTTCCTGAATGGTATACTCCAAGAAGAAGTCTATGTGGAGCAACCCCCAGGATTCATCAACAACCATGGGAAAAGTATGTTATACAAGTTGGATAAGGCACTCTATGGCGTTAAACAAGCACTAAGATCATGGTATGACACTCTTTCTCTCTTCCTTATCGGTAAAGGCTTTTCAAAAGACAGCGTTGATACAACGTTATTTAAAATTATCCATAATTAAGATATTATCTTAGTCCAAATATATGTTGATGATATTATATTCGGATCTACTAATAAGCGATTGTGTGAGAAATTTTCGAAAATGATGCAAGATCAATTTGAAATGAGCATGATGGGTGAATTAACTTTCTTCTTAGGATTACAAGTTAAACAACTCCCTAATGACATATTTATTACCAAGCTAAATATACATGAGATATGATAAAGAAATTTGGTATGGAAAATGCATCATCTTCAAAAATTCCAATGAGTCAAACGCTTAAGTTACATAAAGATGAAAGTGGGAAGAAGATTGATATCACTAACTATAGAGGTATTATCGGATCACTTCTTTATCTTACCGCTAGTAGACCTTATATTATGTTTTCGGTATGCATGTGTGCACGCTATCAAGCTGATCCTAGAGAGTCACACTTAATTGCTACCAAGAAGATCCTTAAATACCTAAAAGGCACACAAAATGTGGGCTTGTGGTATCCAAGGGATTCTCATTTTAAACGAATTGGTTATTCAGACGCAGATTTTGCAGGATGCAAAATAGATAGAAAAAGTACTAGTGGTACATGTCAATTTCTAGGTGATAGACTAGTTTCGTGGCATAGTAAGAAACAACAATCTATAGTGACTTCTACCGCTGAGGCAGAGTATGTAGCCACTGGGAGCTGTTGTGCACAAATCCTTTGGATGAGGCAACAACTTAGAGATTATGGAACAATCTTAGGTCCTACCCTAATCCATTGTGATAACCAAAGTGCTCTAGCTATGACCCAGAATCCTGTCCTTAATTCTAGAACTAAACACATTGATATTCTCTATCATTTCTTGCGTGACCATATTCAAAAGAAAGATATTTCCATGCACTTTATTGGAACTCACAAACAATTGACAGATATTTTCACCAAAGCGCTCAACGAACAACACTTTCTCACTTTGAGAAGTGAATTAGGTATGATCGATTTAAACGCTTAAATCATAAAGCATAATATTTTATAGGCATATAATTTAGGGGGAATCCAATTTATGTTTATATCTAAAGCATTTTTCTAAATTGAAGAAAGTTGTCAATTTTAGGGAAAACTTTAAAACAGTACATGTCTCAATCTATGAGCGACTGTGATAAAAAATGATTTTGAAAAATTTTATGCATTGATCACTAGCGTTTATCTATTATGCATGACAAAATCAATCTCTAAAAATATTAAATGAAAATATATTTTATCCAAGCGATTGATTTGTATCAAAATCTTCAGCTTTAAAAGATTGACCTTTATCAAAAAGACTTCAGCGTTTAAGAATATTCCCACTTAAACACTAAGTAACTTTTTCTAAAAATCATGCATAGTTTTCATCGCTAAAAAGTAGCGTGTGGATAATTCCAAAAGATTATCAAATCAAACCGCCGGTTAAATGAACCCTATCTAAAAACTAGGTGGTTCAGTAACTGCACATGTCTGAGTACATGTCAGTGTACTATCAGGCGCGTGTAATTCACGCTGAAAATTTCAAAATTATTCAAACGTTTTGAAAAAGTAACTGTGGATTTCAAACTTTTACAATTCACAGATGTTACCCTATTTTACGCACTTTTTGACATCCGTATTTATGAGTAAACGACTCAGGTTTAATTTTTGTTATTTCCAAAATTAATTTATGTACACGTGTCATTCATCTAATAGTCGAGGAGTTATTTTTTCCTCCTATTTAAACCCCTCACAACCTTTACAGTAAAACTTTGTCACTTCCAAAATACTCCTGCTGTAAAAGTTTTTATATCTAAGACAAAAAGAATCTCTTTTCTCTCCTCAACCGAACCTTTTTCCGTTCATCAATGGCACCCAAATCTTCAAAATCTGCTATCGAAAAATCTTCCAAATCTGAGAAACCAGTCACTGTTAACACTGATTTTCTTGTTAATTGGGACTACCTTTTTGACAACCAGAACTTCCCTCTAAGGACTATTGTTCCCCTGGTCCAAGAGTCTGGTTTGAGAGATATGATCACTTCCTTTACAAATATCTTTAAGGAAGAAGCCCTATTTTTCTTCAAGAACGCAAAAATCTCTAACGATGGAAACTCCATTTCCCGCGTCTTTCCTTTTGCCCATGAGACCTTCATTCTCACTCCTCAACTTATATCATCTTTACTCAATCTGCCCAATGATGGAGGTGAAGTTGAAAATGTTACTCTTGGTGATGCTACCAAAGTCTAGGCTTTAATCAAGAAAGAAGACGTTGAAGCTGCGTATGAACCCAACTTCAAGAAGAATGACATGAAGGGTGAATATGTCATTCTTGCTGACATCTACGCGAAGATGATAGAGTGTAGGAAGGGTAGTTTCGATAAGGTTTCCAACATTCAATACAAAATGATGGTTGCCATCCTGACCAAGTTGAAAGTCAATTGGTCGCTTTATGTTTTCAATCGCTTCAAGGCAGGGATGGCCAAGTCAGTAAATCCTAAGCCTTATGGGATTGTGCTAAGTTGTATTCTAAGCACTAGCGGTTTCGTTAACACCGCTGGAAAGAAGGTCCCAGCGCTTAAGTTCTATGGAAAGAAGATGATAAGCGAGCTGCTCAAACCAAGAAGACGTGGCGGTGCAGCGGTTCCTAAAGAAGAGCGTGAGCGACTTCTTACCGAAGGAGTTGTTCACAGTGATGATGAAGAGCAAGAGACCTCATCTTCATCTTCTTCATCCGAAGAAGCGGTGGTGGTCAAGCGACCTAAAAGAAAACTAGTTTTGAAAGTCGTTGAGCCATCAAAGCCCGCGAAGAAGCAGAAGAAGAAGCTGGAGCCTAAGAAGAAACAAAAGTCTCCTTCTCCTTCTCCCAAATCGCCCTCACCTCCTCCAGCGTTTATATTCTCTCCATAAGAAGAAGAAGCAACAGAAGAAGAAGAAGTACCGCTAGCTCCCAGGCGTACTCCTTCATCCACTCCAGCTGCATCAACAAGCGCTCCAGTCGAGCCAGCGCTTGAAGAACCAGCAAGTGTTCCTCCTACTTCTTCGGACGCTATTCGTGAACCAAGTTCAGAGCCTCAAGCCCCTACTCAATCCGAGAGGCTTTCCCGTGTTCAGGGTAAGTACTTATGTTAATCAATGTATTATATCTTTTCCTTGTTAGTTTCTAAGTCTCTAATGCTAGGATAAAATCTTTTCAACCGAGTGTGCAGCAAATATCCAGAATTTTCTTAACACTCTCGAGAACTTGCGTATTCTCATTCATGCTAATCCTATTACTTCTTTTCTCGATTTAGATCCAGAAGAAGTTGTCCTAAAGCCTGAGGAAAGTATACCAAATGTTGAAACAGATCAAGCGACTGCATCAGTCGATGACAGCCCTCAGGGTAAGCGTTGTAGTATCTTATTTATAATTTCTACTTAGTAGAAATTTTGCTTACTTTTCTCAAACGCTTGCTTGTATCAGTTCAAAATGCACCAGACGCTGATGCACCTCTACCTTCTGAGGTTCCTGTTGAAGTAGATGTCGATATGACCAAGGTTGTGGATATCGCTAAGGAAGTAGCTCTAGTCCTTCTTGTCGCTGAAATATCTCCAATTAGCAAAGCGACTGTTGACGCTGAGCGGTCTATAGAAGTGGTCCCCATCCTAACCGAGTCAATTTTCCTTGTCCCTACTCCAACTGGATCTCCTCCTTGTGTCATAAATTTCATACCCCGTGGCTATGATGCAAATGATGAATTCTACTTTGTCACTAGGGAGCTTGACACCAGGAAATTAGTCGATATGGAGATTAACTTTCAAAACACTCTCCATAGGACTGATGTCTCTAATTCTGCTAAGTTCAATTTCTTCGAGCGCTTCGCTGATTTGGGTCTCTACAATCTTAAGCGTCTTGAGTATATCAGGCGACCAGCGTTTAACATGGAAAAATTTAACGAGAAGCGTTTCAATTTTATTGGCCATTCTGAAGAGTCCTTTTATCCTTTGCGCCAGAACAAGATCGTCATCAAGAATCCCCATATGGGTGATTGGTCAAAGAATCCCGACAAAGAAATTCTTAACAGGATTGGATACTCTGTCTACCCCAAAGTCGTTCAATCTTCTCAGAATGCTCTATCTCCAAGGCCCCTCAGATTATGGAAAGGAAAAGGACCAGTTGTCGTTGAGCGTCCCAATCCTATTAACGCTTGGATAGAAGCTGAATCCCGCGAGTACCTTGCAAGATTATGGGCTGAGGATTATGATGAAGAAACAAAACGCTTTGAGAAATTCCTTGCCGCCAGAAAAGATCAGAAGAAAGCTGAAAAGCTTGGCAAGCTGTGGATGATGGATACAGCCAGATGGGCTGAAGAGTTTGTTTTACACTTCTATTCTCTTGAAGAACTCGTGAGATATCCATTCTTATTTGAATTTGGAATTGAATACAGACGCCGAGGGTTTGCAACCTTTTTACTTCAACAGCGTCAGCATATTTCTGGAAACGTTAGCGATCCAGGCAACCTATCGAGCGCTACATCCGCCAACAGCTAGCCTTATTCAATCAAGGTGAACGCTATATGTTTCACTCTCATTAAGCGTTTGTTCAACGCATTTTTCTAGATTTGAACGAAGATGCCTCCACCAGTAAACAACCTCCTTTGCCAGGACAAAGTGAAGTTCCTTTGAGCATTGATAATGATCACACTGAGTTTGCTGAGTTTTACAGAGACAGAAGAGTAGTGATAGAAAATGCACAAGCGATGGATATCACTTTTAACCACTATTCTGGGTTAAGTGACTTCTGAAGATACAACCTTCATCTTGTGCTCTTTTGCCAATAGAAAATCCAAGTGGCCAAAATGATATTACTGATCAGGCCAGTGGACAGAGAAGCAGCTCAAGCGTTTATGCCTTATTTATTGGACTTCTACAACTCTTATGTTTCAGGAGTTAATCTGCCAAAAGATGTGCAATTTGCACTAAGCATTGAAGAGCGCGAAGACACTATAGTCTTTATTCCGCAGACCAACCTGATAAGTCCAAGGCATATCATGGAAGCGATTGGCCCCCTTTGGGTCATTGCTATTGAGAATCCTTCTCCTTCCATGGAGATTGTTGAGCTAGTAGAGGATATTACTCCTACTGTGGAAGCCGCTCAAATTCCAGACGCTTCTTTGCCAGATATTTCTAGCGCCCCAGTAGTCGAGATCTTTACTCAAGAACCTATTTGTCAGACAACGACTGCAGATTTATCCATGGATCAAGCAATTCAGGAAGTTCAGGAAGTCCTTGATGAGCCTGAAGAGCCTTTTGTAAGAGACAAATCTAAAGGCAAAGCTGCAATTTCTAGCTCATACGGACTCATTCCATCTCCTAAGCGTTCTTCCTCCTCTGATTCAGATTCGAAAAGTGATCAAAAGACTCGAGACTTTAAAAGAGCTGTTAGGAACTCGCTCAATACCATCGAGGGTTTCTGCTCTAAGATACTTGAAAATAATGATCTAAATATCAGGCTGGTCTCTGACACTAGAAGTCGTGATATTGCAAATTCTGCAACAAAAAGCACCATAGCAATCATGGATAGCATATCACCACTAATCACTACTCTTTCTGAAGAATTCAATTGGACGCTTGCCCAAAATACATCCGCTGATACTGAGCATCACAATTCTTCTAATTTAATTGCTCAAAGTGTCGCTGAGCAAGTTGCTCTTTTGATAGATGAAGTCAAGCTTTTACGTCGGGACATCGCTGAATTAAAGACCTCCCTTGATGATGCCAAGAAGGGGGAAGATCTTAAAGAAAAGTCCCAGACCAAGGCCATCTCTAAGATAGACAACAAGCACTGGCGATCTATGTTAAAGGAGATAGTGAGCATAAAGAAAATGCTTACTAAGAAGCGAAAGCCTAGATATTATCAAGACAGGCACTTACTTCCGGACTTAGATGTTGAGTTCTTAGAGAGTATGGGTTTTTATCCATATGCCGGAACGCTTAGAAGGCCTATCAACTGGAAATCTACTAAGGATAGAAGACAAGACATTTACCATGACTTGATCCGAGAACTTGGAATCCACCCGAGGGATTGGGTGGAAAGTTTGAGGGAGCTGAATGAAAGCGCTAGACTAAGAAGACATGACTACAATGAAGTCCAGCATACAACCATGATAGATGTTGATAGACTTCTACTGGACTTAGCGACTGAAATCTATTAAGAAGAAGAAGCAAATAGAAAGCGACAGAAAAGATGAATGATTATGTTGTTTTATATATATTTCTGTTTTTTGTTTTTCGTTTTTTTTTCTTTTCAGTTGTAAATCATGTATGCTTAATTCTTCCAAATGAATGAATGAATAATTTAACGTTGAAACAACTTGTTGAAGCTAATCTAACTTCAGCTAACTTAACTAACATTCTAAACGCTAACTTTTGATCTTTTTGGACTTTTCTTTGAACTCTTAATCTATAAAAGAGTTATAAGAATTAAGGTCTTGACATCATCAAAAAAGGGGAATTATTAGGAAATTTCATGTTAGATATTTTGATGATGACAAGATAGGATCTTATGTTAGACCCCAAAAAGAATGTAAGTTTATATTTTCATAGAAGTTATGTATAAGCGTTTAAATGTTTGTAATATTAATTAGGCTTGTAATTTTATCTTTATAGATTTTAGACTAAGTATTAGATACCGAATCGCTAATAGAATTCTAGGTGAGTCTATTAGAGATAAAGTTGAAGATCAGCGTCTGAAGTGAAATGAAGATGAAGATTTGTTCTTAGCATCTCTCAAACGCTAAAGGACTATTTCAGGATTTATGGATCAAGCGCTCAAAGCACTCCAGAAATCAGTATTAGATTCACCTGAAATAAATCCTCAAGTCATGTAGAACTTAATTACAATCATTCAACGGACATTTATTTCCAACGGGAAATAAATTCAAATGCATTAAATGCCTGATAAGAGCATTAAATGTGATAAACTATTATGACTTGTGGACAAGCCACCTTTTGACTAGACTATTAGAATTTCAGAGTTCAAGTCTGCTCCCGTCCAATCGGAACCAGCAAGATTTCAGGAATGTCAGAGAAAAGGCTGTTTCACGTGCTTACATGTGTTCAACGGACAAATCCAAAGAATTGCCTATAAATAACTCATTCCAGCAAACCCTAAAAATAATAACGTACATACACAAGAAAGTAAAAACTTTGCTGAAACTTGTTCTCAAGAAAAGCTTAGAAACTCCATAGCCAAAACCTTTCAAGGTTTCTACATACATTCCAGACAGTCACAAATATCTCAAACATCTTCCAAAGAAGAAACCTAAATTCTTACTGAGATATTCTAAGTTGTTTGATCTTTCCAAAAACAAACAAAACCTGTGTGACAAAACCCTCAAACTTTCATTTGAGTGAGAAAGTTGTGGAACCCCTTACAGGCAGTATTTCTGAGTGAGAGAAGCTTGTAGAAGAAGATCTTCATTGGTGCTGAAATCTGTGTGATCAAGGAGCCCGAGATCATCTTTCACCTCTTTACTATCTTGTAGAAGATTCTGTGTGATTCTTTGATAATCAACTCGGTAAATTCCCTCCAAGTGAAAAAGGAGAAGAAGGACGTAGCTGGGATTACATCACCCAGTGAACCTTACAATTTCTCGTGTTATTTACTATTATTATTGTCTTGCTTTATATCTTATTATTTATTCTGAAAAAGACAAATTAAACTGCCAAGCGACTATTTAACTAAAACGAACGCTAAAGTTTTAAACTTATTTACGCAGTGCTAACCCTCATTAAGTGATCTAAGTATTACCCTACTTTGGTAAACTGCTAAAATCACTGAGTCCAAGTTATCTTTACTGAAGCGCCTGACATAAGCGCTCAACCTTCTAAGCGTTCTAATCTTTAAAAAGTGATACGAATTTTTGAAGTCGAAAAAGACTTCAGGGTCTATTCACCCCCCCATTTTAAACCCTTTCGTATGCCACTTGGGACCACCAGAATTAATTACCGATTAATTCATGACTTCTACCAATCAAGGTTAGTACTAGCCACGCGCCGAGAAAACCCAGCCATGAACTATTATTAGTTGACCTTTCCGCATTACGGTTCTCACATAAGTAAAATCCTTCCATCAAATATCCCGATCAATTCTAGGACTTGGATGTCAGTCGAAATCCCAGTAACCTGATTCTATGTATATCGATCTAAGTGATGTTGACCAATTTATCAACCAAGCGAGGAAACACTATGCTTCCTTATTGATACGACTCCGGCCAGAGGTTACCATTGTCAATACACTGTGAAGTACATAGGATATATGCCGATGTTAATGATCAGTGGCAGATTCTCTTTTGGCATTCACGCGTCTCCGTACATAACCAGACTGGACCCAACATGCCCCACTTTATGACTCACCTGGCATCGTGTGACCAATCTAAGTATAGTGGGCTATGCACATGACGACCAATGGTGCCTCAAGTCATGAGGACCAATCTTACGCCTACGTAACCGTGGAGATTCTAAATTCGACATTGACTCCAATATGGAACCTCGGTGTAACGAGAACCCACGTACATGCACTGATGTACACTGTATCAGTATCCATGGAATAAAATACACTCTCCAAGAGTATGCATTGTACATGCAAGTCTTTGCGAGTCATTGATATCCCTATCTCATTGATTCTATGAATTGGAATATTTTTAAGAACACAACCTTAGAGACGTATTCGATGATTGGCATCCCGGATACCAAACAGAGTTTAAGAGTGATCTAGGGGACTTTATCTAATTGCATAAAATGATAAGATAAAGAAGAATATTCTTTTTTTATTAAATAACTTAACAAGATACATCATAAGATTGTTTAAAGAGTCGACTAATACGCCCTACAAATGGTGCGCTGGGAACCTAACTCTTTCAATCTTCCACTTGCCCTAGAGCTAATTGCCCATGCATTTTAGGCCCATCTTCTCAAGATGTCCCTCCAATACTATTTAGCCCAAGGATTTGGTAAATGTTTCTGCTATGTTATTTGTCGAGTCTACACGTTCCACTTGAACGTCGCCTCTACGAATGATCTCTCTGATTAGATGGTATCGCCTTTCTATGTGTTTAGACCTCTGATGAGACCTTGACTCTTTTTACCATGCAATACCCCATTATTTTCACAGCACAATTGTACGAGATCAACAATAGATGGAACAACACACAACTCTTGGATGAAGTTCCTCATCCAAACATCTTGCTGCAATGTACTCAACCTCTAAGGTGGAGTCAGCAATAGTTTCCTGTTTGGAACATTTCCAGCTGACCACTCCACCATTGAGTACAAAGATAAATCCCGAGATAGATTTGAAATCATCAACATCAGATTGGAAGCTAGAATCTGAATTGGCCTTCCAATTTTAGTTCTCATTCACCATAGACTAGAAAGGTATCCTTAGTTCTTTTTAAGTACTTAAGGACTACCTTTATGGATTTCCAGTGCTCATCGCCTGGATTGGCTTGCTATTGGCTTTGTTGCACTAAGTGCATAAGCAACATCAGGCCGTGTATATAGCATAGCATACATAATACTCCCGCTATACTCCCTATGGCGGAGGCATATGGTATGTGAGGCATGTTTTTCTCTTCCTCCGGTGTCTTAGAAGACATAGACCTGAAAAGAGAAATACCATAACTCATAGGCACCAGTCCTCTCTTGGACTGATCCATTTTGAATCTCTTCAAAACTCTATCTACGTACACATATTGGGAGAGTCTCAGCATTCTACTTTATCTATCTTGATGAATCTTCATCCCCAAAACGTAGGATGCCTCTCCCAAATTCTTCATGGAGAATTGTGTGGATAACCACACTTTAGTTTCTTGTAACATTCCTATGTTATTTCCAAATAATAGAATGTCATCAACATAAAGTACCAAAAACGTTATTGTGCTCCCACTAGCCTTTTTGTACACACAAGCTTCATCAGCATTTTGAACAAAACCATATGTTTGTACAGTATCATCAAAGCACTTGTTCCAGCTTTGGGAAGCCTGTTTGAGTCCATAAATGGATCTCTGAAGTTTGCACACCATATGTTCATTTCCTATGGATGCGAAACTATTAGGAATCCGATCAGATGCGCAGCGGAAGGTGAACATTCATGGATTCCTAAAGCAGGATCACTTTATGGCGTTTAATAATTTTATATATACAGAAACAAGTACACAACGATTTACCATTATTGAAGTGTGGTTCGTTTCTTGATCTACTGTCTACACTGCAGTAATCCCCGGGACTCCTCCCTCTAGATATCAAGCCGGCATAAGACTTGAAGAAAATCCACCTCCTCTGGCTCAACCATGGCCAACGACTATAAGGGAAGGGGAGAGAGAATTTTTCTCTTTTTTTCTTTGTTGTCAAGTTTATTATGAGTGACTTAAATTTTCCACTAGGTGTTTTGTACTTAGATGGGATGATGGGCTTGGAATTACTTATCCTCGAGCCTACCAGTATCATAATACACGCCTACTTTCATTCCTATTAGGCTTAGTTGACTTTCAACTTAGCTCAATTATTAATTAAATCCAACATATTTTAATCTAATTAAAATATGATATTAATTGATAATGAACTAAATTAATTGAACTAATAATTAATTTAGGATAGGATGAATATAATAAAGAAATCTAATTATTTATTATTAATTTTTTCAATTAATTTAATTAATCAAATAAATTAATTTGTTCATCAAATGAAAAATTGCCTAATTTATGTTATTTGACAACGAAAGAATTTTTCGCTTAATTCTTTGAAAGCGCGCCTCGTAGGTTCATCTCAATTGGCATTGGGAGGAGATCAAGGATGTGAGTGTTTGAGTACTTATATGGGATGATGGGCTTTGATATTTATTTAATTCCTCGAGCCTACCAATATCATAATACAACCCTACTTTCATTCCCTTTGGGCTCAATTGGCATTGGGAGGAGATCAAGGATGTGAGTGTTTGTGTACTTATATGGGATGATGGGCTTTGATATTTATTTAATTCCTCGAGCCTACTAATATCATAATACAACCCTACTTTCATTCCCTTTGGGCCAAGTTGACTTTCAACTTAGCTCAATTATTAATTAAGTCCAACATATTTTAATCTAATTAAAATATGATATTTCTTGATAATCAACTAAATCAATTAAACTAATAATCAATTTAGGATAGGATGAATATAATAAATAAATCTAATTATTTATTATTAAAATTTTCAATTAGTCTGATTAATCAAATAAATTAATTTGTTCATCAAACGACAAATTACCTAATTTATGGACAACAAAAGAATTTCTTCGTTTAATTCTTTGAAAGTGTGACTCTGTAGGTTCGTCTCAATTGGCATGAGGAGATCATGGATGTGTATGTCACCTACCCAGTCTCGTGGACTCATATCGAAACCCAATTGAGATCAAATCTAATAGATCATATACGAACCTTTAGGTCATAGACACCCTGTGAGTATATACTCTTTACTGCAACAACCCGATCGAGTGAGAGTCATGGTATGTGTCAAATTCACAGGACTCAATATTGTGCTCAATAAATCATAGTAAGAAGAAATTATTAAATTACCCTTGTGCACCATACACAAGTTAGTTTCCTGCTTTAGCGAAAGACTTATAATTTTATTTACCTACGATCGCACAGGATATTAATTCGTTTACTACTCGAGACAGTGAATCCCATATTAGCAATCATCAAACAATTGCGACTTGTCCTTCTGAACCGCACTTCGAGGTTGATCCCACCAAAGGGTGAATTGGATCTAACTACTCTAATAACTCGTTTAGTGTCACAAGTCCAATCTTCGTGAATCCTCAGTTCTAAGGCTCACGCACACTACTGTGACTAGTAATTCAATCATTGATAGTCACCGAGTAATTACCCATATGATGAATTACGGCGAGTCGTGTTCGAATATCAATTCCATTGATATATCTATGGCACATGCTCCCACCATTCCAAAGTGTCCGACTGACACTCATTGTCAAAGCTTGCATCATACAAGTCTACTCATAATGCCCAATTAAGACTCTTCGACTTGCGAACTCTTGTTTAAGTAATCAAGGAATCGACACTTCTAGTGTCAATCTCCTCTAACCATTAGGAATAGAAGCTCCCTCTTGATTACTCAGGACGTTTTTGTTCAATACAGATAGATGCTTTTAAGATTTACATGAATATATAAGTTTTGCCTTCCTCTAAGTTTGTACAGTATAAATCATGTAGGAATCGGTGGAGCCCCGGGGACACCAGCACAGCGGAAGAACATGGATTTTAATAAAATCCCGGCATCCCCAAATTAGGACAAGGCAGACATGGTACCATCGGATTCAAAAATTAACTAAAAATGTAAGTTTTGTCGTGTTTACCTCTTGAAGAACAAAATAACAATATCTTTTTAAGCTACTTCCTGCTGTACCTCTCCGGATTGGTTTTGCTCTAGCGCTCCAAGTGTTGCGCCTCTAAGATGTATCTACACCTTAGCTCATACCCTCAATTATCTCCACCAGTACTAGCCAAGAGAATATCGAATTTTGGCTTATGAGAAAAAGGGATAGGAATATATTTTTGGTGTTCTTCATACTCAAAACATGAGTTGGAAGAAGTTCTTGCAAAAGAGATGGAAGAGAAGAGATAGAGAGAAATAATTTTCACAAGACAAACTTAACTAGAATGAATTGCATTAACTTGTAAGATATCAAAAACACATATATGTATATATAGAGTCCACCAAGGGTATCTCACACACATACACACGCCACTTTCCATGTACATAGGCATGTGTGTATATATTATATATATACAATATTAATATTGATTTCCTTCACCTTTTACTTCTCTTCCTTAGTTAATTAGATCCACTAATTAACAAATAAGATCTTTCCATATAATTAGTCAGCTAACTAATTAAACAAATCTTACCATATCCACAATATCTATCCTAATATATTTATAAGAACTTTCCATATCAATTAGTCATCTAATTAATCAGAATAGATCCTACCAAATATATTATAAGATATATATTATATATATATATATATAGGGTCAAGATCTAATACATACCCTATCTAAGATAAGATATAAGACCCATTATACACCATTGGATCAATTAAATCCAACAGTCCAAAAATAATCCAGAAACATGCGGCAAAATGGGTTCTAATTCGCTCAAGGGGTATAATTGTCAATTTTTTCATTACACAGCATCATCCTCCCAAAAATAACGGCATAAAATCTTCCCTGAAATCTCTCCATTTGAAACTGCGAAAATCTCACCTACAATCTCTCGATTTGTTACCAAAATTGACTCAAAGAAGTTATAGAATCCTATTAAACCTATAATTCCATCGATTATCACCACAAAAAAATTCTGAAACTCTAAAAAATTTCTGGAAATCGAGATTGCAAACCCTCTGAAAATAGTGATTTTTTCAATAGTGATTTGAACACATTATACATCATATTATATTACATTATACATCATATTATATTACATTATACACTATCATATAAACCATTATACAGTGAATACAATAGCTAATTAATCCATTATATAATAGTTAATAATCAAATATACAGTAAATATAAACAAGGTAAAGTACGAAAATAATGGAAATAAATAAAAATAAAAATAAAAATCCGAATGAAAACGTAAAAACGCGAAAAAACCTATTAAAACGATGGAATTTGGGCCCGAGAGGGTGGTGCTCAGCATACTTATGATAAGTATACTGAGTTGTTTTTAAAACGATGTTTCCTACAAGATTGAAGTAGAGCTTGGGACCAAATTCCAAAAACAATTTTTGGTGTATAATGGTTTATGTTGTAGTGTATAATGGTTTATGTTATAGTGTATAATAATGAATCTAATCTATAATCTGTTATACCATTCTATATAGTTGAGTATAAAATTCACAGTGTATAATGGTTTGTATTGTAGTGTATAATGGTTTGTATTGTAATGTATAATAATGAATCTAATCTATAATTTGTT
The DNA here is from genome assembly GCA_019426215.1 of Buddleja alternifolia. Taxonomy (NCBI): domain Eukaryota; kingdom Viridiplantae; phylum Streptophyta; class Magnoliopsida; order Lamiales; family Scrophulariaceae; genus Buddleja; species Buddleja alternifolia. The sequence goes on along the minus strand of CM033397.1, from coordinate 7,478,685 downwards.
ATACTATTCTATAAAATAAGATTTATAAGTTGAATCCATAAAGAAGAAGATAACACTTGCTATAAGTTCCTGTGTTAATAATATGATTTTTGTGTAATGCATATACATCATATATATTGATGTGTATTTTGATAAGTTACATATATGCACGCTTGCATAATATGCCTACACTTTTTTCAAAATTAATAGAAATTGCTGTCTTATACCACCAATGAATGTCTGATAGCTGTTCACCCATCAAAACACGTCAAATAAATTCTATTAGTGAAGAAAAACAATGGTTTGTGGGAGACTTCCAATGGTTTGTATTGTAGTATCTAATAATAAATCTAATCTATAATTTATTATACCATTTTATATAGTTGTATATAAAATTCACAGTGTATAATGGTTTGTATTATAGTGTATAATAGTTTGTATTGTAGTGTATAATAATGAATCTAATCTACAATCTGTTATGCCATTCTATATAGTTGTGTATAAAAATTCACAGTGTATAATGGTTTATATTGTAGTGTATAATGGTTTGTATTGTAGTGTATAATGGTTTGTTATTGTAGTGTATGATGGTCCGTTACAGAGAAATAAAGAGAAACTCATTTGTTCAAATTCACTCTATCTATTACATTAGATCAGTTGCTTAATGATGATTTGCAGACTCATAATTGATAACAGAAGAAGAATTCAGAGAAAATTGAATTGAAAACAGAAGAAGATGATGAATAGGGATTCGATTTCTGCATATCCTTCGATCTTTACAGCCCCGATCTCGAATTTTACTGAAAAACAATCGATTTGATGATGAATTGAACGGGAAAAAAACAATATCTCGTATCAATTTTGTTGGAAAACAACCGATTTGATGATGAATTGAATGGGAAAAAAACAATATCTCGTATCAATTTTGTTGGAAAACAACCGATTTGATGATGAATTGAGCGGGTAAAATGATATCTCGAATCAATTTTACTGAAAAACAATCGATTTGATGATGAATTGAATGGGTAAAAAAATATCTCTTATCAATTTTGCTGATATATGTGATTATGGAAATAATATAATGAAATCGGTTATGGCTCGTGAAACTGGGGATTTGATTTGATACTGTGTATTAAATTGAATCTGTTAGTTATAATTTAATGACTAAAATGCCCTTTACATAATTAAAACAAATTATTAAATCAGTTAAATGTGTTAAATGTAGACCTTGGGATCAAATTGAATCAAAGGCCTAGATTGAGTCTTATATCTTACTTAATGACAAGGGATGTATTTGATCCATATCTTATATATATATATATATATATATACATATACACACATAGACTTAGTGAATAAGATAAAATCCTCCACCAAATTTATACACACATACACGCCCATACGTGTATATATATACATATATATATATTTATTTATTTTCCTCTTTCACACATTAATTATTTAGACCACTAATTAATTAACTAGTTTTTCCCAATTTAATATTCCAAAATTATAAGACTATTGTCAATCAAGACCATAAGCCCTCCCATAGGCTAGTTTAATTATTTATAATAATTAACTAGGCTTTGGATTAATTTCACCAATTAACCCAAGGCACCTATTGGTCGTGGTTCAATGTCTAGCAAAGTCGCCACGACTTCCTAGATGTTAACGATGAAAAGCAAATCTATCCAGATTTTGATCTTCATGCGAGTCGAATCCCTCCATCTTTTTCCCGTCTAAGTCCTAGGGTTCGACGACGGTCGAAACCCTCGTAGCCTTGGAAACTATGACTATGTTGGTTCCACTAATAATCCGGTCTTCTAAGTAGGGATCACCAATCCCTCTTATAAGACTATGCTCTAGGCAGAGACTTTTTTTTTTTTTACCATTCAGTTTCACTCAACAACATAGGAAATGCCACGCTGTTAGCCTTGGATGGATCCCTAGACGACTGTCATCTATTTTGTTGTACTACTAGACTATACAGAACATACACGCCGTATGACTTTCCTGGAGTGCATGTGCATATCAAAGTATATTGCGTAGTATCTTTTCCAATGACATCTCAGATCTACGGATTATCTCACACTACGAAATAGAAGGGCTCCAAGTTCAACAGTACCAACGAGGATTCCTTAGCGGGGCTGTTCAATTCCATACTTATCCAAAGTATGAATCTTCATGCATGTATTAGCCATACTAGCCATCGACAATGGAATATGTCAACCTCTTGGGAGATTTACACGCACGAACAAGTCTTGGTGAGGCCAGTGATATCCCACATCTCATAGCATCTATAACTTGGAACGTGTTTTAGGATTATGATCTTTGAGAGCATTTCATAGGTATCCTGACTGCTTCCCTTTACCAAATGTAATCCATGGGATTTTTGTCTATACTTTCCTGAGTAGTCAACAATATAGAAGCATTCCAACAGTTTTGATGTAATCTAAATGATAAGACCGTCATAGTGTTTATGATCTAGTGTTCAAGCCAACATATGACTCACCGGGTATACAACACTTTCAATCTCCCACTTGCCCAAGAGCCCACTGTTAATGTTCCCACATAGGTCCACCATCTAGATGACCTATTGAACACAACTACTACTAAAGGGTTTTGGTGAAAGGGGTTTGCCACGTTTTCGTCGAGTTGACTTGTTCCACTCGAACATCGACTTTGATAAAAGTAATCTCTCAGATTATTCATCTCGCCACTGGGTATGCATAGATAGTAGGTGAGACCTCGTTCTTTCTTAAGAGCTTACACCCTTATCAATAATCATAGTACATTCGTACTTGTTATTCGATTAGTAGAACCTAATATTATCCATAAGATAGGTTCACTTATCCAGATACCTTTTATTGCCGCATTCTTATGCGTGATTTAAATGGTAGAATTAGTCTTTGTCTTTTCTCAAGAGACTTTCTTAGCTCTTACTCTTCCACTTGGCATAAAACAACTCCTCAATCATCACTTAAGTTCATGTCTTAAGACTAGAGATTCTAGTTCTAATTTCCCATGTTGTTTTCCAATAAACAACATCAATCCAATCCATTTGATGAGTTAGGAGTTCGACTCAATACATAAGATGTATTAGTCAACACCAATTTTAACTCATAGTACCTTTCGGTTATGCTTTTACAGGAATAATCTCCTTTACTTCTTCCATGTTGAACTCAGTCAACATATTATCTATGTGTTCGACAAAGAAGGGGTTATAGTAACCCAATGACCCACACATATTGATACATCATGCAATTGGGGTGCTTCCCTTTCAAGTCCACTTTGGAAAATTGAGATAATGATCACATGTACGTTACTCATGCAACGTTGCCAACATTTGATACCAATAAGCCAGTTGTACACCTATTAACCTTTAGAACTTAAGTTTTTGAAAAGACCCAATCCGTAGATTGATCTTTGGAGTAGTTACGCTTTAGGCCAGCTCCCACTACTTGTCAAGACCTCTTGACATTCATCATATCCCCCGAATGCCTTTCTTAAGATCGAAGGGTATGGAACTTGTGTTCATAGGTTTACAGGTTTACTAGTTCAATCACTTTAACTGCCAGTGGTATTTATGTTTATCAAGTCTCTAGGTTCCATTACTATCCTCATTCTTTCATGAAAAAACTACTTCATCTTGAGGGTATGATATTATGAAATGATCCTTTTTGTTTCAAGGTGTAATGAACGCGATATTCCTAAGTTTTCTTAGGATACTCGTAAACACAGGACAAGAGGATTTCCAATCCTGATTTCCTCCCATGATGCTTGATATAAGCAATACCTCTCACATCCTCGATGTGTGTGGTTTACATGTCACATCTTATGTGATCAATTTAAGGTTACACTCTATGTCCAATTGATTAATATGCTCGCCTAGGTTATTACCTTGGCAGCTAGAATGTATACATTTATTGTGTTATATGAGTTAAATGTTATGAAGATAGTATGTTGCAAGAATTAATTGTAGAACCAAAATAATAAAACGCATTTTAATAAAACATTGAGTCTCTACCCATAAACCAAGGTGGAGAAAAACATGGTTCATAACATTAATTCAAAAATATGATAAAACATTCTTCCAAAAAACATTGTCTCATAATAAAAACAACAAATAAATGATTCCTCGTCCTTCAACCTTAGCTGCAAGAAAACGCTTCCTTGGCATCTTCAGGACCACAGGCTTCTTTCTTTGTTCCTTGCTTCTTCCTACCATCTGCAATCCATTGCAGAAGTGAGTATCCTTATAGTGTGATAACACTTAAGAAGCACCGTTAACTATCAAGTCAACTTTACAACAAATGTACCTTTAGTGCTCTCACGAGGAGGCTCAGGGCATTGATCTTTCTAGTGTCTCTTCTTCTTGAAGTTAAAACACTTCTCATCATTCCCTTTGTCTTTCTTGATACCGCCCTTTGCTTGCAATTTGTTGCCTTTCTTCTTCTTCTTTCTCCTTCTGCTTTTCTTCTTACCAAAAGAGGGAGATGAAGAAGTGTCAGCAAGTAGCACAGGCTTATCTTTCTTGACTGTTGCCTCAGCAGTGCACAACATGTCCAACAACTCTGGAAGAGTGGAAACCAATTTGTTCATATTGAAATTCACTACAAACTGATCATAGGCAGGAGAGAGCGACTGAAGGACTAAATCAATAGCCAAGTCAGGATTTATCGGCACCTCCATATCGTTGAGTTTGTTTACCAAGGCAATCATTCTCAACACATAGTCGGTGACCGATGTTCCTTCAGTCATGCGAGCTCTAAACAACTAGCGAGAGATAACAAACCTCTCATGGTGTGTCTTGACGTCGTACAACTCTTCCAGTGCAAAAACAATCTCTGATGCATGTTCTACAGTCTTAGACTACCTCTGCAACTTATTAGTCATGGATGCCAGAAAGAGACAACGCAAATAGATATCGTCTTTGTGCCATTTCTCATGCGCATCACGAGCAGCCCCTTGGAGCGGCCATAGTCAAGGCCTTCAGATTGTAACACAATATTGAGGTTGCAGTACTAGTCAGGGAAGTTCGGGCCATTTAGCTTATTAGTTTCAAGGATTACTGAGAGTGGAGTTTTAGCCATTTTGACTATTTACTTTGCGGAAACGGAAAAAACATTAGCACTCAAACATAGATTATATCCACATGTTATTATGGAAATTTTAACTTCACGTGTGCTCCCACTGTTTTTCGAATTCCATCACCCCACTAACAGAAGAAGGAAAATTCAACAATTTCCAGCGGGCTCAACTGTCAAATGTGTTATACCTTATTCCACGACTCGTGAGACAATGGGGCGGTAACATTTGGTCAGGCACGCCAGCCCCATCCACCTCAAGGTGGTTCTCGAGATGTTTGCCTCACATTTCATGTATGTCCCGAGAACACGATGAAACCATACACTAGTCCACGTTTAAGTCTGACCCATTAAATTCTCACAACATAACAGTAGCCAGGTGGTCTAACGACTCATGGACGACTCCTTAGCAAAACTGAAACCCATGTGCTCTTCTAATATAACCTCCAAGTTATATAGAATGCTTAAATATGATATTAGTAAACTTAATCTTGCCACCATTTCACGACGCGTGAGACAATGATGACAAGCCTCGCGTTGTTCCTTCTCACATTTAGTGATGGAAGACACTGGACCTAATCAAGAGCTTCTGGGCCCCCGAATTCTCCATTTATGGACTTAATATTTTAACATGGGGTTTTTCACATACAAGGTCTCACCATTTTCAGTTATTTATCTTTCTTAGGTGATCATGCAACACAACATATCATATATAAGATATAAGCGAAAAATAACAATGAGCATGCTATATATAAAGCGGTAAATGTGATCCTAGTCAAGCCAATCCTAAAACACCCCGAGCCATCATGGTGTCGACCAATCTAATCAAGGACACGGACCCTATACTAAGGTCTTCACAACTCCTCGAGCATGAACATCTCCAACTTTGTCTTCAAGATGTCTTCATCTTCATCTTCAAATTACAACAATACAAGAGAAAAGGAAACCTCACCCTCTCATTTACATAAAATGAAAACAAGACACGTAGGGCTCAAATTAAAACGACTAGTCTATGGCTTGATCCGAATCAGCACATAATCACATAATACATGCTCGCACCATACTTTCATAAACATAAATTTATCTACTTTAATTAAGGATAATTAATTAAATTAGTGGACCAAATAAATTATTTTCTAAAAACAAATTTCAGAAAATCCCATAAAAAATCATAATTCTCCATTAATCCGAAAATTAATTCAATTTCCAAAACTTTAATATGATTCTATTCTAGGAATCAATTAATATCATATTAATTTTCCAAGAACTAAATAATAAATACACATTTTGAAAAACCAATGAAAAAGTCCACTTTTCCATATAATTCTAAAAAGCCCAAGTTCAAAAATCATGTAGTTTATTCAATTTTCAAAGTCCATAAAATACCAGTTTTATCTCATACTTGGAATTCAAACAAAATTCACCATCTTTCAAAAGCCATAAAGAAGCCCACTTCTTCATTTAATCACAAAGGCCCAAATTTCAAAAAATATCAATTTCATTTTAATATCGAATGTCAATAAAATACTAATTTTATCTCGTTCTTTCAAAATTCAAATGAAAACCTATATTTTGAAAAATCATGAAGAAATCCATTTCTTCAAAAGGCCCCAATTCTAAAAATTCAATTTTATTCTAATTTCGAAAGTTAATAAAATACCAATTTTATTTCGTCCTTTCCAAATATAAATAAAAGCCCATATTTTTTAAACCCATTTTTAGGCCAAAGCCCAAAAAAGCTATTTAATTGCATTTTAAACCCAAAATATAAAATTACAAAATAGCCCCGCAGGGCCAAATTGATATTTATCAAAAAATTAAAAAAACCCTAGTGTCTAAACCCTGCGGCCCGGATATAGGTGGGACATCCCTTTGAAGGTCCTGGTGAGCAGTCCTGGTGAGCAGTAGTGCTGCCACGTCTGGGGCCGCATCCTTGTGACATCGCCTATGGTGGCAGCTCGCGAACAACAGTGTTCGTTGTAACGCCCAAATTCTGCGCATACAGCGAATGTGCCGTTCGCGTGCTCCTTGCATGACGACGCAACACTGTCGCCTGCCACGCACTGCTGTGCGAACGGAGGCTGTTTGGAGGCTCCTCTGCCATGTTCGAACAATTGTTATTCACGTAGCTTTTAGTCCAAACTCCCAATTCCTCAGATTTATCATAAATGCAATTTTATATTTCAAAAATCCATTTTTCAGATCCAAATCAATTTTCAGATTTAAACAATTTTAATCGGTCCAAAAATAAAACCATAAAACCCAATCCATTTTAGCAATGTCAAAACCTATGCTTTGATACCACTATTGGGATCGGTGGAGCCCCAGGGACGCTAGTGCAGCAGAAGAGCATGAATTTTAATAAAAATCCGGCATTCCCAAATTAGGGTTAGGCAGACATAGTACCATCAGATTCAAAAACTAACTAAAAAGTGAGTTTTCTAGTGTTTACCTCTTGAAGAACAAAACAACAACGTCTTTTTAAGCTACTCCTTGCTACACCTCTTCAGATTGGTTTTGCTCTAGTGCCCCAAGTGTTGCGCCTCTAAGATGTATCCAGACCTTAGGTCGTACCCTCCATTATCTCCACCAGTGCTAGCCAAGAGAATCTCGAATTTTGGCTTATGAGAAAAAGGGGTAGGAATATATTTTTGATGTTCTTCATACTCAACACATGAGTTGGAAGAAGTTCTTGTAAAAGAGGTGGAAGAGAAAAGATAGAGAAAAATAATTTTCACAAGATAAACTTGTGTAGAATGAATTGCATTAACTTGTAAATTATCAAAAACACACATATGTACATATAGAGTTCACCAAGTGTATCGCACATACACACACACACCCTACTTTTCATGTACATAGGCGTGTGTGTATATATTATATATACATATATTAATTTTGATTTCCTTCTTCTTTTATTTCTCTTTCTTAGTTAATTAGATCCACTAATTTACAAACAAGATGTTTCTATATATTTGAAATCCTTCTCAAATAGATAAGATCTTTCCATATAACTAATTAAATAGATCTTACCATATCCACAGTATCTATCCTAATATATTTATAAGATCTTTCCATATCAATTAGTCATCTAATTAATTAGAATAGATCCTACCCAATATATTATAAAATATTATACACACACACACACACACATAGACTTGGTGAGCAAGATAAAATCCTCTACCAAATCTATACACACATACACGCCCATACGTGTGTGTGTATATATATATATTTATTTTCCTCTTTTACACATTCATTAATTAGACCACTAACTAATTAACTATTCTTTCCCAATTTAAGATTCCAAAATTATAAGACTATTATTAATCAAGACCACTAAATTAATATATTCCTTCTCCCCGATTAATTAACTCCAATTAATTAATCCCGCCATTAATTCACAAAGAATTAACTAGCCAATAGGTACTACACTAAGTTAAGTGTATGACCCCTCGAGCTCATTAACAAGCTAGCAATAAGTCCTCTCATAAGCTAGTTTAATTATTTATAATAATTAACTAGGCCTTGGATTAATTTCAACAATTAATCCAAGACACCTATCGGTCATGGTTCGATATCTAGCAACGTCGCCACGACTTTCTAGATGTTAACGATGAAAAGCAAACCTATCCAGATTTTGATCTTCATGCGAGTCGAATCCCTTCATATTTTTCCCGTCTAAGGCCTAGGGTTTGGCGACAGTCGAAACTCTACTAGCCTCGGAAACTATGATTATGTTGGTTTCACTAATGATCTGGTCTTCTAAGAAGGTATCACCATTCCCTCTTATAGGACTAAGCTCTGGCCAGAGATTTTTTTTCAATCATTCATTTTCACTCAACAACATATGAAATGCCAAGCTGTTAGCCCTGCTTAGATCCCTTGACGACTGCCATCTATTCCGCTGTACTACCAAACTATACAGAACATACACGCCGTATAACTCTACTGGAGTACACGTGCATATCAAAGTATAGTGGGTAGTACCCTTTCCAATGACATCTCAGGTCTAAGGATTATCTCACAATACGAAACTCAAGGACTCCAAGTCCAACAGTACCGATGAGGAATCCTTAGCGGGGCCATTCAATTCCATACTCATCCAAAGTACGAATCTTCATGCATGTATGGGCCATACTATTCATTGATAATGGAACGCGTCAACCTCTTGGGAGAGTTACACGCATGAACAAGTCTTGGCGAGGCCAGTGATGTCCCATATCTCACAGCCTCTATGACTTGGAACGTGTTTTAGGGTTATTGTCTTTGAGAGCATTCCGTAGGTATCCTGACCGCCTCCTCTAACCAAATGTAATCTATGGGATCTTTATCTATACTCTCCTGAGTAGTCGACAATAAAGAAGCATTCCAACAGTTTTGATATAATCTAAATGATAAGACCATCGTAGTGTTTATGATTCAGTGTTCAAGCCAACATATAGGTCACCAGGAATACAACACTTTTAAATCAGTGCCCTATAAGTTCTAACTTTTCGTTGGCATCGAGGGCATATACCTAACAATCTCCCACTTGCACTCAATGCCAACTGCTATGGTATCTAAAACATATCCTTTAGGAATGTCGTTCTACTACCGCCTGTGATATTGAAGTTAGTGAGTGGGCCAGCCATGATTTTGGCTGTAGCTATTTTCTGAGTGGCAATATTGCCTTTTCTAATGATCATTCAAAATGATGTAGTATCTCTTTTTAATATGTTTGGACTTTTCGTGAGACCTTTGATTCCCCAACCTGCGAATGGCTCTTTTCGTGTCATAGTAAAGTGCCAACGTGAGCTCCATGTTTAGGGAGTACTTGAAGTTTCACCATGAACTTCTAGATTCAAAGAGTTTCCTTGACAACCTCTAAGGAAGTCACATATTCAACTTCAAATGGTGGCGTCTGTAGACGTACTGTGCTTGGAATCCTTTCCAAGACAGTGCTCCATAGCTTAAAAAATGAATACATACCCAGAAGTGAACTTATGGTCATTGACGTTAGACTCAAAGTTAGCATCCATATAACCGTTCACTTTCATCTTTCCATTCCCATATTCAAGAATCATATCTTTAGTTCCTTCCAAATTACTTGAGACTATACTTTACTGCAATCAAATGCTCTTTGCCTGGGTTATCCTGAAAACTATTTTCTATGCTTTCTGCGCATCCAAGGTCCGACCTTGTGCATAGCTTAGCATGTATGAGACTCCCTATTGTCGATGCATAGGGCATGTTCCTCAACTCATTTCTATCCACCTTACCTAGAGTATTTATGGATTTTAAGAGATGAAGTCTATGTCTCATTGGGCAATAGACCTCTCTTAAAGTTCTCATTCCAGAAAATGTTTTCAAGACTTTTTCTAAGTAGACGGCTTAGGGAAGACTCATCGTCCTATTTGATCTTATCCCTGTAGATTCAAATTATAAGGACATATGTGGCTTATCCCAAATCTTTAATGGAGAATGTGTTCGTGAGTCATGTCTTGATCGAAGTCAATAAGCATATGTCATTTCCTAGAAATGATATTTTGTTCCCACTAGCCTTATTCTAGACACATGGTCATTTTCTTCGCTTATTTTATTGAAAGCGCAACTTTCTAGGTTTATTTCAATTAGCATTGGGAGGAAACCAAGGATGTAAGTGTCACCTAGCTAGACACATGGACTCAATTCGAAATCCCATTGAGATCAAAACTATTAGATAAATACAAACCTTTTGCTCACAGACACCATGTGAGTATAAGCCCTTCACTGTAACATTCTGATCGAGTGAGAGTCATGGTTTGTATCAAACTCAAAGGACTCGATGTTGTTCTTAATAAATCATAGTAAGATGAAATTACCAAACTACCCTTTGTGTTCCACACAAGTTAGTTTTCGTGCTTTGTCCAAAGATTTATAATTTCATTTACCTATGATTGAACAGGACATTAACTCGTTTACTACTTGAGACAGTGAACCCTGTTTTGGCAATCACCGAACAATTGCTACTTGTCCATCTGAACCGCACTTCGAGGTTGATCCCACTTATGGGTGAATTGGATCTAACTACTCTAATAACTCATTCAGTGTCACAAACACAATCTTCTTGCATCTTCAAGTCTAAGGCTCACGCACATTATCGTGACTTGTAACTCAATCATTGACAGTGACCGAGTAAATACCCATGTGATTGAATTACGGCAAGCCGTGTTTGAATATATCAATTCCATTGATATATTTAGAACACAAGCTCCCACTATTCCATAGTGACCAACTAACAATTTTTGTTAAAACTTGCGTCTACAAGTCTGGTCATAATGTCCAATTAAGACTCTTCGACTTGCGAACTCTTTTTAAGTAATTAAGAAACCGACACTTCTATTGTCGATCTCTTCAAACCATGAGGAGTAGAAGCTCCCTCTTGATCATTCAGGACTCATATGCTCAATACTTCATTAATGCCATTAAGATTGATATGAACAAAATATATGTCTTTTTATTAATTAAAGATAGTTTGTCCAACATAAAGCTAAAAAGCACTAAACAATCTAATTTCTCACTGGCATAGAGGGCATAATCCTAACACTAACATATTTACTACCCAATCCCTTCGCATAGCAATTCTATCTTTGTTAACGGTTCCATATATCCCTATATGAGACGACATATTAACAAAAAAAATTAATGATCTATGAAATTCCCCATTGCACGGAAAGCCACATAAAGAAATTGAGTCTATCCCTAGTCAATTTTATGATATGACTTTCAATACCTATATGCATCCCTAGTTTATATCCTCCCGAAATCTAAATTATGTACAAAATCTTACAATTGATGGCCAAACAATTGAAAGTATTAAACCCAAGTATTGAAGACATAATCTTGAACAAAATTAATCAATATGCAAAATATTCATAAATTAAACATCTAATTGGACTTCACATGGCCTAAATCAAAAGAGATTAGTTCATGACAAAATCTATAAAACAAACAATTAATTTCAAAGACACGGTAAAATCTAATATAAGAAATATAATTGAAAGTTGCCTTGTATAATGTCTTGAATTGGGCCTTCTCGCTTGAATTCTCGTCTTCATAGACAAAGTTGAAGTCCTTCAAGCTTTTTCTTCCTTCACAAGCTTCTCTCTATCTTCTATGTGTGTTTTCTAGGTGAAAAACAACTATTCAAAGTCTAGATATGAAAAATCAGCCATAAAACACCTATTTATATTTTGTTGTCCGTGCCATTATACCGCGGTATCACAATTTGCTGAAAGGAAAAAAGTTTCTTCATGGATACCATGGTATCGGCGGTGTTGGTGTATTTTTCTTGCTTTTCTATCGTCTTTTGGTTCAAATAACTACTTTGACTTGAAACACACAAACAACACAAATCACGACATAAAGTGGATTGAAATGAACTCAAAAACGCATCAAAGTCAAGATAAGAGGCGCCTAAAAAGGTGTAAAATACGAGCTTATCAAGGTGTGTTGGTAATTTTTTCTTGCTTTTCTATCATCTTTTGGTTCAAATAACTACTTTAGCCTGAAACACACAAACAACACAAAATGAACTAAAAAACGCATCAAAGCCAACATAAGAGGCGCTCAAAAAAGTGTAAAATACAAGCTTATCAGGGTGTGTTGGTAATTTTCAGAAAGCGAAGAGAGTTTTTGATAATTACACAATAAATCAAGGAATCAGTGTGTAATTTTTCTAAATAAAATATAGGGTGATGGGATTGGAGTTGGCCGGCTGCCAAGATGGTTTCTCCTAATTAAATTTTCTTGGCAGTTAGTATCACTTTCAAACAAACAAAACTCAAAAAGAATCTTCTTTTGCTGATGCAAACAAGAATACAAGGATAACCATTAAATAATCAAGCGTGAGGGGGTCATCATCAAATTTATAAATTTACTCACCTCCTATCATAAGCTACAATATGGCCCCTAAAAGAAATTGGAGCTACGGCGGGGGCCCATTTCCGGCCACCGTGTTTGCTCATTTGGTGGCGGTGGCATTGATCACCTTAGTGCTAGTTTGGTTGCTTCACTTCCGAGAGGGTCTTGCTTTTAAATCAGATAACAAGGCTAAGATTTTCAATGTAAATCTTTACATATATAGATAGATAGATATATATATATATATATATATATATATATATATAGTCACAAACTCACAACCCCGCCAAACTTCTTTTAGATTGCATATATTGTGTGTTTTAGTAATTAATATCTGTTTGAAAATGATGCAGATTCACCCCCTGCTAATGCTTCTTGGTTTTGTCTTGATTTCAGGAGAAGGTAATTTAATTTACTATATATAACACAACACTTGTTCTTCTGGCTATTAAGTTTTACGATTTTTTTATTTTTTTTGGGGGTTGGGGGGACTTAATTATTTTAAATTTTGGGGGACAAAATGCCAAATTTTAAAAATTATTAGGGGCAAAAATATTTTTTCACAAAGTTGGGGGTGCCCCCACCAGTCCCCCTCTTGCTCCGTCTCTAATAAAGTACCCCTCATGTTAAGACATTTCTAATAATTACATCCATGTGAATTTAATTTAATTTTTCTTATAATTTTACCATGTAAATCTTACAAATAATCCCTTTGAGGGGGGTGCGTTGGTAGTTTTCAATAAGTGACGGGATTTTGATAATTACACAATAAGTGAGCGATTTGTGTGTAATTTTTCTATTCTTTTTTGGTTACATGTTTTATGATATTCACAAACACGGTTAATATATATTCTGATTAATATTGTTTTGATATATATATATATATATATATACGAATCAGCTACGATGACATACAAGACCGTTCCCTCCATAAGAAAGAGACAGAAACTATTTCACCTGCTTTTGCATTTGATCGCCCTTATTGCTGGGATTATTGGGATATACGCAGTTTTCAAGTTTCACAATGAACTCAGAATTCCTAATATGTATTCATTACATTCTTGGCTGGGTATGTCTACAATATGCCTTTTCGGTTTGCAGTGGCTGTTCTCCTTCTTTTCATTTTGGTATCCTCGCGCACAACCATCAGCACGGGCTAGGCTTGCGCCGTGGCATGCAGTGTTGGGGATGGTAATATTCTTCATGGCAATTTTGAGTGCTGAGACCGGCTTGGTCGAGAAATTCATTTTCTTAGGGCTGCGTACAAGTCAAGAAGCACTTATAGTGAACTTCACTGGGTTGTTGATCCTCTTATTTGCTGTATCGGTAGGTCTCACCGTTCTACTTCCACGTACCTAGTTCTAGTTAGCTACTAGTAATTGCTAATTAATAAATGGGGACTTATTGTTCATAGATTGTACAAACAGTTGCAGTCTTGCAAATACGTCACTGAGTTGTTAGGGCGATTTGTTTATTCACTTTCCCTCATTTGTGTATCAGAATCAAATTTTGATTAGTGTAATAAGGATTTTGGAAAATTTTAAGGTGGATCGGGAGTGTTGTTCCCCGTCTATTTTACACTACATATTTGAGTGAGGTGATTTTCACACCCACCTACCCTATGTAAATTATCTCACCCCAAGTGTTTGTATGATGAAAAATAGATCGGAAGCAACACTCCCGGTCAGTGTTTTGAAAATCGGACCGGACAGCGAACAGAAAAAGTGACCGGGTCACGGGTTCAACCGTCGGGTCAACCGGGGTCGAACCAGTGATGTCATAATTATGCAATAAATAATAATTAATATACTATTAAATATATAAAATATGAAAATATGATAAAAAATATGTAGTTCCTATATATATATATATATATGAAAGAATGAAAAAAAAAATGTATTTCCTATATTTTTAGGGGCCAATTGCATATTTTTAGATTTTAAAGGGGTCAAGAATTTTAGAGTTTAAAAGGTTGAATTTCGAAATTTTCAAAATTGTCATGTTCAACCGGTTTTGACCCCCGAACGATTTTTTCGCATAACCGGACCGATTTGGTGGTCGGTTCCGATTTTAACAAGTCAGACCGGCCGATTCGGTCCGATTTTTAAAACATTACTCCCGATCCACTATTGAATTACCTAAGGATTTTTTTTTGTTGACCTGGTTGTGTACGCATGTACAGCCACATTCGCCAAGTACAATTTTGACAGCCCGTGGACTATTTTCTTATGGCCGAAGGACTGTCAGACTGTCATTTCTGCCCAAGAGTTCAATTATATTGTGGTTTTTAGTACTCTTTTAATAAGTTTTTCTCACTTTTGTAGGAAGATTAAAATCAAATCACAAGTCTATGGATGTGAGAATAATAGAGAATTTTGGGGAGATTTAGTGAAAGAATGAATGCAAGAGGAATTGACTTTTTGCCTTTTGGATTTTTTTCACTAAAATTATAAGTGACAAAATACGAAGTGAGCATGATGTCAAAATTGTCACTTATTAGACCAATCAAGTGATTGGAATTTTTATTTTGCCACAAAAATAGCTTTAAAAAAATTTAATAGTAACAAAATTGTATACAAGTATCACTCTTGATAATTAGTAATAAGAAAGTTATTGTAACTATTGATAATTAGTGATACATGTTTGGTGACAACTTAGTGACAACAAATATAGGTGTCACTCCTTTTGTGTTATCACGAAATATGTGTCAATAATTATCAATAGTAAGTAGTGACAATTTAAAATTAATTTTTGTCATTAATAATCAGTTTTGTAACAAACCAAAATATTATTGTCACTCATTTTATATATATATCGACAATTTTGATATGGTCACTTCAAATTTCATTAATAATACTATTTTTTCTTGTAGTGGTTTCTCTGAGTTGAGAGATGTCTTTTCTTTTTATAATACTCAAAGTTGGACTAGTGGTATGAAAATATCTCGTGTATTTTGTTAGGATCATCCGCTCACCACCAGAATAGTAGCAGAACTATCGTATAGGCCTAACTCATTCCACGACTCATGGCTGATGGCGTGGGCTTTTGTGGTACAATCTACTTCTAATGTGGAATGCACTGGATTAATTTAGAATACCCAATTCTTAATCACTCCATTTTCAGATTTAATATTTTAAGTTGACGAATTTGACATGTAAGGTCTCACTAATTTACTTACTAATTCACACGAAATCATACTTTTGTAGTGATCATGCACTAAAGCATATAAACCATCCACAAAGTAAAATAAAAGCATCCATAAAGCATAAAGGTAAAATATGGTCGACGCACGAGCCCCTAAAATCTAACCTAGTAATTAGGTGGAATCCAACTATATATCTAACCAGGCCTCGGACTCTAATCTATTATAATATGGATCTCCAAAATACAAAAGCTTGAACACCGACATATCGCCATCTTTGAATAGAAGCTACACTCTATATTATATACAAAAAAGAAAATTGGCAAGCAGGCCTCAAAGATGCATCAATTAGCTAGATACAACCCGAAGTAGGCTCTGAACTCAACCATTACACATAAACACTTAATGATTGTTGGGATTCGATATGCAAAATGCAGCGAAAAAGAAAAGCGATCTGAATCCCAAGGCAAGCATCAAATGGGCTTTTGTAGATTTTAGCTTTAAATAAAAATGCGCAAAAAAAAAAAAAATTAAAATGAAAAATGCAATAAAAATTAACAACCTTTTGACGTGTAGTTTCTCTTTAACAATTCTAAAACAACAATTTGATAATGTTAGGTACCCGGCGAGCCATTTGTTTGGACTCTCTCACCTTAAATGTAAAACACTATAACAATTTTGATATGCTTCTTTATTGTTAATTACTTATGTTAGTATAGATAAAAATTCCATGGGTTACATATGGTTAGGGGAGCGGTCGGGATACCTATGGAATGCTTTCAAAAACTGTAATCCTAAATAATGTTCCAAGTCATAAAAGCTTTGAGATGTGGGATATCACTGGCCTCGCCAAGACTTGTTCGTGCATGTAACTCTCCCAAGAGGTTGACGTGTTCCATTGTCGATGGCGAGTAAGGCCAATACATGCATGAAGATTCTGTTGGGTTTCATTCGAAAAAGCATAAACGCAGCGGAGGGGATTTCAAAAATTAAAACGAAAACCTAATTGGTACTCTAATTCGCATAATTGAATCTAAAAGCGTATAACGAATAAAAATTACTCGTTAATATGAATATGATGATGGAGAAAAACTTCTTCTTCTTCTCCAAACTCGAAGTATTGAAGCTTGCAAATCCTCAATCCTTTGGTTTGATTCTTCAAACTTGAACTTGATCCGAACAACGAAAATATGTCGTCTCTAAATCGTCACGCACGGATCAACAAACGAAAAATCCCCTTTCTTCTTTCTCTATGGTCGACGGCTAGGTATAGAGGAGGGAAGGAATATTTTTATTTCTTTTGAGAGTTATGAGAGTTGTGTATTCTCTTCTCCTTTGTTCTAAGTCAAAGAGTCCTTATATACCTCATGACTTATTGAACAAGTCAAAACAAAAGAGCCCTAATATGTGGCCTCTCAAAGACGCCACTTTGAGGCCTCATAGGCGTCCAATTGGACTCCTTATTTAGCCCGGGATTTACTTTGTTTAATTAATTTCTTATTTCAATTAATAATTTATTATATCCAATAAATAAATAAATTAATTAAATAACCAAATTAATTAGATAAATTAATTCATTAATATATTTCACAAGAAAAGTAATTAATAATTAATCTTATCATTATAATTAATTATTTCATCTGATGAATAATTAATTATTTAATTTATCCAATAAATTAAAACTCCCAGAAGAAATAATAGAAATTCATTTTTCTTCATTTTTCTTTGACAATCCTTTAGGGCGACTCTTTAGGTTCGTTTCGTTTGGCAATGAGAGGAAACCAAAGGAAGTGGGTAACACCTAGCCAGTCACGTGGCCCACTTCGTAACCCAAACGAAAACGAATGATAGGATCATTCCGAAACCGTCCAATCGTAAATACCGTGTATGTATAAACCCTTTGTTCATGTTCCCCAGTCAAGTGAGAGTCCTGGTTATGTCAAACTCACTGGACTTGACCATATGTATAAATCATAATAAATACAAGATCATTGAGATCGATTTAGTGCCAAGCACAATCGTCTCGTTTGCTTTGGCCAAAGACTTTGATCTCTATTTATCTATAATTACATAGTGTACATACTCATTCACTTAAGAGAGAACAAATTCCATATTAGATATCTGCTAAGATTACCACTTGCCCATCAAGTCTGCATTTCGAGGTTGACCCCACCAAAGGGTGAATTGGGTCTAACTACTCTAGTGAAAGACTTGACGTCACAAGTGCATCTTCAGCCTGATACTTAAGGTCAAAGGTTCACATATACCTATTACGCATAATCAGTTCCGTCACAGAGTGAAAACCCATGTGATAGAACCGATGCGAGTCGTGTTCGAACATATCAGTTTCACTGACGTGTCTACAATCTTAATCTTCTATCATCCCATGATACCAGACAGGCACTCCATGTCGGAGCTAAGATTGTACAAGTACTCAAAGTCTTTATTTGTCCATTAAAGACTTCATATTACTTGCGAACTTATTTTAGTAATCAAGATCGATCTCTCTAGTGCCAATCTTCCTATCCCATAGGAAGTAGAGGGATTGCACTGAAAACATGGACAAAGCGTTTTACACAACTTATAGATGCGGATAAGAATTAAGTGAAAACTTAATAATGCCTTTTATTTAAGAAGAGTTTAAGTTCAATACAAGATATATGCCCTATACATTCTATCCTCTATGGCATCTAAGGGCATCATCCTAACAATCTCCCTCTATGCCCAGCGGTTGTGCTTTGCTTGGAGCTCTTCCAAGACACCGCTCCACCATTGAGAGTAAAAACAAACCCTAAAGTGGATTTTCGGTCATCAACATCAGACTGAAAGTCTGAATCAAAATAGCCTTCCACCTTCAGGTCTCCACCTCCATAGATGAGAATCATATCCTTAGTTCTTTTCAGATACTTTAAGATATTCTTCACAACTATCCAATGTTCCTTTCTTAGGTTTGCCTGAAATTGACTCACCACGCTCACAGCATAGGCAATGTCAGGTCTAGTACACAACATTGCATACATCAGGCTACCAACTGTAGAAGCATAGGGTACATTACTCATCTCTTGTCTATCTTCCTCACTTTGAGGACATATAGACTTGGATAAGTGTACTCCATGCCTCATGGGAAGAAACCCTTTCTTAGAGTTGTCCATCCTAAACCTCTTCAGGACCTTTTCTAAGTAAAGGGCTTGAGAGAGGCCTATCATTCTATTCGTTCTATCCCTATAGATACGAATTCCTAGAATGTATGTGGCTTCTCCCAAGTCTTTCATGGAAAACGTACTCAAAAGCCATTTCTTGACAGTGGTGAGCATTCCTATGTCATTTCCTATTAGTAGAATGTCATCCACATATAGTACTAAGAACGAGAGTTTGCTCCCACTAGTCTTCTTGTAGACACATGGTTCATCTTCATTCTTGATGAAGCAATATCCCTTAACTTCTTCATCAAAATGGAGATTCCAGCTTCTAGATGCTTGCTTGAGATCGTAAATGGACCTCTCAAGTTTACATACTTTATCGATATCGGACTCGGACACAAAACCATTTGGCTGTTCCATATAGATATCCTCCCGAGGAATCCATTTAGAAAGGCCGTTTTGACATCCATTTGCCATATCTCATAATCTAAGTATGCAGTTATGGATAATAGAATTCATATGAACTTTATCATAGCCACGGGCGAAAAGGTTTCTTGATAGTCAATTCCTTCTCTTTGACTATACCCTTTTACTACGAGCCTGGCTTTAAAGGTGTCAACTTTGCCATCGCTACCTATCTTTCTTTTGTAGATCCACTTACATCCTATAGGTTTTATACCTTCAGGACGATCTACCAAAGTCCAGACATGGTTCGATTGCATAGAGTCCATTTCTGTTTCCACGGCTTCTCGCCATCTTGAAGCATCGACATCCACCATCGCTTGATCATAGGTACAAGGATCATCTTCATGACCTTCTTGTACTACAGTATAAAGCTCTCGCTCCCCCTGCAGTAGATACCCATACCTCTCAGGTTCATGCAGTATTCTACCAGATCTACGTGGTGGTTGTGCTACTATGGGTTTAGACCTTAGTTCTTGAATAGATGTATTTGAGGGAGCTTCATTTTGTTCTTCTAGAACAATTTTCCTACATTTGCCCCCTTCCAAGATGAACTGATCCTCAAGGAAATGAGCTTGTAGGGCCACGATGATTCTTTGATCATCATGCAGGTAAAAGAAGAGTCCCATGGAATCCTCAGGATAACCAATGAAACGTCCCATTAGGGATCTTGCCTCCAATTTCTCCACTCTAGTCTTCTTGACATAAGCGGGGCATCCCCAAATCTTAATATGATTAAGACTCGGTTTCCTATTATTCCACATCTCATGCGGAGTTTTAGGAACGGATTCCGAGGAACATCTGTTCAAAATATGAGCAGCGGTAAGGAGCGCGTATCCCCACAACAAAATGGGTAAATCAGTGTAACTAAGCATGGAACGAACCATGTCCAACAGTGTTCGATTCCTTCGCTCGGCTACTCCATTCAATTGAGGAGTTGCTGGTGGTGTTAGTTGTAACATTATTCCTTGTTGTCTTAGGAATTCATCAAACTCGACACTCATATATTCTCCTCCACGATCCGATCATAGAGTTTTTATATTTTGCCCAGTTTGATTTTCTACTAAGGCCTTGAACTCTTTGAATCTTTCAAAGGATTCAGACTTTTGCTTCATCATATACACTAGACCAAATCTTGAATGGTCGTTAGTGAAAGTGATGAAGTAGTAGAAACCTCCACGAGCCATTTCTCCAAATGGTCCGTAGACGTCGGTATGAACTAATCTTATGACTTGCGTAGCCCTTTCAAAAGTCCCTGTGAAGGGGGATCTAGCCATCTTGCCTAAGAGACATGATTCACATGTAGGAATAGGGTCAGACCCTAGTGAGCTTAAAAGCCCATCTTTTTCCATTTTGTGGATCTTGTGCTCTCTGGCATGGCCTAGTCTAAGATGCCACTTGAGTCTTAAGTTAGTTTCTTGCCTACCACGTTTACGTGTTACAACATTAACATCATATGAATTACGGACATTTAAATAATATAAACCATTAATTAAACATGCATTGCCAACTAATTTATTTCCATAATAAATCGCAATTTAATTTAGAAAAATGGAATGTATATCCAATCTTAACTAAGATAGGAATAGATACAATGTTCTTAAGCCCCTTGGGCAAAGCCAAAACATTATCTAAAAACAGTAAATGTCCAGAATTCAAATAAAGAGAAGTAGATCTGATCCTAGTAGCTGCGACGCTTTCCCCACTGCCTACTTTGATCATCACTTCTTCTCGGCCTAGCTTTCTACTTCTCTGTAGATCCTGATCTAAACAACAAACATGGGCACTAGCCCCTGAGTCCAAAATCCAAGAAGTAGAAAATACGGTCATAGAACAGTTAGTTTCAAAAACTAATAGTTCCATACCTTGTGCGCCTTTGCCTAATTTGGGACAGTTTCTCTTCCAGTGGCCAAGCTCACCGCACTCGAGACATCTATCCATTTTCTTAGGTCTTTTGCTCTTGTAAAACTCTTGAGCCTTTCCCTTACCCTTCTTGGTACCCCCTTGAGCTCTAAGCTCGCCAGACTTTTTCTTCTTGTTCTTCTTCTTAGACTTTTTGGGTCCAGAAGAGATGACCAAGGAAGTTTCCTTTCCCTTTGGTTTTATTTGAGATTGCGCAGTAACCAACTTGTTTATTAGCCCAGCTAAATTGCACTCTATCTCATTGCAGTTAAAGTTAGCCACAAATTGGGAGAAGGAATCAGGAAGAAAGTGCAAGATTAAGTTTGTTGGTGCCAAGTGGCATACGAAAGGGTCTAGAAGGGGGGGGGGGGTTGAATAGACCCTAAAGTCTTTTTCGACTTCAAAAATGGTTTTGGACACCTGAAATATAGACACTTGACTGAGCATTTACTTGAAATATAGACGCTTAGGCTAAGCGTCTGATGAAGACTGTTTTTAGAAAGTTAACTTAAACTTCAAGATTTGAATACTTTAACCAAGTAGGTTTAAGCGTTCAGTTCTTTAATCAGTGTTAGCACAGTGGAATAATTTTAGAGTCTTCTCTTTTAGAAATCTTTAGCGTCACAAGTTGTTTCTTAGTTGCTTAGCGCTTAATTGTGTTTTACTTAATCAATTTTTGCAATGATATGATAGATAAGATAATTGACTGTAAAGTAAAAGACATAATATTTGTAAGGTTCGTTGGGTGGTGTAATCCCAACTACGTCCTTCTTATCCTTGAACACTTGGAGGCAATCCACTAAAATGATTCTCAAAGAATCACACAGAATCTTCTACAAATTAGGGAGAGATAGATGTCGATGACTTGAGCTCCTTGATCACACAGATTTCTACACCAAATCACTTCAATCCCCTTGCTTCTTTCACCCAGAATTAATACAAGTATCCAACTTCGACTTCACACAGATCGCGAGGCTTGGATGGGATTTTCTAAACGGTTTGTTTGATTTTGATGAAGTTTAAACAACTGGAAATATCTCAATAGTAATGTGGTTTCTTCGAAAAGAATGTTTGAGATATTGGTTGACTGTCTCAGGAATTGAAGAAAAGCAAAGAGAATATTTTCTTGAATATTCTGGCTTTTCTGAAAGTTTAAGGAATGAGACTTCAATGCAACAACAATTTGGCTTAGAAATTGATTGTATGTTTGGCTTGTTATTGAAGTCCTATTTATAGGCATTCTTGGATAAAGTGTCCATTTGACACATGCACAGGCGCGTGTCTCTCACTTCCGTGAGTGAACAACTTTTGTCCTTTTTCCTGAAAATCTGCTGCACAAAAGTTGGTGCTGTAGTCTATGAATAGTTGACAGTTCAATAGGGTGGCTTCTCCGTACGTCTGAAAGTGCTTATCACATTTAATGCTCTTATCAGCATTTAATGCATTTGAATTAAATGCCCGTTGGCACTTAATGCGTTGAGAATATTTGCATTTAACTCCTTCCGGACTTAGAAACAGATTCAGGTGAAATCAGTCATTGATAGACGCTTGTCCATCCTTGAATCACTTCTATCCTATAAGGGTGACGCTTGATATAGATGGTCATTTGGACACTTGGAGACTTTATCTTCATTCAGACTTCAGGCGCTTGAGTCTTCAAACTTCACCACTGATAAACTCACTCAGAAATTATCAGACGCTCAGCCTAAGACTACTTAGCCTAATGATCGAGAATAAAAACAAAACAAAGCCTATTACAAATCTAACGCTTCAAAGCTTATTCATGATTTCTACTAAAATCAAGCTTACATATTTTGGGGTCTAACATAAAGTCCTAATTGTCATCATCAAAACATCTAACATGAAATTCCTAACAATTTCCCCCTTTTTGATGATGGCAATACTTACTCTTTTATAGTTCAAGAGTTAGGCAGCCAAAATAAAATTTAGATTTGGTTAGATAACGTTAGTTAAAGTTAGTTACGGTTCAACTGTTGGGAATTATACGAATAAAATGCAGCGGAAAGTAAATTTAATTCCCAAAGCCCGAATCATCTCTAATCCCCGTGTTTAAATGTGTATAGAAAGATTACCGTTCTCACGTATGTTGATTTCTGAACGTGAACCTTTTCTCTAACGCCGAATTTGCCAACGTCTCTAATTCGTCACGCCGGAATCAAAAACGAAAAACTCCTCCTTTCTTCCTTGTCAAAGATGGCTAGAGAGAGAGAGAGGTGGGAGACTTTTTCTTGGAGAGAAAGTTATGTAAGTTGCCTTGTGTTATTTTTTACCTTGTGATATATTTATATCATTATGAAACAATAACACTAGCATGCAAGAGCCCTATTTGGGCGTCTATTTGGCTGCCCCTTAGTGGGCTCGGAAGCCTTCGGGCTTTCGTCTTGCTTGCTAATTAATTAATCGGATAATTTATTTATCCAATAAATAAATTGATAATCCAATTAATTCAATTCCTAATTAATTTATAATTCAATTTCTCCAAGAAATTAATTAACTCATTAATTTAATTTGATTAATTAAATTATCCAATAATTAATTAATTAATTACGACATCCAATGCCGTGAATTTCTCTCAAGTCTTTTTCCCATGTTTTTCCTTTTGCACTTCTTTTAAGCCCGACTCTTTAGGTTCGTCTCAAAAGGCAATTGAGAGGAATCCAAAGGGGTGTGAGTGACACCTAGCCAGTCTCATGGCTCCCACTGTAACCCAATTAAGAACGAATGAATAGGATCATTCCAAACCTTTACGCCGTGAATACCGTACGTGTATAAACCTTTTATTCTTATATCCCAGTCAAGTAAGAGTCATGGTTTAAAGTCAAACTCATATAACTTGACCATATGACTAAGCTCATAATAAGTCAAGGTATTTAAATGCTTTGGCCAAAGACTTTCATCCTCACTTATTCATGATCGCATAGGATATTTTACTCATTCACTTATGAGAGAATAAATTCCATATTGCAAATCAGTTAACAATGCTACTTGCCCATCAAGTCGCACTTCGAGGTCGATTCCACCAACAGGTGATTTGAATCTAACTACTCTAATGACAGACTTGATGTCACAAGTACATCTTCAACTCGATTTCTCAGGTCAGAGGTTCACACGTACCTATCACTACTTATCAGTTTCATCATTGACTGTCAATGAGTGAATACCTATGTGATGAACTGATGTGAGCCATGTTTGAACATATCAGTCCAACTGACACGTCTATGATATAAGTTCCCACTACCATTTCCATAGTGTACGACTGACACTTTCTCTGTCGAAACTTACAACATACAAGTCTTTATTCACTATTGATGTGAACCCTTTTAGATGTCAAGGGTCAAACCATTCTAGTGCCTTTCCTCCTATCCTATAGGAGGTAGAAGGTTCGCCTTGTCATCAAGGACTTTATGTTGTTTATTCACACCTTATAAATGCCTATAAGAAAACAACAATCAACTGCCTTATATTAATAGAAAAACCATAGTTTAGTTACAATGTTTATGCCCTATAAATCTATCCTCTTTATACCATTCGAGGGCATATACTCTAACATCAACGAGATGTTTCAGCTGAAAAATGCATTTTATATATATCAATGATTGCATGCATTTTTACAATTGAACAAAAATTTCATACGAGACAAGAATATAGATAATGTAAATCAAAGAAACTTTAATGACTTGGTCTAACTTTGTATCACTTAGGCATTTCAGCTCGGATAGCTTCAGTTAAGTTATCTTCCAAAGTCATCATCGCTTCATGATCTTTGTCGATTATGAGCTTATTTTCTTCATTTTGTCTCTTCTTGAAAGCAGCAAAGTGCTTGTCCCAATTAGTTGGGTCAATACCAATATACCTTAGGCAAATTCTGAACGTTCGGTTGAAGTCAGACATCTGCCTCTCTTCAACTAAAATTCTTGGATCTTTAGGTTCTGGAATAGATGCTCTTTGAAGAGGGATGTCAAACTGTTCAAGCAGTGCCCGAGAAGGTATTGGTAGATTTGGATATAGTGCTCTTGGAGGTTCTCTTAGCGTTCTACTAGGCACTCCAGCAGAATCACTTATCCCAACAGCAGTTATCCAAGATGGAAGACTTAGCACAGAAGGAGGAGATAGTAGCTGACGCTTCGATGGCGGAGGAGGTTCTTGAGCACTTGAATTGGACGCTCTCCTCAACTTTCCTTTCCTTTTCTCTTCCCCCTTATTGCCATCATCACTTTTCAGAAAATGTTCTGTGAGTAAACTGACCTGATGAGCAATTTGAGACATATAATCTGTAAGCTCATCCAGACGCTTGTCGAAACGTTCCTGCAAAGCGAGGATCTTAGCGCTGGTAGCATCATTCAGTGCGGTCTCTAAGGAGCCTAGACGCTTTTTAAATTGTTCTTTTAGGGCTAGTTGGTTGGCTCGAGTAGCGTCACTCATTTCTTGAAATTCATTTTGACACTCACCAATAGCCGCGTGAGCAGAACCTTTCATATGACCTATTTGAGCATTCAAGATTTGGGATTCAATCTTTGCTAAATCGGTCTTAATCCAGTGAAGAGATTCTTCATTCTGAGTAGCGTGACTGACTGCTTATCTCAGCTAATACAGATTTCAGCAAAGGTCCAAATGTTTGACTCACATCCGATGGAATCGCTTGAGGAGCCGATCGCTTGAATCTGGATGTATGCTTGAGTGAGTCAAGAGGAGCTTGATATGGAGGATAAAAAATTGTACCGCGTACATCAATTGAGAGATCCTCAGCAATATCAGCAGCAACAGAATCAACAAATTCAGGAGCGACAAAAATATCCTCTGGTGGAGACGCTTGAACTGGTTCTTCAGCAGACGCTGGAATACTTGCGACTTCTGCTGGTTTAAACACTTCTACCATCTTAGCAGATTCGTCTTCAAGCACTGACTCTGGTTGGGGAAAATCATCGAATTGGAAGTTCTAATTTGCTGCATCGGCAAAAGAATTTGAAGCGGCTTCCAAAAGTTCAGTCAGATGTTGAAGAGGAAGGCAAGTACCTTGAATGAATGTGCGAAGTGGACTATCTATGGCCCTGATGTATATGGGACCAATGATATCCAGCACATGATTCGGGAAGACTTTGGACGGCGCTTGGCAGATAGATAAAATTGCATCTGGGCAGTAATCTCTAGAAAATCAAATCAATCTATCTGTTGGAAGATGTTGGAGACATCGAGATTCAGGTACGTACGAATTGTAGTATTCTTCTAGATAAGGATAGATAGCTTGAGCCAGTCCCTGATTTCTTTGCAGCAGTGAGAGGACAAACTCATAGTGATTGAGTACCACTTTGCGAATAGAAGGGAGCAATGGATATCCTCGAAATGAGTAGAGTACTGAACCGTTCCATTGTCTAAGATTTGCAGTGAAGATGCTTTCAAAAAGAGATAGGGGAGTCATAATCTTCACCATCAATCGAAGATTATCTTCGCAGTGGCTTGGAGCGAAATTCAAGCAAGATACGGAAGAACTGCCACTGGTAGATGTTTGAGCGTTGAAATGGAGAGGAGTAATGGACAATCTGTGAAGCTCTTGACGAAAACACTGCTCAATCTGATGTCGAATGATTGGGAGCTTAAGAACAGGTCCAACTCTCTGTTGACGCTTCGTTAGGCAATACTTGGCAAATTGACGCTTCTTGTCATGTATGCCTATGCCAAATAAATGGGGAGCTTGAACTAATTTTGTGAAAGTATATCGATGACCCACATACGCTTCGACCCAGTTGACTTCAGTCAAACAGTAGTCTGGTCCAGCGTTGACCATAGCTTGAATGCCTTCATGATGAATATCTGTGATAGATTCAAAGCGATATCTATCAGTCTGATAGTTGGCATGCCAATCGCTGTCAAAGTATGCATAGCAAATCCGTCAGAGATTCGAGACGCTCACCGGCATGAACCGCTTTATTCTTCCACAATTGAAGAGGAGTGGCTGACTTCTTGTTCTCAGCACTGTTTGCTATAAGGGGAAAATGTGTGTAACCTTCTCTGTTTAAGACTTTCTCGGAAGGGTTGAGAAACTCTGGGCGAAAAGGATCATATACTTTGATGTTGTAGTCTCTCGAAGCAAAACCTGTTGACTTACTGTGCCCAGATTCTAGGTAGTAGGCCAAATCCACATTGTACCTAGAAGTTCTACCTCCTTGCCTAGCGGTTAACACTATATTCCATATCTTATTGTCAGTGTCAATCAGCTGGGTAATCTCATTCTCAGTAGCAAAGTATCTTTCTTCATTATAGCCGGCAGGAATGAAATCTTCTTCGAGCGCTGGGGGCATATAGTTGATTGAATGATCAATCGTCTTTAGCGTGTCCATCTTGAAGAAGTGCCTTGGCATTTCGAACGTCTTCAACAATGCTCTGACCTTCTGAATGTGCCTATGTTATAGCCGAAACAGGAATTGAAATTTGAACCTCTTTGGGAGCAGGTTTCTCAGTTACAATTGCAGCAGCTTCTGCGGCAACGTCTTCGACAATAGCCACAACTTCTGTCATCTCAACATCTAAGTGGACGTCTGTTTATGCTTCAGCAGCACCTGAAACTAAAGTTGTAATATATGAACTATCGTCTATAAGATCAGGATCTTCTACAGATGTAGGAATAGAAATGTTGTGGGAAGAAATAAACTTACCCAGAGAACTTGTCTCAACAGCAATTTGAGCGCTTAGCTCAACAACAGCAGCTTGAGAGCTTGGCTCAACCGTCTTAGGCTTCTCAGGAACAGATGCAGCTTGACGCTTGCTTGTCCTGGCGCGCTTAAAGATCTTCTTTACATTGATTCCTTCAATGAGCGTGAGGAGCAACAACTGGTTCTTTAAAATCTATTTGTTTAATGATGCCTTCCAGCTTTCTCCTCTTGAGGGGTAACTTGTCCTCTGCAGCCTCATCACTCTTTTGGGGCGAGGGAACAACTTGAGCCTTGGGCTTTCTGGGAGCCCCTCTTCTTTGTTGCAGCAGGACGCTTCACGGCTTCTTCTAGAACTGGACGCTCAGCTTCCTCATCGGACGCTTGACGTACTTCCAGACACTCAGATAGTGACCTAGCAGCACCACCAACTTTGGGAGGTTTGAAGAGAATACTCAGAATCCTTTTTCCCAGCAACTTGGTCTTATTCAGCGGTTGACCAGACTAGTATATACACTCTGAGTTGTACAGCAGGTCACTCAGAACAAGCCCATAAGGTTTATTCAGGGCGCTTAAACAGTCCCGAAACCTCCCAAAAATATACTCACTCTAGTTGACCTTGATGTTGAGGAGTATCGCCGTCATCCTCTGAAATTGTGCTGGGTTTACCTTATCAAAGGTACCCACTCTGCATTCTATGATCTTGCTGCAAAAATCAGCGAACTGTTGGTATTTGGATACCGGTTCTTTCTCTTCTAAATACTGTGTATAGGGTACATTGTCGTAAGCACACATGGTTGTCCATGCTTCCTTGATTTGATCCAAAGTAACGCAGTCCAATGCCTCACCCTCATTTGGGAGTTTGAAGTTCCTGGCAATGGAGGCAGCAGACAAAATGAATTCCTTGGAAGGCTCCTTCTTGGATAGAGGAATTAGACAAGAGATTGACTTCTTGTCCTTTGAGAGTTTAGCAGTTTTCCAGAAGGTGTCAACTTCCGTCGAAAACAGATAGGAATATAGAGTTAAGAAAGTTTTAAGCCCAGCCTTGACTACCATGTCCATCATATCTGTCAGGTTGATTTGAGGATGTTCATAAAGAAATTTCCAATCGACAACAAGGCCTTCAGTAACCTTGATGGTAGGCTCGGCGGAAGTAGCAGAAGATTTGTTTGGTGCCATTTTTAGTGAAAGAGATGAACTGAGATTTTCTTTTTGCTTTGAGAAAGAGAGAGAAAATAAGATTCGCAGAAAGCTTTGAGTGAAAGTGAATGATTTTTCTGCAGAAATTGTGTTTTAAATGACACAGTAATGAATTTTTGAAACTTGTGTTCTCTAGTCTCTGTAGGATTTAAGCACGTGTAAAGAGTTTTAATCTCAGCCATGAATTCATTAACTGGGGACGCGAGTTTTGTGTATGAGAGAGAAGTTACATTTGGTAATTTTCATATATAAAGATTTGACATCCGAGTTAGAATTTTAAAAACAATTGGCATTTTCAGAGTGTAACACACGCGCCTGATGGTACACTGACATGTACACAAACACGTGCTATCTCTGAACCGTCATTTTGAAAAGTTTTTGATTACCCGCCAGTTTGATGTGATAGAAGTGTGTGAATAGAGTACACAATAGACTATTGAGCTATCACTACTTCAAGAAGCTTGTAAAATTTATGCATGATTTTTTTTTTTAAAAAAATATTTTTATATTAAGTGTTGAATGGAATTGGTTCAACGCTTAATTGATACCACTGGTTGGTATAACACTTCTTGGTATTTATTATAACTGTTGTAATATCGTTGCTTGAGATCAAAGTCGTTTTTATGTTTGAGCGTCCAACATTTTATGCATAAATAATACTGAGTGTTGATGATCATGCATCTGAAAATTTTGATCATTGACGCTTACAGTTATATTCAAGTACAATTTTAAGGTTCCCCCTAAATTTGATAACTTAAAATTTTTTTTTAAAGAAAATCTTTCAGATATAAATCAAGTGGATTCCACTTAAATTATATGTTTAATAAAGTATGATGCAAAATGATTAAGCATTTAAATCAATCATACCTAATTAACTTCTCAAAGTGAGAAAACGTTGTTCGTTGAGCGCTTTGGTGAAGATATCTGCCAATTGTTTGTCAGTTCCAATAAAGTCCATGGAGATATCTTTCTTTTGAACATGGTCACGAAGGAAATGGTATCTAATGTCAATATGTTAAAGCTGTTAAACCTTCCCTTGGCAATGGAAAGTTTGTTCTCTTTAATCTGAGCTGAACCACCACAGATCATGGCTAACTTATCCTAGATTTCCTTAATTGTGTTGCATGACTTAATCTTGTTGAATAGATTGTCATTATCACCAATAGCTGTATATAGAGCATTCCGACCAACATTGTCCAAATTTGCTCTTCGACGCTCATCTGGAGACCATTCTTGTCTCGGTTTTTCAACGTAACCATCCGGAGTATCTTCCGTGGACCCAGACGCTCTTGTGATAACTTTATATATTTTGATTAGCCCATCTGAAATAATATCGCACATGTCATCGTCACATGAATAGAGATATGTAAATGCTTTGATTTTCCATGTGTCATAATTCGACTCAGTCAGTTTGGGAACTTTCGCAAATGCCATAAATTTTTTTTTAAAAGCAACTAGATTCTGAAGAAGGATCTAAACAAGCAGTTATGCTTGGAAAATTTATAAATTTCAACTTTAACCGCTCTGATACCACTTGTTGGTCCCAAGTGGCATACGAAAGGGTCTAAGAGGGGGGGGGGGGGGTTGAATAGACTCTGAAGTCTTTTTCGATTTCAAAAAGTTTCGTATTAAAAAGGTTTTGGACGCTTGAAATGTAGACGCTTGACTGAGCGTTTACTTGAAATATAGACGCTTAGGCTAAGCGTCTGATGAAGACTGTTTTTAGAAAGTTAACTTAGACTTCAAGATTTGAATACTTTAACCAAGTAGGTTTAAGCATTCAGTTTTATAATCAGTGTTAGCACAGCGGAATAATTTTAGAGTCTTCTCTTTTGGAAATCTTTAGCATCACAAGTTGTTTCTTAGTTGCTTAGCATTTAGTTGTGTTTTACTTAATCAATTTATGCAACGATATGATAGATAAGAGAATTGACTGTAAAGTAAAAGACACAATATTTGTAAGGTTCGTTGGGTGGTGTAATCCCAACTACGTCCTTCTTCTCCTTAAACACTTGGAGGCAATCCACTAAAATGATTCTCAAAAAATCACACAGAATCTTCTACAAATTAGGGAGAGATAGATGTCGATGACTTGAGCTCCTTGATCACACAGATTTCTGCTCCAAATCATTTCAATCCCCTTGCTTCTTTCACCCAGAAATAATGCAAGTATCCAACTTCGACTTCACACAGATCGCGAGGCTTGGATGGGGTTTTCTAAACGGTTTGTTTGATTTTGATGAAGTTCAAACAACTGGAAATATCTCAAGAGTAATGTGGTTTCTTCGAAAAGAATGTTTGAGATATTGGTTGACTGTCTCAGGAATTGAAGTAAAACAAAGAGAATTTTGTCTTGAATATTCTGGCTTTTCTGAAAGTTTAAGGAATGAGACTTCAATGCAACAACAATTTGGCTTAGAAATTGATTGTATGTTTGGCTTGTTGTTGAAGTCCTATTTATAGGCATTCTTGGAGAAAGTGTCCGTTTGACACATGCACAGGCGAGTGTCTCTCATTTCCGCGAGTGAACAACTTTTGTCATTTTTCCTGAAAATCTGCTGCACAAAAGTTGGTGCTGCAGTCTATGAATAGTTGACAGTCCAATAGGGTGGCTTCTCCGTACGTCTGAAAGTGCTTATCACATTTAATGATCGTATCAGCATTTAATGCATTTGAATTAAATGCCCGTTGGCACTTAATGCGTTGAGAATATTTACATTAAACTCCTTCCAGACTTAGAAACAGATTCAGGTGAAATCAGTCATTGATAGACGCTTGTCCATCCTTGAATTACTTCTGTCCTATAAGGGTGAGGCTTGATATAGCTGGTCATTTGGACGCTTGGAGACTTTATCTTCATTCAAACTTCAGGTGCTTGAGTCTTCAAACTTCACCACTGATAAACTCACTCAGAAATTATCAGACACTCAGCCTAAGACTACCTAGCCTAACGATCTAGAATAAAAACAAAACAAAACCTATAAAGCCTATTACAAATCTAACGCTTCAAAGCATATACATGATTTCTACTAAAATCAAGCTTACATATTTTGGGTTCTAACATAAAGTCCTAATTGTCATCATCAAAACACCTAACATGAAATTCCTAACAATTTCCCCTTGTTTGATGATGGCAATACTTACTCTTTTATAGTTCAAGAGTTAGACAGCCAAAATAAAAGTTAGCTTTGGTTAGATAACGTTAAGTAAAGTTAGTTACGCTTCAACGAGATGTTTCAGCTAAAAAATGCATTTTATATATATCAATGATTACACGCATTTTTACAACTGAACAAAAATTTCATACGAGACAAGAATATAGATAATGTAAATCAAAGAAACTTTAATGACTTGGTCTAACTTTGTATCGCTTGGGCATTTCAGCTCGGATAGCTTCTGTTAAGTTATCTTCCAAAGTCGTCATTGCTTCATGATCTTTGTCGATTATGAGCTTATTTTCTTCCTTTTGTCTCTTCTTGAAAGCAGCAAAGTGCCTGTCCCAATCAGTTGGGTCAATACCAAAATACCTTAGGCAAATTCTGAAAGTTCGGTTGAAGTCAGATATCTGCCTCTCTTCAGCTAAAATTCTTGGATCTGTAGGTTCTGGAATAGATGCTCTTTGAAGAGGGATGCCAAATTGTTCAAGCAGTGCTCGAGAAGGTATTGGTAGATTTGGATACAGTGCTCGTGGAGGTTCTCTTAGCATTCTACTAGGCGCTCCAGCAGAATCACTTATCCCAACAGGAGTTATCCAAGATGGAAGAGTTAGCACAGAAGGAAGAGATTGTAGCTGACGCTTCGAAGGCGGAGGAGGTTCTTTAGCACTTGAACTGGACGCTCTCCTCAGCTTTCCTTTCCTTTTCTCTTCCCCCTTATTGCCATCATCACTTTTCAGAAAATGTTCTTTGAGTAAACTCACCTGATGAGCAATTTGAGACATAGAATCTGTAAGCTCATCCAGACGCTTGTCGAATCGTTCCTGCAAAGCAAGGATCTTAGCGCTGGTAGCATCATTCAACGCGGTCTCTAAGGAGTCTAGACGCTTTTCAAATTGTTCTTTCAGGGCTAGTTGGTTGGCTCGAGTAGCATCACTCATTTCTTGTAATTCTTTTTGACACTCACCAACAGCCGCTTGAGCAGAACCTTTCGTATGACCTATTTGAGCATTCAAGATTTGGGATTCAATCTTTGCTAAATCGGTCTTAATCCAGTGGAGAGATTCTTCATTCCGAGTAGCGTGACTGCTTATCTCCTCTAATATAAATTTCAGCAAAGGTCCAAACGTTTGAATCACATCCGATGGAATCGCTTGAGGAGCCGGTCACTTGAATCTGGATGTATGCTTGAGTGAGTCGAGAGGAGCTTGATATGGAATATCAAAAATAATACCGCGTACATCAATTGAGAGATCCTCAGCAATATCATCAGCAACAGAATCAACAAATTCAGGAGCGTCAGAAGTATCCTCTAGTGGAGACGCTTGAACTGGTTCTTCAGCAGACGCTGGAATACTTGCGACTTTTGCTCGTTCAAACACTTCAACCATCTTAGCAGATTCGTCTTCAAGCACCGACTCTGGTTGGGGAATATCATCGAATTGGAAGTTCCAATTTGCTGCATTGGAAAAAAAATTGGAAGCGGCTTCCAGAAGTTCAGTCAGATGTTGAAGAGGAAGGCAAGTACCTTGAATGAATGTGCGAAGTGGACTATCTATGGCCCTGATGCATATGGGACCAATGATATCCAGCACATGATTCGGGAAGACTTTGGAAGACGCTTCGCAAATAGAGAAAATTCAATCAGTCTATCTGTTGGAAGATGTTGTTGATGTCGAGATTCAGGTACGTACGAATTTTAGTAGTCTTCTAGATAAGGATATATAGCTTCAGCCAGTCCCTGATTTCTTTCCAGCAGTGAGAGGTCAAACTTATAGTGATTGAGTACCTCTTTGCGAATAGAAGGGAGCAATGGATATCCTCGAAATGAGTACAATACTGAGTCATTCCATTGTCTGAGATTTTCAGTGAAGATGCTTTCAAAAAGAGATAGGGGAGTCATAATCTTCACCATCAATCTAAGATTATCTTCGCACTGGCTTGGAGCGAGATTCAAGCAAGATACGGAAGAACTGCCATTGGTAGATGTTTGAGCGTTGAAATGGAGTGGAGTAATGGACAATCTGTGAAGCTCTTGACGCAAACACTGCTCACTCTGATGTCGAATGATTGGGAGCTTAAGAACAGGTCCAACTCTCTGTTGACACTTCGTTAGGCAATACTTGGCGAATTGACGCTTCATGTCATGCATGCCTATGCCAAATAAGTGGGGAGCTTGAACTAATTCTGTGAAAGTATATCGATGACCCACATATGCTTCGACCCAGTTGACTTCAGTCAAACAGTAGTTTGGTCCAGCGTTGACCATAGCTCGAATGACTTCATGATGAATATCTCTGATAGATTCAAAGCGATATCTATCAGTCTGATAGTTGGCATGCCAGACGCTGTCAAAGTACGCATCAGCTTCAGTCTGGAGCAAATCCGTTAGAGATTCGAGACGCTCAACGGCATGAACCCCTTTATTCTTCTACAGTTGAAGAGAAGTGGCAGACTTCTTGTTCTCAGCAATGTTTGCTATAATAGGAAAATGTGTGTAACCTTCTCTGTTTAAGACTTTCTCGGAAGGGTTGAGAAACTCTGGGCGAAAAGGATCATATACTCTGATGTTGTAGTCTCTCAGAGTAAAACCCGTTAACTTACTGTGCCTATATTCTAGGTAGTAGGCCAAATCCACATTGTACCTAGAAGTTCTACCTCCTTTCCTAGCGGTTAAAACTATATCCCTGATCTTATTGTCAGTGTCAATTAGCTGGGCAATCTCATTCTCAGCAGCAATGTATCTTTCTTGATTATAGCCAGTAGGAATGAAATCTTCTTTGAGCGCTGGGGCATATAGTTGATTGAATGATCAATCGTCTTCAGCGTGTCCAGCTTGAAGAAGTGCCTTGGCTTTGGACCGTCTTCAGCAACTCTCTGACCTTCTGAGCGTGACTCCGTTATAGCCGGAACAGGAATTGATGTTTGAACCTCTTTGGGAGCAGGTTCCTCAGTTGCGATTGCAGCAGCTTCAGCGGCAACGTCTTTGGCAATAGCCACAACTTCTGTCATCTCAACATCTAAGTGGACGTCTGTTGATGCTTCAGCAGCATCTGGAACTAAAGCTGTAATACATGAACTATCCTCTATAAGATCAGGATCTTCTACAGATGTAGGAATAGAAATGCTGTGGGAAGAAATAAACTTACCCTGAGAACTTGTCTTAACAACAATTTGAGCGCTTGGCTCATCCGCAATTTGAGCGCTTAGCTCAATAGTAGCAGCTTGGGAGCTTGGCTTAACCGTCTCAGGCTTCTCAGGAACAGATACATCTTGACGCTTGCTTGTCCTGGAACGCTTAAAGATCTTCTTTACATTGATTCCTTCAATGAGCGTGAGCTTTTGAGCGGGAGGAGCAACAACTGGTTCCTCAAAATGTATTTGTTTAATGATGCCTTCCAGCTTTCTCCGTTTGAGGGGTAACTTGTCCTCTGCAGCCTCATCAGTTTCCTCATCACTCTTTTGGGGCGAGGGAACAACTTGAGCCTTGGGCTTTCTGGGAGTCCTCTTCTTTGTTAAGGCCGGACACGTCACGGATTCTTCTAGAACTGGACGCTCAGCTTCCTCATCGGACGCTTGACGTACTTTCAGACGCTTAGATAGTGGCCTAGCAGCACCACCAACTTTGGGAGGATTGAAGAGATTACTCAGAATCTTTTTTCCCAGCAACTTGGTCTTATTCAGCGGTTGACCAGACGAGTATATACACTCTGAGTTGTACAGCAAGTCACTCAGAACAAGCCCATAAGGTTTATTCGGGGCGCTTAAACAGTCCCGAAACCTTCCAAAAATATACTCACTCCAGTTGATCTTGATGTTGAGGAGTATCGCCGTCATCATTTGAAATTGTACTGGGTTTACCTTATCAAAGGTACCCACTCTGAATTCTATGATCTTGCTACAAAAATCAGCCAACAGTTGGTAATTGGATACCAATTCTTTCTTTTCGAAATACTATGTGTAGGGTACATCGTCGTAAGCACTCATGGTTGTCCATGCTTCCTTGATTTGATCCAAAGTAACGCAGTCCAATGCCTCACCCTCATTTGGGAGTTTGAAGTTCCTGGCAATGGAGGCAGCAGACAAAATGAATTCCTTGGAAGGCTCCTTCTTGGATAGAGGAATTAGACAAGAGATAGACTTCTTGTCCTCTAAAAGTTTAGCAATTTTTCAGAAGGTTTCAACTTCTGTCGAAAACAAATAGGAATAATGAGTCAAGAAAGTTTTAAGCCCAACCTTCACTACCATGTCCATCATATTTGTCAGGTTGATTTGAGGATGTTCATAAAGAAATTTCCAATCGACAACAAGGTCTTCAGTAACCTTGATGGTAGACTCGGCGGAAGTAGCAGAAGATTTCTTTGGTGCCATTTTTAGTGAAAGAGATAAACTGAGATTTTCTTTTTGCTTTGAGAGAGAGAGAGAGAGAGAAAGTAAGATTCGTAGAAAGCTTTGAGTGAAAGTGAATGATTTTCTGCAGAAATTGTGTTTTAAATGACACAGTAATGAATTTTTGAAACTTATGTTCTCTAGTCTCTGTAGGATTTAAACACGTGTAAAGTGTTTTAATCTCAGCCATGAATTCATTAACCGCGGACGCGAGTTTTGTGTATGAGAGAGAAGTTACATTTGGTAATTCCCATATATAAAGATTTGACATCCGAGTTAAAATATTAAAAACGTTTAGCATTTTCAGAGTGTAACACATGCGCTTGATGATACACTGACACGTACACAAACACGTGCTATCTCAAAATTGTCATTTTGAAAAGTTTTTGATTACTCGCCAATTTGATGTGATAGAAGTGTGTGAATAGAGTACACAATAGACTGTTGAGTCTATCCACTACTTCAAGAAGCTTGTAAAATTTATGCATGATTTTTTATTTTATTTTTTTATTAAGTGTTGAGTGGAATTGGTTCAACGCTTAACTGATACCACTGGTTGGTATAACACTTCTTGGTATTTAATATAACTGTTGTAATATCGATGCTTGAGATCAAAGTCCTTTTTATGTTTGAGCGTCCAATATTTTATTCATAAATAATACTGAGCGTTGATGATCATGCATCTAAAAATTTTGATCATTGACGCTTACAGTTATATTAAAGTACAATTTTAAGGTTCCCCCGAAATTTGATAACTTGTACAAAGTTTTAAGAAAATCTTTTAGACATAAATCAAGTGGATTCCCCCTAAATTATATGTCTAATAAAGTATGATGCAAAATGATTAAGCATTTAAATCAATCATACCTAATTCACTTCTAAAAGTGAGAAAACGCTGTTCGTTGAGTGCTTTGGTGAAGATATCTGCCAATTGTTTGTCAGTTCCAATAAAGTGCATGGAGATATCTTTCTTTTGAACATGGTCGCGAAGGAAATGGTATCTAATGTCAATATGTTTAGTTCTGGAATGGAGAACGGGGTTTTGAGTCATGGCGAGAGCGCTTTGGTTATCACAATGAATGGGGGTTGAACCTAGGATTATACCATAATCTCTAAGCTGTTGCCTCATCCATAACACTTGTTCACAACAACTTCCTGTAGCTACATACTCAGCTTCAGCTGTGGAGGTAGCTATGGATTGTTGTTTCTTACTATGCCATGAAACTAACCTATCACCTAGAAATTGACATGTACCACTAGTACTCTTACGATCTATTTCGCAACCTGCAAAATCTGCATCTGAGTAACAAATTTTATTCAAAAGGAGAATCCCTAGGATACCATAAGCCCACATTTTGTGTGCCTTTTAGGTATTTAAGGATCTTCTTAGCAGCAATTAAGGGTGACTCTTTAGGATCAGCTTGAAATCGTGCACACATGCATACCGAAAACATAATATCAGGTCTACTGGCAGTAAGATAAAGAAGTGATCCAATGATACCTCTATAATTAGTGATATCAACTTTCTTTTCACTTTCATCTTTATCTAACTTAAGTGTTTGGCTCATTGGAATTTTTGAATATGATGCATTCTCCATACCAAATTTCTTAATCATATCTCTTGTATATTTAGCTTGGTTAATAAATATGCCATTAGGGAGTTGTTTAACTTGTAATCCTAAGAAGAAAGTTAATTCACCCATCATGCTCATTTCAAATTGTTTTTGCATCATTTTCGAAAATTTCTCACACAGACGCTTGTTAGTAGAGCCAAATATAATATCAACAACATCAATTTGGACTAAGAGAATATCTTCGTCATTGGTAATTTTAAATAACGTTGTATCAACGCTGCCTTTTGAAAAGCCTTTACCAATAAGAAAGATAGAGAGAGTGTCATACCATGCTCGGGGTGCTTGCTTAAGCCCATAAAGTGCTTTGTCTAGCTTGCAAACCATACCCTTACCATGGTTGTTGATGAATCCCGGTGGTTGCTCCACATATACTTCTTCTTGGAGTTTACCATTCAGGAAGGCACTCTTCACGTCCATCTGATATACCCTAAACTTGTTGAACGCTGCATACGCTAGAAACATGCGGATTGCTTCTAGACGGAAAACAAGAGCATATGTCTCATCAAAGTCAATACCCTCTTCTTGGCAATATCCTTGAGCTACGAGTCTGGCCTTGTTTCTTATTACAATGCCATTCTCATCCGTCTTGTTTCTATAAAGCTATGTAGTTCCAATGACTCCTTGGTGAGTTGGTCTTGGTACTAGCATCCAAACCTTACTATGCTCAAACTGATTAAGCTCTTCTTGCATGGCTTCAATCCAACTTAGATCACTTAGCGCTTCATCCACTTTCTTAGGTTCCATTTGAGATAGAAAGCTTGCGAACATGGCCTCATTGAATGTAGCGGCTCTAGTCCTAACAGGCGCTCCAATATCTCCAATAATCTGCCCAGGTGGATGATCACGCAGCCATAGTCTATCTGGTTGGAAAGGGTTAAGAGGTTGAACATGCGTTTGACGATCAGACGCTTGACTACCCTCTTGTGTAGGCGCTTCAAGTTCACTGATTCTTGTTTGCTCTTGATGATCACTCTCTTCCTGATCATCAGCATTTCTTACATTGTTATCCAGAGTAACTTCAGGAGTAGTCTTAGGAGGTGGAACTGAGATCTCATCATCGTCGTCACTGTCATCATCAATGGTGATCTTAGACGCTTGATGACATAGATCTTCAACTCCTACATCATTTATATCAACCTTATTCGGTTCTTGGTTAGCATCATCAAAAACAACATGAATAGATTCCTCAACCTTCGATTTGATCTTATTTAAAATGCGAAAATTCTTTCCATTCTTGGAGTAGCCTAGAAAAATT
The DNA here is from genome assembly GCA_019426215.1 of Buddleja alternifolia. Taxonomy (NCBI): domain Eukaryota; kingdom Viridiplantae; phylum Streptophyta; class Magnoliopsida; order Lamiales; family Scrophulariaceae; genus Buddleja; species Buddleja alternifolia. The sequence goes on along the minus strand of CM033397.1, from coordinate 7,438,788 downwards.
CCCTCATCCGCTTTAGGATCAAATGTCTTTAGGCTTTGGGATCCATTATTATGGATAAAGCATTTAGAACTAAAGACGTGAAAATATGAAACATTTGGCTTACGTCCCTTCCTTAGTTCATATGGAGTTTTCCAATGTTGTTTGTCGATCATGCAACGATTTTTAGTATAACATGTAGTATTGATCGCTTAGGCTCAAAACCTAGGATTAATCCCTGTGAAATGGTCCGTTTGGTAATCCCTCTACGAGATTTAGATTTATAAGCTGAGAGATTGTCTTAAAGTTGAGGTGATTCATTTTTCTATGCCATAACCAACCCATTTTAGATTCATTTTTAGCAACAAAACATGTTGGGTTGTGATCAAGTGTTGAACCCCAATCTACCAAATATACGTTGTTAGTTCTTTTTGCTTTCAATTTAGTAGACTTAGTCTTAGCGTCATTTATATAGCAACAGTCGCTTGAGAATATGACTTCAAAGCCTTTATCACAAAATTAACATATGCTTAATAAATTGTGCTTTAGACCCTCAACATAATAAACATCACTTATCATGATGTTCCCCCTATGCATAGTACCTATACCTTTGGAGTTGTCACCAAATACAACCTGAGGACCATTGGCAGCTCGATAGTTGATCAGAAGATCCTTGGAACCAGTCATGTGCCTTGACGATCCACTATCGAAGTACCACACAGATGTATCGGCTCTAGCGCGAGGTACCTGCACTCAAAAAGGGGAGTTCTATTTTTGTTTAGGTACCCATTGTTTCTTGGGTCCTTCAACATTAGTAACATTGTTAGTTTGAATTAGAACTTTAGGAACCCATATTTGCCTAGTCTTCATTGTAGGAATATTGGCCTTCTCGGGTTTCACATTGTGTTGTGTGTGCTTTTTGTTCACCTTGTGCTGTGTGTGCCTTTTGGGTGTATAATAATATCCTCGATTATAATAGTAATCATAATCATAGTCATAATCATAATCATCATAGAAGCGATAATATGATCTAGACCTCTGTGGATATTGACACTGGTATTTCCTGGGCGCTGGCTTGGGGTGCACTTTTGATGCTGGACGCTTAGCGCTTGACTCGTAGTGATTAGGTTTATCCTTAGCCTTTGGAGCGTTCAGATGAACCTTTCTTTGTGAATCATTTGCTTTCGCCTTTCCCTTTCCTGGGTCAGCTTTGGCCTTCTCATTTGTCCTCGTACCATTTTCGCTTGGTTCAACATGTGTTTGACTTTGTGAATCTTCTTCAACAAAGAAAACATCATTTCCTTTGTTGTTTGCTGTAACATTAGGTTTGTTTGGTTGTTTACCGAATTTATTGTATCCTAAACTGGTCTTTTCACCAAACATTCTTGTTACCTCAGTCACATTATCCAACTTTCTTGAAGTTTTTGATAATGATTAGATGAGCGCTTTGATTTGGCAAGTCTAGCGATCAGATCAGCTTCTCTCTTGACTATTATATCAAGATCGCCTTTTAATTGAATAATCTCACTCACAAGTGATTGGTTCTTCTCAATGCATTGTTGCTAAACTTTCCACTCTGCTTTGAGCGTTACTTTATCTCTTGTGAGTGATGAGATAATAGCGAGATCAGTTTGATATATTTTGGCCGCATCTTGACAATTTTTATAATATTCATTAATTTGTCAAGTAATTCTTCATAAGAGAGAGGGTAAGCTATCTCAGTGTTTACCTCAGGAGACGCTTCATCATCTCTGGCCATGAGACAAATAAGCGCTGAGTCATCCACTGGCTCAACATCATCACTACTCTCCTCTGAAGACTCCAAATCTTCAAGTGTGGACGCTGGTTCTAATTCCGCTTGCAAACCTTGTTGATGAAGGTTGCTCCTAAACTGGTTTCTATCCACATAATCCTGCCTTGAGGGCTTGGATACATTTGGATAAGGGCAATTTACCTGGTAGTGCCCTCGTTTCCTGCAATTATAACAAAGATTAGTTTTCATCTTTTGTTCACTTGTTAACCTTGCAGTGTGTCGTTTTGAGACCACGGGCGCTGCGAGATTTTGAATAGACGCTTGGTATTGAGTAGGCGCTTGGGGTGAAGGAACAGAATAATGAGGCGCTTGGTACTGTTGTTGTACTGGAGCAGGCGCTTGATATGAACTCTGTCCTTGATGCTTAGGACTATTTCCTTTCTTTTCATATCTCAAGAACTTTGTGAATCTATTCAGCAAGGTCAACTCCTCTTCCTCACTGATATCTGAAGCTTTTCCTTTATTACCCGATTTACCTTTGATTGATGCTACGAGCGCTCCAGACTCAATTACTGGACTGCTCACTGCATCACTAGCCGAATTCAACTCAAACTCAAATGCTTTGAGCTCTGAAAAAGCATCTTCTGGAGTTAGACGATCCAACATATTTGATTCTCTCAAAGCTGTTGTCTTCATCAAGAATCTACTAGGTAGACTTCTGAAGATTTTAACCACCATTTTTGGGTTCTGTAAATTCATACCCAAGGATGTGAGTTCCATAACAAGAGCTGTGAATCTTATGTCCAGTTGCTCTAGAGTCTCATTGGTCAACATCTTAAAGCTGTTAAACCTTTCCTTGGCAATGGAAAGTTTGTTCTCTCTAATCTGAGCTGAACCACCACAGATCATGGCTAACTTATCCCAGATTTCCTTAGTTGTGTTGCATGACTTAATCTTGTTGAATAGATTGTCATTATCACCAATAGATGTATACAGAGCATTCCGACCGACATTGTCCAAATTTGCTCTTCGACGCTCATCTGGAGACCATTCTTGTTTCAGTTTTTCAACGTAACCATCAGGAGTATCTTCCGTGGCTCCAGGTGCTCTTGTGATAACTTTATATATTTTGATTGGCCCATCTGAAATAATATCGTACATTTCATCATCACATGAACAGAGATATGTAAATGCTTTGACTTTCCATGTGTCATAATTCGACTCAGTTAGTTTGGGAACTTTAGCAAATGCCATAATTCGACTCACTCAGTTTGAAGGGTGGCATTCATGGTGAATTCGAGAGCTTCCAATTTCTCGATCCTCGAAATCATTTTGAGGACATGATTACCATCCTTCTCACTTTCTTTTATCTTGGCTCCGAAGAGCTCTTTCGATATCTCATATCGTGCAGTTCGACTATGCTCTCGATAGAGCTCTACTAGGCGAGCTAGGATAGCTCTTGCAGTGGGCATCTTATCATGTGACCTTTGAAGATAAGTAGTCATAGATCCCACCATGTATCCTCCCACCCGAAGGTCGTCCTTAACCCATTTTTCATGGGCTTGGACCTCTTCCTCGTTGGCACGTGTTCTAGCAGGAGCCGTTGGGATATCCGCCTCCTAGACGATCCTAGTGATTCCATATTGAGGACAATCCTCAAATTTGTAAGCCAGTCCACATAATTGAGTCCAGTCAGAGTATTCTTTTCGAGTAGAATTGAAAGTGGGTTTGTCATATTTGAGAGAGACAAACGAGAAATTGACTGTCGAAATAAATTAGATTTATTGTTTTGACTTAGCCAAGAAAAATTAAGGACTTAAAATTTATCTTGGCTCCCACTGCATTTTTCGAATCCCACACTCCCATGTGAAAATCGGGAATCATCATTGGCATCGATTCCACAACAGGTATTGAGGTCCTCAATTAATTAAATAGGTTGCAACCTAATCGGTTTCTGGCCCATTAATTATTTGAAGTGATATCTAATATCAATTTATCCAATAAATGTTTCAATACATTTCCCCATAGTTCACCAAACCGTAACCCATTCGATTTCTAGGTTCGTGAACTACCCAAGTTTATCCCACTAACTCCTATAATCTAACATTTGAATTTCACCTTGCAACGGAACAGGTTTCTGGAGTGAAATATGTTTCGATTAAGGCATTTGCATGCACTTCATAAAATTTCAAATTATTTCTAAATGTATAACCCCCATAACTGGGAAACATTACACATTTATAGTAATTCTAATTTTAGAAAGCTTAGTGGAGGGTGTGGATGTCAAACATCCTTTTCTAACTCGGTATAATTTATTTGGGAGAATTTAATTCGTCAAAAGATTTTGGTCTCAATTTGCACATTATTCAATTTATATAGCACTTTATTCTATATTGATCATGCATAAAAATACTACTAATAATCATGCCTTTCAATATAAATAAACACAGAATTGAAATAAATATATAAATAAATTCATCACTTGATCATGGACTTTTACTAGAGGGCCCGAACCAATGGGCCATCACAAAAGGCATAGATTAAACCTATTAAACATTATGGGCCTTTTGACTTTATCAACTTTGAACTATTTTATCTCGATTTCTAAAATAACTCATGCATTATTTTTAAAAATATAATAAATAGCTTCAAATTTGATAACCCATAAAATTAAAGGTAAAACATATAATCCTATGTCCATGATTAGTGTTTTAATCACATAAGACATGCTCGCATCAATTAATACATGCTCGCAACATTTAATATATGCTCGTAATATTAAATCACTTATGTTGATTATTAAAATTTTAGTCCAACTAATAAGTCCTTTATAAAATTCCTTATGATTTCACATATTCACTATTTCAATTAAAATCATTCTAGTCCAACTAGATGACTTAGATGTACGAAATTAAGAATTAAGTGCATCTACCTTTAATTGAAATAATATGAACACATAAAATATGGAATTCTATATTTTATTTTATTATGATTTAAAGCCATCAAAAATTGAAAATACTTCTATTTGATCAAAGAATTAATTATTAATCTCTAAGAAAAATAATTTATATTCCTTATTCAAAATGGAGTAATTTTCAAGTCGAGGAAAAAAATAATAATATTTAATCCATAAATCAATTATTAATCTCCAAGAAAAATAATTAATTAGTTCTAATTAAATATTATATTCCAATTAATCTCATTGGGCTCGATTTCATTAAACCCAAGTCACCATCCTTTTGGTCCACTTGGATTCAATTTAATTGGGCTCAAAATAATTAATTAGAACAACATTCATGTTTATTAATTTTTTATTGGGCTAAATTTAATTTAAGTCCAAATCATCAATCTAATTGGCCCGTTTAGATTTAATTAGACTAAGTCCAAACTAATTAACAAATCGAAGTTGGATAATTTTTAATTGGGCTTGATTTAAATTATTCAGGTCATCATCCTTTTGATCCACCCAATTAATTAAAATCACCCAAAATTCAAAAAATAATTTCGACCCAAACAGAACTCATTTAGCCCCATTTTTCCTCGGTAATTTTCGACTTTCAATATCATCAAATATCCCCAGATTTACAATAGCTAAAAATAAAAAAACTAGGCAAAAAACCATAAAACGCAGATTTAAGAAAAACATACAAACATACTTCAAAAACACATAACATGCAATTCTTAAATTACGTAAACAAGATCAAATATACAAATCAGAGACCAGCCCTCCGCCCCATCACACGTTCCCCAAATACAGATCAATACCTCACTTCACGATACTTTCGATGTACCAGATCGTCTTGTCTTTCATCAATATTCGACAGGAGCTTTTATTTGAGCCCTTATTGATACCACTGTTGGGTTTCGTTCGAAAAAGCATAAACGCAGTGGAAGGGATTTCAAAAATTAAAACGAAAACCCTATTGGTACTCTAATTCGCATAATTGAATCTAAAAGCATATAACGAATAAAACTTACTCGTTTATTATGAATATGATGATGGAGAAAAACTTCTTCTTCTCTAAACTCGAAATATTGAAGCTTCCAAATCTTCAATCCTTTGGTTTGATTCTTCAAACTTGAACTTGATTCGAACAACGAAAATACGTCGTCTCTAAATCGTCACACACGGATCAACAAACGAAAAATCCCCTTTCTTCTTTCTCAATGGTCGACGGCTAGGTATAGAGAAGAGGAGGAATATTTTTCTTTCTTTTGAGAGTTATGAGAGTTGTGTATTCTCTTCTCCTTTGTTCTAAGTCAAAGAGTCCTTATATACCTCATGACTTATTGAACAAGTCAAAACAAAAGAGCCTTAATATGTGGCCTCTCAAAGACGCCACTTTGAGGCCTCATAGGCGTCCAATTGGACTCCTTATTTAGCCTGGGATTTGTTTTGTTTAATTAATTTCTTATTTCGATTAATAATTTATTATATCCAATAAATAAATAAATAAATTAAATAACCAAATTAATTAGATAAATTAATTCATTAATATATTTCACAAGGAAATTAATTAATAATTAATCTGATCATTATAATTAATTATTTCATCTAATGAATAATTAATTATTTCATCTAATGAATAATTAATTATTTCATCTAATGAATAATTAATTATTTCATTTATCCAATAATTTAAAACTCCTAGAAGAAATAATAGAAATTCCTTTTTCTTCATTTTTCTTTGTCAATCCTTTAGCGCGACTCTTTAGGTTCGTTTCGTTTGTCAATGTGAGGAAACCAAAGGCAGTGGCTAACACCTAGCCAGTCACATGGCCCACTTCGTAACCCAAACGAAAATGAATGATAAGATCATTTCGAAACCTTCCAATCGTAAATACCGTATATGTATAAACCCTTTGTTCACGTTCCCCGGTCAAGTGAGAGTCATGGTTATGTTAAACTCACTAGACTTGACCATATGTTTAAATCATATTAAATACGAGATCATTGAGATCGATTTAGTGCCAAGCACAATCGTCTCGTTTGCTTTGGCCAAAGACTTTGATCTCTATTTATCTATAATTACATAGGGTACATACTCATTCACTTATGAAAGAACAAATCTCATATTAGATGTCTGCTAAGATTACCACTTGCCGTAAATTCTTTCTTAAGAAAAATGATCATCCAAAAGCTGAAGGTTTTTTGAGTAAAACGCTCTCGGCGCACGTTAGAGTCTAACGTGCACCTGAAACCCGACAATGGAGAAAAGGAAAGGACGACGGATTCTAGAGGTAAACGCGAGCCCGGCGGCGGCGAGTCACATCTCCACGACGACCGAGGGAGCTCGGACGACTCCAAATCAGGGGAGCCCGAGTAAACAGGCGAATCAAGTGCAAGATATTGAAATTGACGAGGAAATTAGGATTAATCCACCGGCTGCAAATTTTGGGGGAAACTTGGAAAACACAGAGCAGGAAGGCGAAATTGAAGTTGAGGAATGTAGTGTAGCAGAGATCGAGGTGGTGGAGCAGGCCCCAGCTCGTCAGGCGGAACCGAAACAGTGGAGTTCTCTCTTTTCTGGGAATCGCGATGGTAGTAGTGGCATCCAACTGCAGAAAATTAACTGTGAGGGGGAGGAAATTCAGCTATCAAAGGAGGATGTGGATGCTGAAATTGCCTACTGGAGGTACTCTCTAACTGCATACATATTGAGCCAGGATGTATCCCTAAATACGATGATGAATTTCTTGAGGGTACGCTGGAAAGGGCTTACTCTACCGAGAATAGTCAAGCATGAACAAGGTTATTTCATACTCCGATTTGAGAAGGAGGAGAAGATGGTGGCGGCACTGAACAGGGGTATCCAATTTTTTTACTCAAAGCCCCTAATCTTGAAAGAATGGCATGAGGGTATAACCAAAGGAGAAGATATACGATCAGTCCCAGTGTGGATACAATTGCCCAGTTTACCTCTTGAAATGTGGGGGGTAAACAGTTTGAGTAAGATTGCTAGTAGAGTTGGGGAACCAATGTACACGGATGAAATGACAGCAAAAAAGCTCAAGCTAGAGTATGCTCGCATACTGGTGAAGGTTGAAGTAGGGCAAGAGATGCCAAAGGAGGTATCCATCCGAAATGCAGTTACTGGGAAAGTTGTGAAACAGAAAATCAAGTATGAATGGGTCCCATTGCTGTGTAAGAAATGCCACTCCTGGGGACACAAGGAGATAGGCTGTAAAAGGCCAAATGTACAAATCTGGCAAGTCAAGGAGAAACAAGTAGACCAGGGGCAACATCAGGAGTTGAGGGCAGAAGGAGAAACAAGGACACAGAGCAATGCTGGGAACTTGGCAGGTACCAGTAGGACTCAAGTCACACAATTCACTCCACCAGCTATGCAAACCAGGGGGAAGGAGAAGGTTCAAGAGTGGCAAGCAGTGACACACTCGAAACACAAGAAAGGTAACAATTGGCCAGAAAAAACAAGTAATGTGGAAGTTCAGAATGCACTTACTAACCTGTTTCAGGTGTTAAGTCATGTTGGAGTTAATGTGGAGGGGGGGAGAGTAGCTACAGAGGAACCTCCTGACATATGAATATTGGAGTTTGGAATATCAGGGGCCTCAACACAGGTGATAAGCAATTAGCTGTGAAGAGGTTAATAGAGGGCAATAAACTGGATGTGTGTGCAGTTTTGGAGACAAGAGTTAAAGCAAATAAGTATCAGGGGGTAAGTCGATTTATGGGAGGTGAATGGACTATTGTCAATAACTATGTTAAAGCAGCAAATGGGAGAATATGGTTGGCTTGGAAAACTAATACAGTTAGATGTAAAGTGGTGAGGGTTCAGGAACAATACATTACCTGCAGAATGACAATACCGAATTATACTTTTATCATAACCATTGTATATGGTTTAAATGATGAGATGGGTAGAAGATCTTTGTGGAAGGATCTTAAAGAGATGAATTTTATAGAACCTTGGGTACTTATGGGGGACTGGAACTCCACTTTGAAATATAATGAAAAGTTGTTAAGTGATGGATCTTATGATGGTGGTAATGGGGATATGAAGGAGTGTGTGGAGTATTTGGGGCTGGATGATATACCTTTTACAGGGAGATTGTATACATGGTGTAATCACCATGACAGGGAAACTAGAATTTATTGTAAACTGGATCGAGTCTTAGCCAATGGGGAGTGGTTCTTAGAGATAGAAGGAAGTGGGGCTGAATTCCAAGATAATGGAATATCTGATCACAGCCCAATGATTTTAAGGATTACAAAAATGAGATTAGGAGTAGCCCCATTCAGATTTCTAAATGGGTGGGTATTACACCCTGGATTTAGCCAGATGATTCAGGAGGACTGGAGTAAGGTAGTGATGGGGACTCCAATGTTTAGGCTGGTGCAGAAAAGTAAGTTGGTCAAAAGGAGATTGAAAAACCTGCATAGGGGCTTATATTCCAATATAGCTGAAAAGGTGAATCAAGTAAAGCAGCAGCTGATGGACGTGAGGGCTCATATGAAAGACCAACCTTTTGATGGTGAACTTATCCAGCAAGAAAGAGCTCTATATGGGCACCTCAGACTACAAATGCAGATGGAAGTGGAGTTTCTAAGACAGAGGTAAAAAACTAACTTCTATCTTAAAGGGGATGAGTGTAACAACTACTTTTTTGCTAGAATGAAAGCTAACAGAGGCCAGGGCAGAATACATAGTTTACAGAGCAGTGGGGGAAATGTTCTGACAAAGCCGGGGGAGATTAGGGATGAGATACTGCAATTTTTTCAGAGCCTCATGGGGACAGAGAGTCCAATACAAGGCCAATTGGATCCAGAAGTGGTGGAACAGGGATACATCTTGCACACTGAGGAAGAAAGGGATTTGCTATTCAGGCAAGTCACAAGAGCAGAAATCAAAGCAGCCATTTTCTCTATTCCAGAAGGGAAGAGTCCAGGATTGGATGGGTTTACATCATGCTTCTACAAGAAAGCATGGGATATAGTAGGGGCCGAGGTGGTAAATGTAGTAATGAATTGATATGAGAAAAGAAGAATGCTGAAAGAGGTAAACCACACATTATTACACTTGATACCAAAAGTTGAGGGGCCAACAAAAACTAGTGATTATAGGCCCATTGCCTGCTGTACTGTAATATATAAGACCTTGTCCAAATTGATATGTAATAGATTGAAGCAAGTACTTCCTCTTCTAGTAGACCAGGCCCAGGGTGCCTTCATACAAGGCCGCACTATAGTGGATAACGTTGTCCTTTGCCATGAATTAGTGAAAGGTTATAAGAGAAAAGGTGTATCTCCTAGAGTGGTCATGAAGATTGATATAAGAAAGGCTTATGATACTTTAAGTTGGGATTTTTTACAGAACGTTTTGATAGCTTATGGACTGCCTGAAGAGTTTGTGGAGTTGATTATGCTATGTGTGACTAGTGTAAGGTACTCTATCATGTTACAGGGGTGTGTGTTTGGGAACTTTGAAGGGAGGAGAGGATTGAGACAGGGTGATCCCATGTCTCCATACTTGTTTGTTTTGGCTATGGATTATCTATCCAGAAGTTTCAGAAAGTTGCATAGGGAGCCAGGGTTTAGATTCCACCCTAAATGCAAAAGAGTAGGACTTATCAATTTGTGTTTTGCGGATGATCTAATGCTGTTCTGTAAGGGAGATAAGATTTCAGTGGGGAAGGTGAAAGAGTATTTTGACAGATTTTCTGATATTTCAAGGTTGAGGGTCAACTTGGACAAGAGTCAGATGATATGTGGAGGGCTTGATGAGGAGACAAAAAAACACCTATTAGAGCAGACTGGGTTCGTGGAGGGCCAAATGCCAATGAGATACCTTGGAGTGCCCCTGGTTTCATCAAGATTGACAGTGAACAATTGCCAAATATTGATAGATAAAATTCTGAAAAGAATCACCACATGGACAGCAAAGTATCTTTCTTTTGCAGGTAGGATTCTTCTGATTCGAACAGTTTTGTTTGGCATCCAGATGTACTGGAGTCAAATTTTCCCAATTCCAATTACTGTGATGAATGAGATTGAAAGGATGTGTAGAAGGTATCTGTGGACAGGTGCAACTTCAGGCAGGGGGCAGGCTGCTGTGAAATGGCATAATTTGTGTATCCCCAAAAAGGAGGGGGGCCTGGGACTCATTTCTCTTGTTCAGTGGAACATGGCAGCTATATTCAAACACATTTGGAATATAGCCACCAAGTCAGATACTTTATGGATTAGGTGGGTGAATGCATATTACTTAAAATCTGGGAATATTTGGACAGTGGAGAGCAAAGGGTCAGATTCTTGGTTCTGGAAAAGATTAGTGGCCATTCGCTCTCATTTTTTAGATGCAGTGGATCAAGCCTAAAATCAGTGGAAACATGGCAGATTTAGTATTAAAAGTGCGTATGATCATACAATGGAACATGTAGAGGAGGTGGATTGGTGCAAGTTAGTCTGGGGTAAAGGCCCCGTCGCTCGACATAGAGTGATTCTTTGGATGAGTATGCTGAATCGACTCAAGACAAAAGACCGAGTAGGAGCTTGGATGGAGTTGGACAATCTGAGATGTGAACTATGCCAGAGGGAAGAGGAAACTCGGAATCACATTTTCTTTAAATGTGAGTTTACTAAGGCAGTCATCCAACAAGTCTGGAGTAGAGTGAATTTGAAATGTAACAAGGAAGAGTGGGAGGCAGCTGTGGAGTGGGTACTAAAAATCAGTAAGGGTAAGTCAACCATGAGTTGTAAAAGAAGAGCCATTTTTGCAGCCTTAGTTTATTTTGTGTGGATAGAAAGGAATATGAGATGCTTTTTGAGAGAAAGTAGTAATGTGGATAATGTGGTAGGAAAGATATGGCAAGCAATAAGCTGTAAATTTTAGTTGTGATATGCTTGTATCTGTTTTGAAGGTTAATGAAATCTGCTTACATGTTCCAAAAAAAAAAAAAAAAGATTACCACTTGCCCATCAAGTCCTCATTTTGAGGTTGACCCCACCAAAGGGTGAATTAGGTCTAACTACTTAAGTGAAAGACTTGACATCACAAGTACATCTTCAGCCTGATACTTCATGTCAAAGGTTCACATATACCTATTACGCATAATCAGTTCCGTCACAGAGTGAAAACCCATGTGACAGAACCGATGCGAGTCGTGTTTGAACATATTAGTTCCACTGACGTGTCTACAATCTTAATCTCCTATCATCCCATGATACCAGACAGGCACTCCCATGTCAGAGCTAAGATTGTACAAGTATTTGAAGTCTTTATTTGTCCATTAAAGACTTCATATTACTTGTGAACTTATTTTAGTAATCAAGATCGATCTCTCTAGTGCCAATCTTCCTATCCCATAGGAAGTAGAGGGATCGCACTGAAAACATGGACAAAACGTTTTACACAACTTATAGATGCAGATAAGAATTAAGTGAAAACTCAATAATGCCTTTTATTTAAGAAGAGTTTAAGTTCAATACAAGATATATGCCCTATACATTCTATCCTCGATGGGATCTGAGGGCATAATCCTAACAGATTCATACTTTGTATAAGTATGTAATTGAACGGCCCCGCTAAGGATTCCTCGTTGGTGCTTTCGAACATGGAGTCCTTGGGTTTCAAAGTGTGAGATTAGTCCTTAGACCTGAGATGTCATTGGAAATGGTATTACCCACTATACTTTGATATGCATGTACACTCTAGGAGAGTCATTGGCGTATATGTTTTGTATAGTCTGGTAGTACAGCGGAACAAGTGGCAGTCATCCAGGGTCAAGCACTCAGTATTTTCTATGTTGTTGCGAGAATCTAAATGATCGGTGAAAGCCTTTGATCAAAGCATTTGTCTTCTAAGAGGGATTGGTGGTCCCGTCTTAGAAGATTGGATCATTAGATATCACTACACAGTCATAGTTTCTAAGGTTATTAGGGTTCGACCTTCGCCATACTAGGATAGGTTTGCTTTTCATCGTTAACATCGAGGAAGTCGTGGCGACGTTGCTAGACATCGATCCACACCAATAGGTGCCTTGGGTTAATTTGGTGAAATTAATCCAAGGTCTAGTTAATTATTGAGAATAATTAATTTAGCCTATGGGAGGACTTATTGCTAGCTTGTCAATGAGCCTGAGGGGTCACACACATAACTTAGTGTGGTACCTATTGGCTAGTTAATTCTCTGTGAATTAATGGAGGGATTAATTAAATGGATTTAATTAATCAAGAAAAAGGAATTTATTATTTGATATTAATTAATGGTCCTATAATTTAATATTAGAATATTAAATGGGGAAGGACTAATTAATTAATTAATGAAAAAAAAAGGAAATAAAATATATATATTGTTGGGTTGGTTAATCCCCGGGGTAGGTTAGCCCAGCGGTACAACTACCCCGAAAAAGGATTATGGCCGGTTTAATCAAACTCATAAAACAAGAAAAAACTAACTACACGAAATACCTTTCGTGCCTTTTCCCTCATACAAGTTTCTGATCTTTTCAATCCGAACAAATACTCACTTGAACGAATCTACAATAAAGTTGTCGTCTCCTCCAAAATCGGAGCTTTGATTTGTTCCTAGTATCTTCAAGCGATTCAATTGTCTCGCTTCTAAGATGTATCCACACCTTCATTATAGCTCCCAACAATTATATTTTGTTGCAAACCTATATAATTATTTTAGACTTAATCTAAGCTTCTATATATGAAGGTAGGAATATATGTGAAAAGTTAATCTCAACACATGAGCAAAACATTGTCTTGAAATAATTAGGTGAGAGGCGATTTTTAGCTTGAAAATAAGAAGACAAAATTTCTCTATTTTTCTTCTAGGTGTTGGACGAAAATTTTGCTCTCAAAATAAAGTGTATGTGTGTTTTTCTTAAAACACATATTTATAGAGATACTCCTTAGTTTAATTTGATTAGAAGTCAAGATTCTCTAAGATTTGACTTTCATCTACTCCTAATCAAATTCAATTAAGGAATTTCTTAAAAACAAGGAACTTAGCTTGGAAGCTAACTTGTTCCCTATTTTATCTCCTAAAATATCTCCTTGATTCCAACTTGATCAAGACTTGGAGAGGAATTAAATCCTCCCCTATTTCGTCAGCCACTTACACGCCCATTCATCCTTGGAATCCAAATTTTTTATCCAACTTGATTTAATTTTTAACTCCCTATTTAATTAATTAGTCCAACCATTTAATTAAATATTCTATAATACTTAAAGTCCAACCTTAATTATTATTACCCAATTATTTCGTTAATTCTATTTAATTTTTGACTTTCTCTACTAATTAAATAAAACCCTTGGACTCTATTTAGTCCATTAATTAATTAATCCCACTTGATTAATTATATAGTCTAATTAATTGATCTCCAACCAATTAATTAATATTCCTCTTTTGATAAGTACTGGACTTTCCTAATTTCACCTCAACTTTCAAAGTTGATTAATCATATCTTTTAAGCAGGAACATCAGGAGTTAGTGTGTGACTCCTTAGGCTCGTTCATGTTCCAGTAGTAAGTACACTTTCTAAAAGTGTCATTGTACCTTTTCATATTTAGAAAGTACTAGATTAAATCTTCCTTGATTTAATCCTACCATGTATCATTCACCAAAAATATCATGATACTTACAAATCGAGGTAACTGTCTAGCAACGGGCCCCGAAGACCGAGACACAAACGATAAAAAAAATACTTAGCCAATCATAACCATGATCCTCGCATAAGTAAGATCCTTCCATCAAATTTCCCGGATTGGTATCTCGAGTAATGGCTTAGTCGAAACTCTTACGACCCAATCACTATGTCTCCTTATTGCATGATATCGATTCATGCAATCCAAACTAGGAAACACTCCGCCTCTTTGGATTGCCCTACTTTGGCTAAGATTCCTTGAATCGATTCGTTAAGCAATACATAGGAAATATCTGATTTGCTATGTCAGTGATGGATTCCATCTTGGTCTCTCATGTACCTCGACACATAACTATACTATACCCAAGATATCCCATATAACGACTCGCGATGGAATCATGAGATAAGTCTAAGTATATTATGCTATGCTCAAAGTTACAATGGAACCTCAGGTCCAAAGGATTACTCTTATGCCTAAGTGATTATAGGAAATTCCATATTTGATCAGGATAACCATTTTAGGAATTTCCTGGCGGGGTGTTCAGTTCACTCATTATCCAAATGAGAACCCTCGTGCAATATCTATGCCTATGAAACAAGGCATGTTCTCTAAGAACTTTGTGCACAAGCACGTCTTTTGAGTCTTTTGTCAATATACCTCATCTTGACAGACTCATCTCAGACTTGGAACCTTTTAAGAATCACGAACTTGGAGACGTATTTCATCATCGTCATTCCGATGTCCGATGATGTCCCATAGTTATGTGTGATTGAAGGGACTTCGTTCTAATCATATAATAACAATTTAAGAACAAATAATGCATATAATAAAATTGGCTTTATTCATAAAGTAAAGATTGTCTCATAGAGTTTATTACATAGAAAATGGCGCCCAAAATTAGCATGTCGGGCATCTACTCTATCAATCTCCCACTTAACCTAGAGCCAATTGCCCACTTATTTGAGGCCCATCTTCCCTAGATGTCCATCAAACACCTTTTGACTAAGGGGTTTGGTGAGTGGATTTGCTACATTATCTGCCGAGTCTACACGCTCCACTCGAACATCACCTTTCCTAATGATCTCCCTGATCAAATGGTATCGCCTTTGTATGTGCTTGGATTTCTGATGAGACCTTGGATACTTTGCTTTCACAATAGCCTTATTGTTATCACAGTACATAGGTATCGAGTTAACAATAGATGGAATGACACCCAACTCTTGCGAGTATCCAACTTTGACTTCACACAGATTGTGAGGCTTAGACGGGGTTTTGTCTAGCGGTTTGTCTGATTCTTGGAAAGTTCAAACAACTTGGAATATCTCAATAGTAATGTGGGTTTCTTCTGAAAAAGATGTTTGAGATATTGATTGACTGTCTTAGGGATTGAAGAAAAGCAAAGAGAATGTTTTCTTTGAAGGTTTACACTTTTCTGAAAGTTTAAGAATTGAGACTTCAATGCAACAGAGTTTTGGCTTGTAAGCTTGTTGTTGTATGTTTTGGCTTGTTACTGAAGTCTTATTTATAAACTTTCTTGGGTAAAGTGTCCGTTTGACACATGACTTGGAGCGTGTCTATCACTTTCGTGAGTGAATGACTTTCGTCCTTTTTCCCAGAAAACCTGCTGCAGAAAGTTGGTGCGGTAGTCTTTGTGAAGTTGACAGTCCAGTGTTAAGGCTTCTCCGTACGTCCTGAAGTGCTTATCACATTTAAGGCTCTTACCAGCATTTAATACATTTGAAATAAATGCTTGTTGGCAATTAATGACCCAAGAATATTTGTATTAAATTCCTTCTGGACTTAGGAATAAATTCAGGTGAAATCTAGTCTTTGATAGATGCTCATTCAACACTGAATGATTCCTGTCACTTAATCAATGCTTGGACGCTTGGAATCTTCATCTTCATTCAGACTTTAGACGCTTGAATCTTCAGACCTATCTACTGAAAAACTCACTCAGAATATTATCAGATGCTTAGCTATGAGATGACTTAGCCTAACAATCTAAAATAAAAATAAATAAAGCCCTATACAAATCTATTTCTCAAAGCCTATACATATATTCTAATAATGAATCAAACTTACATATTTTGGGGTCTAACAACAAAATTCTAATTGTCATCATCAAAACATCTAAAAAGAAATACCTAACAATTTCCCCCTTTTTGATGATGACAATACTTACTCTTTTATAATTCAAGAGTTAGACAGCTAAAATACAAAAGTTAGCTTTGAAAGGTTAGATAAAGTTAGTTAAGGTTAGTTTAAGCCTTAACGAGATGTTTTAGCTGAAAATGCACTTCATTATATATCAAGAACAGTACAGGCATTTACAACTAAAATATCTGAAAAAATAAAGAGACAAGAATATAGATAATGAAATGCAAGAACTCTTAATGAATTGATTGAGCATTATATCTCCTATGCATTTCAGCTTTGATTGCTTTAGATAGATTTTCTTCAAGTGTAGTCATGGAAGCATGATCTTTGTCTATCACGGTCTTCTTCTCTTTTGATTGTCTCTTTCGATAAGCCACAAAATGCATATCTCATTCAGTTGGGTTAATACTAATGTGCCTAAGACATATCTTGAATGTTCTGTTGAAATCTGACATCTTCTTCTCCTTAGCTATAAGCTTTGGATTAGTAGGCTCTCGAAAAGGAGCTCGTTCAATTGGAACGTCGAATTGTTCAAGATAGACTTGAGAAGGCACTATTAAATCGGCTTTGGATGCTATTGGAGGGAACCTAGAAGTTCTACTAGGTACTCCAGAAGCAGCTACTCATGATGGGTATCTCGACTGCTTGCTGAAGGAGGAGGAAGGATTTCTTGACGCTTGGGTGGTGGACTCGCAACTCTTTAACTGGGAGCTTTCCTCTTTTCTCCCTTCTTGCCATCATCAGTCTTAAGAAAATGTTCTGTGAGAATAATGACTTGATTAGCAATTTGTGCCGTAGAATCCGCTAAACCATCAATGCGTTTGTCAAAATGCTACTTCATTTCAATCTGATTAGCATGATTAGCGTCAGCAATTTCCTGAAACGCTTTAAGGCTATCAGCAATAGCAGCCTGAACAGCTCCACACATATGGGCAATCTGAGTGTCCATATTCTGGGATTCAATCTTGGCTATATCGTCCTTCATCCAGTGGAGTTCCTTTGCATTTTGACTAGCTTGATCGTAGACTTCCTCTGATACTTCTCTCAAGAGAGGACCAAACTCTTGACCAACATCAGGAGTAAACCATTTGAGAAACCGGTTGTTTGAACTTGGATAAGATCTTTAAGGATTCAAGAGATAGTTGAACAGCTGGATCAAACATTATGCCTTGCGCAGGTATGGACTCTGGTAGAGACGCTTGATCTGGTTCAGCTGCACGCTCAGAAACACTTGCCGCTTGAGATGTCAATTTTGTTTGAAGACTTGGAGCAGGTAAGTCTTTTAAATTACACCCTCAGAATTAGAATCTGCAATAGGCTTCACAAGTACTTCCTCAGGTGCTGAAATCTTTTGATGAAAGTCAGTAAATTGGAAGTTTAACCTGGCTGCGAAGTGGTAAGCAAGTTCATACAGTCAAGAAGTTCATACAGTCGGCAAAGTGGTAAGCAAGTTCCTTGAACAATAGTGCAAAGAGAACTATCCATGGAGCTGGCCCACATTGGACTTAGGATATCCAGCACATGATTGGGAAATATCCTTGACTACGCTTGAGGGATCTGAAAGAGCATATCTGGGCAGTAATGCAAGGAGAAAGCTATAATCTGATTAGTTGGAAGATGAATACGATCAGATACAGGAACATAGGTTCAGTAATATTCTTCCAAATACGGATAAACGGCTTGGGCGATGCCCTGATTTCGTTCCAGCAACGAGAGCACATAAGAATAGTGATTGCTTACTTCTTTTCTGATAGATGAGAGCAATGGATATCCCTGAAAAGATTGAATTCTGGTGCCGTTTGGTTTGCGCAGATTGGCAGTGAAGATCTTATCAAAATGCTCAATTGGAGACATGATCTTGATCATCAGCCGAATGTTTTTGTCACAGTGGCTGGGAAAGATGGTTAAATCAGGCACTGTATTACAGCCACTACTGAACGATTTCCTAGAGAAGCAGAAAGGTGTTTCTGCAACCTATGTAACGCTGGACGCAGGAATCTCTCAACTGGTTCACAGACGCTTGGTAACTGGTCAATTGATCCCACTCGCTGTTGATGCTTTTCCAGGCAGTACTTGGCAAACTGACGCTTCTTGTCATGCATGCTTATGCAGAATAAATGAGGAGCGGTAACCAAATCTTGAAAAGTAAATTTGTTACCCATATAAGCTTCACACCAGTTCACTTCATTCAAGCAATACTCGCTCCAGCATTGCATATAGCCTTTATGCCTTCATGGTGAATGTCTCTTATCGCTTCAAAGCGATGTTTGTCTGTTTGATTGCTGGCATTCCATACACAGTTAAAATAGTCATCAGCTTCTTCTTGAATCAAATCAGTGAGAGACGTTGGACGATCACCAACATAAGCACTTTTATTTTTCCATAGTCAAAGTGGGTTAGCTGAACTTCGATTTGCACCGCTGTGCACCACTTCTGGAAAATGAGAATATCCTTCTCTATTCAAGAGTTCTTCTGATGGATTAAGAGACTCAACAGGTAGACGCTCATAAACTCTGATTTTGTAGTTTCTTAGAGCAAAGCCCGATGGCTTGCTATGCCCCATGTCCAGGAAGTATGCTTAGTCTACATCAGCGCTAGGAGTCCTGACATCTTCACGTTTCTGATGAATGGTAATGGAAGCAGGAACCTGATGTACAGGTTCAACATTTGCAATGGATAAGTAATATGCATGCTTGACATCTGTTAACTCTAAGATGAATAACATTTGGCAGATAGAGTGATCACACTCTATCAACATTGACATTTCATTCTCTGCAACCACATAGCGCTCTTCATTATTTCCAGCGGGAATGAAATCTTCTTCATGAGCTGGTGGCATATAATTGATCGAATGATCAATAGTCTTGATTGGATCTAGCTTGAAGAAATGCCTAGGTTTTGTAACGTCCTCAGCAACACTCTAAATTACTGCGCTTGCCTCTATTATAACCTTTGAGATGAGTGATGGTTGGACCCCCTTCTGTGATAGGTTCCTCAGCATCCATAACAATGCTCGAACTTTTAGCGAGCACTTCTGTTGCAACATCTTCGGCAATAGCCACCACTTCCTCTAAGTCGACATCCAAGTGGACATTAACAGGTGCTTCAACACCAGCTGTAACAAGAGCTGTAGCACAAGATATATCCTCTGTGAGAGTAGGATCTTCTATAGATGTAGGTCATGGAATGCTGTGGGAAGAAACTGTTGTGATTCGGTCTAGTGGAATAAAATTTTAATCCGAATCACACCCTAGAATCCAATCCGGGGATATTCATGATATTAACATATAGATCAATTGATGAGAATTGACAAGAGTAATCAAATACTTTTTTTGTCTTTTGAATCTCGAATTATCAGCAGTAGCCCCGGACTCCTGTCTCTAGATAATCACGCGAAAGAAAAATTCTCCAAGAAAGGCTCAATCTCCTCCTCGAAAACTATTGCATGTGGCTAGAGTCGATGGAGAGGGAGGGATTTTTCTTTCCTAATACTCTAGGTTTATTTTGGCTCAGTGTCAGATTCTAAAAATGACTTGTCTCTATGGAGTTCTGACACTAACTAATTACTTATACGAAGTAAAAGACTCTCCTAGGTTACACTCAGAGGGGGCGCCCGAATTGGCCTTTTCAGATGGGCTTCGGGCTTTGTTTTGACTTAGCCCATGTGTAATTAATTAAATCCAAGTCCAATCAAATTGCTAATTAATTAATTACAGTAATCCAATTTAATATTAATCAAATTAATATAATTCAACTTATAAATTAATTTCCAATTAATTTAATTATGAATTAATATGATTTAAATAATTTATTTAATCCAATTAAATATCTTTAATTAAATCATGCCATCTATTTTGTTAGTCAATTCATATCAAATGTGATTTTACCAAAATACCCTTAGCTTAAGGAAATATTCCTTTTCTTCACATAGCGCGACTCTCTAGGCTCGATTCACTTGGCAATGAGAAGATTCTAAAGGATAAGGTTGTCACCTAGCCAACACCGTGGAACCACATTGTAACCCAATTGAAAATGAGATGATCATGTCATCACGAACCTTGACTACGAATACCATATGTGTATAAACTCTTCACCGACGTGACCCAATCAAGTAAAAGCCATGGTTAAGTCAAACTCATAGAACTTGATACTGTACTTAGAATCATAATAATGTGAAATTACCAAACTACCCTCAGTGACAATCACGGGATAGTTTATATGCTTTGGCCAAAGACTTATAATTTTAATTACTTACGATCGTACAGGTCACATACACCTTTACTGTGGAGATGGTGAATCTCGTTTTGGCAAGTTATCTTATAACATCGAATTCACTATTGGATCCTAATTCGAGGTCGACCCCACCTATTAGGTGATACGGGTCTAATTACTCTAATAACATATCCAATACTACAAGCATGTTATAAATGACTCCTCAAGTCTAAAGTTCACACATACTATCGCAATCTTAATCCCAATCATTGACTGTTAAAGAGTAAATTCCCATGTGATTGGATTAATGAGATTCGAGTTCAAATATGTTAATTCCATTAATCATATTCATGACACCAGCTCCCACTATCTAATCAGTGTACGACTGACACTTCTTTGTCAAAGAAGGTGTCATATGAGTTGAATATTAATGCCTAATTAATATTCGATAACTCACGAACTCCCAGTTTCAGAGATAAGTACTGGACTGTTCCAGTGCCTCCTCTTGTCCATAAGAGGTGGAAATTTTATCTTGAAATCGCTTGGACTAATTTGTTCAATACGAAATTCCATTAGATTTATATGAACAAAATCAAAATCTTTATTCTGTAAATAGAAACATCAAATGTTTTGTACAAATAACTTATCTAAGCCCTACTCAATCTAATTCCTCGTAGGCATTTGATAAGAGGTTTTTTTACGTGTTTTTAAGCCCGTAATTCTGATGATTTGGATTCACTTATTGCCTAAATCATGTCACATTTGCATTTAATAGGTGTGTTAAGTGAATACAGGTAATAAATGAGAATACATGAAGAAAAGGGAAGAAAAACGATGTACAAAACAAGTTCAAGCATGTTTTTCAACACCTAGGCTGTTTATGCATCTCCTATCACATTCGAGCGATATTTCCGTACATTTCGAGACCGAATTAGACAACGTTTCCTTCTACAAAGTTTTATATGTATGTCTTAGCTTCAAATGGGAACTTGAAACATCCAAATCGGAGGTCTATAGAGAGAATTGTAAAGGAAATACAATTATTGCGCCGAACAGAGAAGTACATGTGCCAGGATACGCCCCAGCGCCCTCCTAGTCATGCCTAGGCGTGGATAGTCCAAATGTTACTCCTTTTCAGCCTAAATTCCAGCATTATATGATGGGTAGGAATCAATTTTGGCCATAATTTAGCACATGTGTTGAGGGGTTGTCATAAGTGTGTTTCTTGGTAGATTTACTTTATGGGCGCCAAATCAAAAACAACCTCCATGTTGAAACGTAATTTTGGTATACTTAGAAACCGAATTGGACAAAGTGTCCTTCTGTAAAGTTGTAGATCTATGTCATATCTGCACATGGGGACTTGAATCATCCAATTCGGAGATTTGTGGAGAAGGTTATGAGGAAAATACTAAGACTGCGCTGGAAAGCAAGAAAATGGCAGCATGCATGTGTTTTGTTGAAGTTTTCACATGGTTATGCTTGGTGGAATGCTTAAGGGCCGAAAGTTCAGCATTTTTTAGCTGGTTGGAATCTTAAAAGCCAAACTTTCAGCATCACCTTAGGTGGAATTCTCATTGGGGAACTTTAATGGGAATTCTTAATGAATACTTTAGTGGAATTTTGGCTATAAAAGGAGGGGGAACCCATACTCTTCAAGATTCACTATCAATTTCAGATTCTTGGAGAAGAGGGGGAGTAAGTGACCGATCCATTAGAGAGAAAGGAGAGGGAGAAGGATTCTTGGATTCATTATCATCATTGGAGAAAGAATATTCACTTGTTTATGAATTTGTGTATTTACTCATTATTGTTTTTCATCATTCAATTACTCATTATTAGAGGGAGTTTTTATAGCCTTTTCATTTTCATTCATGTTTATGAATTTGTGTATTTACTCATTATTGTTTTTCATACTATATATTATGAACTAATTTCATAAGACTAAGGTCATGTAAGGCCAAATTGTGATATATGCTTATAATAGATGATTGTTGAGGTTATTCTTATATTGTTATGTGATGTGAATTTGTGTTTTTACTTATCTTGCATATACTTGATCACTATATGTTAGAATCTTATGCCTAGGTGAATATTTCGGGAGAAATTGACATAGGGTGCAAGAAATTCACATAAAGACCCGCAACTAATGAGGAATTGCCCTAGACATAGGTAAAGATTCCCGGGTGAAGTTGTTCGATTCAAATCGAGTGAACTCTAGTACGTTAATGCATGTTTAGTGGTTAGATTTTCGGATAGGAATATTTGGGAAATCACGATCTAAGCATAGGAGTTTATACGCGAGACATCGGTTATTCTCTACCCTCGGAGCTCTCACCATAACAATATAAGCGTAATACTTCAACGAGAATCTTTATAAGTATAATTGATCAATTTGAACCTAGCATGTGCCTTAGTCTCCCTTTATATTTTGTTTTAAATCACTTGTGCAACCTTGTTCTTATCTTACGCGTTTCACACTCATTTTACCTTTATTGTATTGATCTTTGTTGTTATAAAACCTTAAACTAGAATTCAAGTCCTTGTGGTTCGACAACCCGGACTTTTAGTCCACTTATTACTACACACGACTAGTGCACTTGCTACAATAGCACGTTAGCTTTTAGCGTGTCAGCATTGAGGTCATACACCTAACAATCTCCCACTTGCACTCAATGCTAATCGCTATGGTATTTGATTCCCATCTTCTCAAGATGTTTATCTAGCACCGCCTGTGATAATGGCTTGGTGAGTGGGTCAGCCACGTTTTCGGTTGAGGCTATTTTCTGCACTGCTATATCGCCTCTTCCAACAATTTCTCGTATTATATCATGTTTCATCGTCACGTGTTTAGATTTGATATGAGACCTTGGTTCTTTAGCTTGCGCAATTGCTCCGTTGTTGTCACACCATAGAGGCAATGACATTTCCACACTCGGAACCATTCCAAGTTCGGCTATGAACTTTCTCATCCAAATAACTTTTTTGGCTGCCTCAGAAGATGCCACATATTCTGCCTCCATTGTGGAGTCAGCAGTTGTGCTTTGCTTGGAACTCTTTCAAGACACTGCTCCTCCACAGAGTGTAAATATATACCCATAGGTAGATTTAAGTCATCCGGATCAAATTGGATATCTGAGTCGGTGTAACCATCCACCTTCAATTCCCCATTCCCATATATTAGTAGCATATCTTTAGTTCTTCTTAAGTACTTTAAGACACACTTCATTGCTGTCCAGTGAGGCTCCCCTGGGTTAGCTTAAAACCTATTGTTCATGCTCACAGCATGTGCCAGATCTGACCTCGTGCATAACATCGCGTACATGAGACTACCCACAGTGGATGGATAGGGTATATTCCTCATTTCCATTCTATCCTTGTCTATTTGGGGACTCATAGATTTGGAAAGATGAATGCCATGTCTCATGGGCAAAAGTCCTCCCTTAGATTTATGAATTTCATATCTCTTAAGGACTTTCTCAAGGTAGAGCTCTTGGGATAGACTAATCATTCTATTCGCTCTATCTCTATAAAGGCGAATTCCTAGAATGTAGGTCGCTTCTCCCAAGTCTTTCATGGAGAATGTACTTGAGAGCTATGTCTTGACCGAAGTCAATAAGCCTATGTCATTTCCTATAAGTAGTATGTCATCTACGTATAGAACCAGGAATGTCAACTTGCTCCCACTGACCATTTTATAGACACACGGTTCATCTTCATTCTTGATGAAGCCATATTTCTTGGCTTCTTCATTGAACCTTAGATTCTAACTACGAGAGGCTTGCTTCAGTCCATAGATGAACCGATTAAGTTTGCAAACTTTATGAGAGTCGACTTCGGATATAAAGCCCCTGGGCTATTGCATATAAATGTCCTCATCCAAGTGTCCATTTAAGAATGCGGTCTTTACATCCATTTTCCAGACTTCTGTTAGGTGTGTGCCCTCGATGCCAACGAGGAAATAGATTGTATAGGGCACTTCATTATGTTGTACAAACAATTTTATTCTATTTATAGAAAGGCAATTATCTTTTTGTTCATATAAATCTGTATGGTATTAACAAGTATTGAACAAATAGTCCATGTGAATCAAGGAGGACTTTCTATGCCTTATGGAATAAGGATATGGCACTGGTAGAGTCTAGTACTTGATCACTTAAAAGGATTCGCAAGTCGAGGAATCTTAATTAGGCATTAAGATTTGACTTGTATGACACATGCTCTGACAAGGAGTGCCAGTCAAACACTATTAGATAGTGAGAGCTTGTTCCATAGATATATCAATGGAATTGATATATTCGAACACGACTCGTAGTAATCCAACCACATGGGTATTTACTCAGTGACTGTCAATGATTGGATTGTTGATCATAATAGTATGCGTGAGTCTTAGACCTGAGGGATCACGATCAATGTGCTTGTAGCATTGGATTTGTTACTAGAGTAGTTAGACCCGATTCACCCATTAGTGGGGTCGACCTCGAAGTGCGATCTCAATGAGACAAGTAGCAGTTGTGAGGTGATTGCTAAGATGGGATTCACTGTCTCGATAGTAAACGAGAATGTATCCTGTGCGATCATAGGTAAATGAAATGACAAGTCTTTAGCCAAAGCAACTAAACTAACTCGTGTGGAACACGGAGGGTACTTTGGTAATTTCATATTACTATGATCTATTGCACAGTATCGAGTCTTGTGAGTTTGACATGTTTCATGACTCTCACTCGATCGGGATACCTCAGTGAAGGGCTTATACTCATATGGTATTTATGATCTAGAGGTTCGTAATGACATAATCATTTTTGTGCTCGATTGGGCTACGATGTGGGTCCATGGGACTGACTAGGTGACACCCACATCCCTTGGTATCCTCCCATTGCCAGTCGAGACGAACCTAAAGAGTCGCTCTATAAGAAGTAAGCGGGATATCTTTATGTATTCGTTGTAAGGGCATTTTGGTAATTTGTCATTGGATGGACGAATTAAATAAAAGGATGAATTGATTTAATTGATTGTTTAATCAGATTAAATGATAATTAATTAAATCAATAATTCAAGTATGAAATTAATTAGATTAATTAATTATTTGAATTTAAAAGAATTGATTAATTAATTAATTATGTGTTTAATTGGATTTAAACTAGATGAATTAATTAAAAGATGGACTAGCCGATTGGGCCAACTTAGCCCATCTGGGTCGTCCACTAGGGCCCTATGAGGCGCCCACTATGGGCCTTAGGATTTGAGGATTTATTTAATCCTCAAACTCCTAGGTAAAAGAAGGATTCAGTTATCCGCCTAACACATACAGAACAGAAAACCCCTCTTCCTCTTCTCTGCCTAGCCGTCTTTCACAAGGACAGAGGAATCTGGAGAATTCAAGCTTACTTCGTGAAGCTCTAGAGACAGGAGTCTCGGGGATTGATGTTGTAGATTGTAGAGCAAGAATTGAATCATGCTTCAAGCAAGGTAATTCGATTTTTGTGATTAATGTTCTTGAAAGATGAAAAATCATCAACAACCATAATGTGATTCAACTTTAGGAATCCGACATGTTTTAATTTCCGCTGCATTTCGATTAAGGATTCCTAACAACTTCATAGTCTAAGTTTGCAGTTATGGCTAAAAGAATTCTAATAGATTTTATCATAGCTACTGGCAAAAACGTATCCTCATAGTCAATGTCCTCCTTTTGACTATAACCTTTTGCCACTAGCCTGGCCTTATAGGTGTCCACCTTGCCACTTGAACCAATGTTTTTCTTATAAATCCATTTGTATCCAGTTGGTCGTACTCCATTTGGTAGATCACTAAAAGTCCGGACTTGGTTCGAATACATCGAATCAATCTCTGCTTTCATAGCCTCAAGCCATTTAGAGTAATCTATATCCGTCGCTGCTTCATCATAGTCAGAGGGATCCTCTCCATGGCTTCCTTCTGCAACGACATACAAATAATGCTGTGTTTTGTGCAGATAGGCATATCTCTCAGGCGGCTGAGATACTCTGCTAGATTGTCGCTGCCACGGTTGTGTCAACTTGGGTTCAGATTCTTGAACTAATGTCTCCAAAGGGATGTTATCTTGTTCTTCTAGAACAATCTTTCTACCTACACCACCTTCTCAAATGAATTTTTCTTCAAGAAAGTCCTCTTGCAAGGCCACGATGATCCTATGATCATTTTGCAGGTAAAAGAGGTATCCCATCGAATCTACGGGAAAACTGATAAAACGTCCTCTCAAGGATCTATCCTCTAGTTTCTCTACCTTGGTCTTCTTTACATATGCTGGGCAACCCCATATTCTTATGTAATTCAGACTAGGCTTCCTACCGCTCCATATCTCATATGGTGTAGTGGGAACAGATTTCGAAGGACATTTGTTCAGAATGTGCGCAACTGTAAGCAAAGCATGTCCCCACAATGAGATGGGTAAATCAGTGTAGCTAAGCATGGAGCGTATCATGTCGAACAGAGTACGATTCCTTCTTTCTGCTACTTCGTTGAGTTGTGGGGTTATTGGAGGAGTTAGTTGTAATATTATGCCTTATTATTTTAAGAACTCGTCAAACTTGGCACTCATGTATTCGCCACCTCGATCAAATCTCAGTGTCTTAATACTGTGCTCAGTTTGTTTTTTAGTCAAAGCTTTGAATTCCTTGAACCATTCAAGTGCTTAAGATTTATACTTCATCAGATAAACTAGACCATACCTAGAGTGGTCATCTATGAAGGTTATAAAGTACTGAAAACCTCCAAGGGCTGCATCCTTGAGGGGCCCACAAATGTTCGTGTGGATTAATCCTAAAACTTCATTAGCCCTTTCGAAATGTCCAGTGAATGGTGACCTAGTCATCTTGCCTTTGAGGCAAGATTCACAAGTCGGATATGGGTCAGACCCAAGTAGACCAATGAGCCCACGTTTTTCCAACTCGTGAATCTTAAATTCACTGGCATGTTCCAGTCTAAGGTGCCATATGAGTTTTTGGTTCATTCCGTTCATACTACGTTTTGTAGTCATGGTATTAACCATACATTGATTTCAGACATTCAAATAGTATAAACCATTAATTAAAGATGCAGAGCCAACACATTTATTTTCAAAATAAATATCGCAAGAATTATGTTTAAATGTAAACAAATATCCTTTCCTGACTAATACAGGAATAAAAATAATATTCTTGAGCCCATTGGGGAAAACAAGACAATCATCTAATCTAATTTGATGTCCATAAATTAATGAACCAGAACTAATTCCGATGTGAGTCCTAGCCATGCTGTGTCTGCTTCCAACATTGATCATCACTTCGTTCTCATCCAGCTTTCTACTTTTTTCCAGATCCTGATTCAAAACACAAATATGAGCACTAGTTCCGGAATCTAGAATCCAAGAAGTAGAAAATATCATCATAGAACAATTCGTTTCAAAAACATAAAGTTCCATACCTGATTTGCTTCCAGCTTTTAGCACGGGATAGTCACGCTTCCAATGCCCCACTTCCAAGCAGTGGAGGCAGGTGTCTTCATCCCTCTTACGCTTAGTCCTAGATTTTTTCACCTTGGATATGATTAGTTCTCTAATGCGCCCAGCCAGTGGATGATGTTGCTTCGGTCCTTTCTTAGAAGACAGAATAGGAACTGTGAAAGCACCAAATCTTTTCTCAATTTGTGATTGTGCTTTGACCAGCTTGTCCAACAAGATTGACAGTGATCCTTCAATGTCATTCAAATCGAAGTTGATGACAAAGGAAGGGAATGAATCAGGGAGCGACTGGAGAATGAGATCCACCTGAAGGTGGAAATCCATGTAGTAGTCTATAGAGCGGAGTTTTTCTAGCATGGATATCATGTTCAAAACATGATCAGCAAAATCATCTTTTTCTCTCATCTTTGTGTTGAAAAGCTCCTTCGATACAAAGTATCTAATGGACTTGCCCCGTTCCCCGAACAGTTCCTCCTAATGCAGCGTGATAGACTTGGGACTATCCATGTTTTCATGCGTGCGTTTCAATGCAGTGCACATGGAGTTCAACATATAATCCCATACTTTTCTTGCATTAGAGATCTAATCCGAGTCATGAAGGCATGAAGTAAATATACTATCTCAACACATAAATATACAATGAATATCATGATATTCCCGAATTTAGGCTCTGATACCACTGTTGTGATTTGGTCTAGCGGAATAAAATTTTAATCCGAATCATACCCGAGAATCCAATCCGAGTATATTCATGATATTAGCATATAGATCAATTATCGAGAATTGACAAGAGTAACCGAATTATTTTTTTCGTCTATTGAATCTCGAATTATCAACAACAGCCTCAGACTCCTACCTCTAGATATCACGCGAAAGAAAAATTTTCCAAGAAAGGCTCGATCTCATCCTTGGCAACTATTGCAGGCGGCTAGAGTGGATGGAGACGGAGGGATTTTTCTTTCCTAATACTCTAAGTTTATTTTGGCTCAGTGTCAAATTCTAAAACAATTACTGTCTCTATGGAGTTCTGACACTGACTGATTACTTATACCAAGTAAAAGACTCCCCTAGGTTACACAGAGAGGGGGCGGCCGAATTGGCCTTTTCAGATGGGCTTCGGGCTTTGTTTTGATTTAGCCCATGTGTAATTAATTAAATCCAAGTTCAATCAAATTAGTAATTAATTAATTACATTAATCCAATTAACATTAATCCAATTAATATAATTCAACTTATAAATTAATTTGTAATTAATTTAACTTATGAATTAATATGATTTAATTAATTTATTTAATCCAATTAAATATCTTTAATTAAATCATGCCATCTATTTTGTTAGTCAATTCATATCAAATGTGATTTTACCAAAATACCCTTAGCTTAAGGAAATATTCCTTTTCTTCACATAGCGCGACTCTTTAGGCTCGATTCAATTGGCAATGGGAGGATTCCAAAGGATAAGGTTGTCACCTAGCTAACACCGTGGAACCAAATTGTAACCCAATTGAAAATGAGATGATCGTGTCATCACAAACCTTGACTACAAATACCATATGTGTATAACTCTTCACCGATGTGACCCAATCAAGTAAGAGCCATGGTTAAGTCAAACTCATAGAACTTGATACTGTACTTAGAATCATAATAATGTGAAATTACCAAACTACCCTCAATGACAATCACGGGATAGTTTATATGCTTTGGCCAAAGAGTTATAATTTCAATTAATTACGATCGTACAGGTCATATACATGGTTATTGTCGAGACAGTGAATCCCATTTTGGCAAGTTATCTTATAACATTGAATGCACTATTGGATCCTACTTCGAGGTCGACCCCACCTATCAAGTGATACGGGTCTAACTACTCTGATAACATATCCAATACTACAAGCATGTTATAAATGACTCCTCAGGTCTGAAGTTCACTATTAGGAAATTTCATGTTAGATGTTTTGATGATGACAAGATAGGATTTAATGTTAGACCCCACAAATACAATGTAAGTTTCTGTTTTTCATAGATTGATGTATAAGCGTTTGAAAGTTGTAATTTATTTTTTTAGGCTTGTAATTTTTATCTTTATAGAATTTAGACTAAGTCTTAGTGACTGAATCGCTAGTAGAATTCTAGGTGAATCTATTAGAGAAGAAGTCGAAGACCAGCGTCTGAAGTCAACCAGAGATAAAGCTTTTCTTCTTAGCATCTGTCAAACGCTAAAAGACCTCATTTCAGGATTTATGGATCAAGCTCTCAAAATCTCTCAAGCGACTTATGTTAGATTCACTTGAAATAAATCCTCAAGTCATGACGGACTTAAATGCAATCATTCAACGGACATTTATTTCCAACGGGAAATAAATTCAAATTACATTAAATGCTTGATAAGAGCATTAAATGTGATAAGCTAATGTGACTTGTGGACAAGCCACCTTTTGACCAGACTGTCAGAAATTTCAGAGTTTCAGCTGCTCCCGTCCAATCGGCTTCAGCGAATTTTCAGGAATGTCATACTTTAGGAAAACTCACGTGCTGCGTGAAAGGCACGCTCCTACATGTGTCCAATGGACAGATCCCAAGAAATTGCCTATAAATACCTTACCCCAGCAAACCCTAAAACTACACAAGATACGTACGAAAAAGAGAAGAGAAATTATTGCCAAAAATCTTACATACATTTTCTGGGAAAAAGCTTAGAAACTCCATAGCCAAATCTTTCAAGCTTTTTATCTACATTCCAGACAGTCACAAATATCTCAAACATCTTCCAAAAAAGAAACCCAAATTCCAACTGAGATATTCCAAGTTGTTTGATCTTTTAAAAAACAAACAAAACCCTAGTGACAAACCTCAACCTTTCATCTGAGTGAGAAAAGTTGTTGAACCCTTTCAGGCAGTATTTCTGAGTGAGAGAAGCTTGAAGAAGACGATCTTCATTGGTGCTGAAGTCTGTGCGATCAAGGAGCCCAAGATCATTTTCACCCTTTACTATCTTGTAGAAGATTCTGTGTGATTCTTTGAAAATCAATCTAGTAAATTCCTCCGACTGAAAAGGAGAAGAAGGACGTAGCTGGGATTACACCACCCAGTGAACCTTACATATTTTGTGTCATTTATCTTTATTATCTTATTATTATTATTACATCATTTATCTTTAAAAGAGACAAGTTAAAGTTCAAAGCGATTAAATTAACTAAAAGAACGCTAAAACTCATTTCCGCTGTGCTAACCCTGATTAAGCGATCTAAGCGTTGCCCTACTTTGGTAAACTGCTAAAATCACTAAGTCTAAGTTAACTTTCCTGAAACGTCTGACCCAAGCGCTCAGTTATCCAAGGGTTCAAACCTATAAAGTGATACGAAATTTTTGAAGTCGAAAAAGACTTCAGGGTCTATTCAACCCCCCCCCCCCCCTTCTAGACCCTTTCGTATGCCACTTGGGACCACCAAGTGGTATCAGAGCGGTTGAAGTAGAAACCTAATCGCTTTTACTTTCTCCTACATCTCATTATGGCTTTTAACAAAATGCCTAAGTTGGTAGAATCAAATTATGATTCTTAGAAACTTAGAGCATTCGCATATTTATGTTCGTGCGATAATGAAATGTGTGATGTGATTACAGATGGCCCCATTCAGATTATGAAAGTTGTAACTCGAGCCCCTGGAGCGACCGAGGCTACTCCAGATGGTTATGTCGAGAAACCTAAGTTAGAATGGATGCCAGAGGATAGAAAAAGAGCTAATCTGGATAATGTTGTACGAAGTGCACTTTACTCAGCGTTAGGAGATAACGATGCATTGTTCAACAAGATCAAGCAATGTAAGACTTCCAAAGAAATATGGGATGAGTTGGCCATTGTGTGCGAAGGTTCAGCACAAATGAAAGAAAACAAGCTCTCCATAGCCATGCAAAGATTCCAGCATTTAAAAATGCAGCTCAGTTGGACGCTAGAACAATTGGACGCAAGATTCACTTTGCTCATTACCGAGTTAGCGTCATTAGATAAAGAATTGACCAACAAGGAAATAGTCAATAAGATTTTCAGAAGTCTTCCAAGTAAATACTTGATCAAGACAGTTGCTATGAGAGAATCACAAACTTTGGAGACTCTTACTCCAGAACATGTGTTTTCAGAGTTAAAGGCATTCGAATTCGAGTTAGGTGAAGTCAGCGACACAACAACTTCAGTGACTGAATCAGGAGCATTAATTGCTACCACCAAAAATAAGGGTAAAGCGGTTAGTGAGGTTAAACCAGTGGAATCAAATGAAGAAAAGGAAATGGCCTTATTAGTCAAGAAATTCAAGAAATTTCTAAGATATGAAAAGAGAAATCCTATTGGACAAACTTCATTTCAAACTCCTCCCCAGCACCAGCGCCTCCGTATCAAGCGCCAGTGTACTCCGTACCTCAACCCGTAGCGCCAGTTCCATATCAAGCGCCTCCATCGCCTACTCAGAATCTCTCAGCGCTAGTTGGATCAAAGCGATTATCCACTGAACAGAAAATGAAAACTAATTTGTGTTATAATTGAGGGAAACCAGGGCACTACCAGGTAAATTGCCCTTATCCAAATGTGTCTAAGCCCACAAGGCAAGACTATGTGGATAGAAACAAATTCAGGAGCAACCTTCGCCAACAAGGTTTGCTAGCAGACTTTGAACCATTTTTCGCACCTGAAGAGGATTTGGAATCATCAGATGAAAGCAGTGATGATGAGCCTACAAGCGACTCAGCGTTGATCTGTCTCATGGCAAGAGAAGATGAAGCGTCTGACAAATCGCTACCAGAGGTAACCAATGAATTATCTCATCCTCTTTCTTATGATGAATTACTTGACAAAGTTAATGAATATTATAAAGATTGTCAAGAGGCCGCCAAAATATATCAAAACGATCTCCCTATTATCTCATCACTCACAAGAGATAAAGTAACACTCAAAGCAGAGTTGCAAGTTCAGCAACAATGCATTGAGAGGAACCAATCGCTTGAAAGTGAAATTACTCAATTGAAAGCGATCTTGATATAATAGTCAAGAGAGAAGCTGATCTGATCGCTAGACTTGCTAAATCAGAGCAGCTCATCTCATCATTATCAAAAGCTTCTAGAAAGTTGGATAATGTGACTGAAGTAACTAGATTATTTGGTGAAAAGACCGATTTAGGATACAATAAATTCGGTAAACAACCAAATAAATCTAATATTACAGCAAACAACAAAGGAAAGAGTGTTTTCTTTGTTGAGAAAGGTTCATAAAGTCAAACGCTAAATGAACCTAGCGACAACGGTAAGAGGCCAAATGAGAAAGTCAAAGTTGACTCAGGCAAGGGTAAGGCTAAAGCAAATGATTCACAAAAATGGGTTCATCCAAACGCTCAAAAGGCTAAAGGTAAGCCTGAATACTGTGAATCAAGCGCTAAGCGTTCAGCACCAAAAGTGCAACCCAAGCCAGCGCCAAGGAAATACTAGCGTCAGTATTCTCAAAGATCTAGATCATATTATCGATACTATGATAACTAGGACTATGATTACGATTATGATTACTATTATAATCGAGGATATTACTATACACCTAAAAAGCACACACAACACAAACCGAAACCCAAGAAGGCCAATCTTTCCATAATGAAGACAAGGCAAATATGGGTTCCGAAAGTTTTAATTCAAACCAAAGCTACTAACGTTGAAGGACCCAAAACAACATGGGTACCTAAGAAGAATTAGAACTGCCCTTTGAATGCAGGTACCTAGAGCTAACACCGATACTTCTGTTTGGTACATCGATAGTGGGTCGTCAAGGCACATGACTGGCTCAAAGGATCTCTTGATCAACTATCATGCAACCAACGGTCC